>QPKB01000004.1:27777017-28127950 GCA_003546025.1 Camphora micrantha | reverse complement strand
GGAACAAGTGGAGAATGGAAGAAAGATATGGGAAGAACAGCTACTTGGACTGAAGATAAGATCTGACTGTCGTCTGAGGAGGAAGGAGAGGGAGTCCTAGAGTAGTAGGATGAGAGCTCATGTAAATAAAAACAAGGAGTCATAACCAAGACTTGAAATTCCGAGTCTCTTTTGATGACAGTACCTCTCCAATGTCACATGGGCTAGTGTTGACTCAGGCCCACACAGAAACCACCAGGACCAATCGCCACTAACAAACCAAGTCTCAAGGGCAGTTTCCTAACTTTGCTCAACAGATCGTCTTTATCCACATGTACCAGAACCTGATCCATTGTAATATATATATGATACTATACAGATGTAACAAAACAAGAATTCAAAAAAATACAAACGCTATTTGTTTATGGTATCAGAGCAGTAAGCACCCACGTGCCTCCTTTACTCATAGTCACTGTTCATCGTCCAAGATTCTGAGATCAAGGTAAAGATAAAAACAAGTAGATGAGTTTGGGAATTTTCTTTTTTTTTTTTTTTCATTCAATCGATCAGCTCTAAATAGCTTAGAATACAACAACTTGCTCCTAAAGTTAAGGAGATAAATGACACTAATCTAGGGATATGAATCACTATACAATCCCTTAATTACAGGTAACAAATATAACAAAAGGATCTAATCTAGGAATATGAATCACTATACAATTCCTTAATTACATAAAGGATAAAACTAATCAGTATCAATCTTGTCAATCTGTAACACTCCCCCTAAGTTGGAGCATAGATGTCTATCATGCCCAACTTGTCAAGATACCCATAAAACACTTTACTCGAAACTGCCTTAGTAAGAACATCGGCAGTTTGATCTGCAGATCTTATATGCGGAATCTCTATGATATTTGCTTCAAGTTTTTCCTTAATAAAATGTCTGTCAATCTCAACGTGCTTCGTACGATCATGTTGGACTGGGTTGTGAGCTATATCACATGCTGCTTTGTTATCACAATACAACTTCATAGTACGCATCTTTCCAACCCGTAAATCACGAAGCAGATTTCTCAGCCATAACAACTCACAAATTCCATTCGCCACCCCTCGGAATTCAGCTTCGCACTTGACCTTGCCACAACTCCTTGTTTCTTACTCCGCCAAGTCACCAAATTTCCACCCACATATGTTAGATACCCGGACGTAGAGCGCCTATCATCAATTGATCCTGCCCAATCTGCATCGGTATATCCTTCAACATTCAATGTTTCACCTTTCTTGAACACAATCCCCTTTCCAGGAGATGATTTCAAATACCTCAATATTCGAACAACTGCATCCATATGCTCTTGGCTAGGAGAATGTAGGAATTGACTCACTATACTTAATGCATAAGCCAAGTCTGGATGTGTATGAGCAAGATACATTAATCTCCCCACCAACCGTTGGTATCTTCCCTTGTCGGTAGGTACTTGATCTGGGAAGATACCAAGCTTTACATTCTCAATCATGGGAGTAGATACTGGACTACATGCCAACATTCCTGTTTCCTTCAAGAGATCTAGAGTGTATTTCCTTTGAGTTAAGACCATACCTTTTGTTGATCTCAACACTTCGATGCCTAAAAAATATTTTAGCGGACCAAGATCCTTCATTTCAAATTCATGAGCCAAATGTTTCTGTAGGGCCTTCTGCTCCTCCGAATCATTCCCAGTCACTATCATATCATCAACATATATAATAAGTGCGGTAATTTTGTTTCCCTTATGCTTCAAGAAGAGTGTGTGATCTGAATTACTTTGTTTGTATCCGAATGCTCTCATTGAACTTGTAAATCTGCCAAACCACGCCCTCGGTGATTGTTTTAGGCCGTACAATGACTTTCGCAGTCTGCAAACTTTCTGACTCCCTTTGAGATCCATACTACATCCTGGAGGCAATTTCATATATACCTCTTCCTTGAGAGTACCATGCAAGAACGCATTCTTTACATCAAATTGATGTAATGGCCAGTCAAGGTTGACGGCTAGAGATAATAGAACTCGAACAGTGTTGATTTTTGCCACCAGAGAGAAAGTCTCTGAATAATCAATCCCGTATGTCTGACTATACCCTTTAGCAACAAGCCTTGCTTTAAATCGTTCAATGGCTCCATCGGCTTTATACTTCATAGTGAATACCCATCGACACCCCACCGGTTTTTTACCTTTAGGTAAGTCAACCACATCCCATGTGTTATTTTTCTGAAGAGATTTCATTTCTTCATTCATTGCATCCTTCCACCTGGCATCTCTTAGAGCCTCCTGCACACTATTAGGAATAGAAACAGTAGATATTTGATTCATGAATGCTTTATTTTTTTCTGTTACATTTTGATATGACACAAAATTGTTTAACGGATATTTGGGTTTCGATGTAAGAACAGGTTCATAATGAACTTTAGGAATTCCACGAGTGACACGGTGGGGTAATATTTTTAGATTGGGATTAGAGAGTACCTGAGGTGCTTGAGAAGATTGAGAGGATCCAGACTCGTCATGAGGCAATTGATTATGGAACTGAGATGAAGAATCAGTTGGACTATCTTGTTGCAGCACATCCGTGTCCGTAGCATTCATTATTATTTCATTGTCATCACTTGGTGCAGGTGGATTTATTTCAGTATTTGTCCCATGTAATTCTCCACTCGTTGTATGCATATCTGTCCCATGCAACTCATGCATATCTCCACTTGGTGCAACTTCTTCACTTGGTGCAACTCCTGCATTTACTATATCAAAATCCAGAATTTCCCTCTGATTATGTGTATCTTCATGTCGAGTCTCCCCCTGAAATGTGGACTCGGGTAGTGAGTAATACATTCCGTCCTCATGAAATCGGACATCATGAGACACATATATCTTGTTCGTGGGAGGATGATAACATCTGTACCCTTTCTGGTGCACACCATAGCCGACAAATACACACCGAAGAGCGCGAGGTTCTAATTTGTCTTAGGTGGGTAGGTAGATGAACAAATACCACACTGCCAAACACTCGAGGGGGTAAATTTGGGATAGTAGGTGATTGGATGGCTTGTTGAAGAACTTGAAATGGGGTTTGGAAATTTAATGAGCTTGAAGGGACTCGATTTATAAGGTATGCTGCAGAGGTTAAGGCTTCCCCCCAATATCTTGTAGGCATATGAGCACCGAATAGAGATGCTCGTACAACTTCCAAAAGATGTCGGTTCTTACGTTCAGCAACACCATTCTGTTGTGAGGAATATGGACAGGTGGTCTGGTGAACAATGCCATGTATGTTCATATATGACATCAATTCGGTGTTCACAAATTCCCCCCCATTGTCGGTGCGGAGAACTTGTATTTGAGATTGGTACTGGGTAGTAATCATTTTATGGAATTGCTGGAAAAAAGAGCTCACTTCAGATTTATGTTTCATCATACATACCCATGTCATTCGTGTATTATCATCTATGAAGGATACAAACCATCGTGCACCACCTAGTGAAGGCTGTTTGGAAGGACCCCATACATCAGAGTGGACAACCATAAATGGAATTGGACTTTTATTCATGCTTATTGGAAAGGGAACACGATGGCTTTTAGCCAATTCACACACATCACACTTAAAAACTGAAACATCACTCTTTGAAAACAAATCAGGAAACAATTTTTTTAAATATCCGAATGAAGCATGTCCTAATCGGTGGTGCCATAACAAAATTTCTGACTTCGATGACTGGGTTATTCCATCTGTGGAGAAGACTTGAGCTAATGTAGCTGAACGTGATGGTGCCATTTCAAGATAGTACAACTTCCCACGCCTAGTACCATAACCAATTGTCTGCCGAGTCTTGATATCCTTAAAAACACAATGGTTAGGCCAGAAAATCACAATACACTGCAAAGTAAGAGTAATTTGAGACACAGACAATAGGTTATGATTAAGAGATGGAACAACAAGCACAGAATCCAGATTTAGAGTGTCAGTGAGAGTAATTGAACCCTCTCCAATTACAGGAGAAGAAGTACCATTAGCAGTGGATACAACGGGTTGGTTGGATTGAGTCATTATGGAAATCGGGTTGGCATCAAAGGTCATATGGTCTGTAGCACCTGAATCAATTATCCATGTATCATTCCTATTAAGTGTAGAAGTAGTAAGAGTCTTACCAGCACCAGTATTACCTGAAGTAGCCACCAAAGCCGAGGCGTCATCAAGGGAGTCGAATTCAGCTACGACGACTAATGCATTAGGAACTGGCTTTGATTTTTGCTTGCGTGGTGCCTTGGCAGGATCGCACCAATCTGGATAACCAATCAATTCATAGCATCGAGTCTTGGAATGTCCAGTTGCACCACAATGGGTACACACTCTCTCAGGTCGTGTGTTCCCCAATTCATAGCTTCGATTCAGCCCTTCTGGTTTGGAATTAACCCTCCTCTGTGGGGGGTTATTTTGGCGAGCCACCATAGCTGCCGATTCAACAGAATTTCCATTGCCAGTTAGGGTTTTTCGTCAGACAGCATCACGTCGTACATACGCATATGTTGCTTCGAAGTCCAAAACTGGATCCTTGCGAAGTATCTCACCCCGCAATTGTTCAAACTCCGGATCGAGACCATTTAGAAAGATATGAACCCGCAGCCTCTCAACCGATTTCTTATACTGTATAACATCATCTGGGTCCTTCATTTTTACCTTGTCACGATGGTCCAATTCTTGAAAGATTTCAATGAGGTCTCCTAGTAGGTAGAAAGTGGACGTCCATTTTGTTTAGCGGAGAAAGCTCGCTGATTCAATGAAAAAATCTGGGATTCATCCGATCCATCGTAGAATGCCTTAGCTAGAGCACTCCAAATTCCACAGGCGGTGCGCACCCTCAGGTAGCGCTTCATGATTTCTGGGGACATGGAGGTGAGTAACCATCCTTTTACCTTTTGATTCTCAGCATACCACTTCGCATACTTCTTGTCAGACTCTGCCGGAGGAGAGTCCGTACCAATGATGTAGTTGAGTTTTTCCCGTCCGGCGATATGCATCTCCATGATTTGAGACCACATATCGTAGTTAGTTTCTGTCAGAATAATTCCAGCACTAAAAACAGAATTCTCAGACTGAATATGGATGACTGGTGATGAGATTTCCGTATCGGAGGTGGAGGCTATGATATGTGAGATGAGATTTCGGGGTTAGAATTTTGTACGTGAAATCGAGAAGGAAGAACCCTTTGCTTTGATACCAAGATAAAAACAAGTAGATGAGTTTGGGAATTTTTTTTTTTTTTTTTCTTTTTCATTCAATCGATCAGCTCTAAATAGCTTAGAATACAACAACTTGCTCCTAAAGTTAAGGAGATAAATGACACTAATCTAGGGATATGAATCACTATACAATCCCTTAATTACAGGTAACAAATATAACAAAAGGATCTAATCTAGGAATATGAATCACTATACAATTCCTTAATTACAGAAAGGATAAAACTAATCAGTATCAATCTTGTCAATCTGTAATAATCTGTAACAGGTAAACCTCGTCTCGGTACTACGGAAATGCCCCCATACAATTTATTGTTCCCAAGCCCAGATAAAAAGAGGGTTGGAATAGACGGCCACCCATTGTTATAGACTTCGCTGAGGTAGACACCAAGTCTACTTCTGTACGAAAGCAGCACTCCCCCTATTCTATATTGTTGGGAAGAAGTTACAAATGATGGAATCAAAATTGTCTATATGGATTTAACCATGCTCTCTTAATTTAGAATTTCATGTGGCTAATCTTGTCCGGTGAATCCTAACATGAACAAATTTTATGATCAGCGGTGCTGAATTTTGAAGGAGACGTTGCCGCTTACACGATCAAGGCTGCAAATGATTCAAGGACACTCAATCATGTCATTATCTATAGACCCCCTGAAAACATTGTATCTCAGCTACAAATGATCTCTTTGTTGGAGATGAAGACAGGTTGGAAACTGCACAAGGTTCATATCCCTGAGGAAGAAGCTGTGAGGCTTTCTGAGAGTAAGAACTTTGTAAAGATGTCAACCACATCCCATTGTGCCATCATGAAACATTACTTTGACTTCTTCCCTTTGATTTTTTTTTTTTTTTTTTTTTTTTTGTTCTTTTTTTTTGTGGAGCTCTGCCACACCCAGACAATGTTCGCATCTCCATCCTGCACAACATATTCATCAAGGGTGATCAGATGAGCTTTGAGCTGGGGGAGAAGGATCTGGAGGCTTCCAGTTTGTATCCAGACTACAAATACACTTCTTTTAATCAACTTCTTAGTAGGTGCATCTTGGACAAACCCAAAGTCAAATTAGCTGCATTTTATTGAATGAACCCCCCCCTATCAAGTTTCTCTCCCTTCTGCTTTATGCATAGTTCATGAGGTTTTGTAATTGGAGAGCAAGATACCTTGATGGTGGACTAGTGGTGGTTGTTGAATAATGTACTTTGTGTTAAAAGTAATGTTAGGGATAGTATGATCTAGGATGACAAATAAAATGGCGGATAATTTGGCTAAGCGAGGTGAACATAGATGAATCATTTTTTACTGTGTTCCTAGTTGGTTTTGGTAATGTTGTGTCATTTTTCTCGGGATCGGTTGTTTCGGGTATAGTGCTCTTATATATTGCTTTTTATTACCGTCTTTTTTTTTTTTCCCCTTCTCTCTTATAACGTGCTCCCATTTTCATTTGGAATAAAATTTACCATTCGTAAACCAAATGCATTGTATGTCAAACACTAATCTATAACTTTGCATCTCAAGTCATGCATCAAATTCAGATGTCTTCTTGTTTGAGTAAATGCAGCGGATACCACAGTTATTATTAAGTCAAGCTCCTTATCTAAATCCACAAGTGCGACTAATCGTCCTAAAATTTACACTACTCGTGTCTTTTATCACCCCCATGCATTGTGATCATGTCAATTTTTTAGTCAATTTGGTGGGGACATTTTATGCATATTTAACCCCCAACATACTTGTGACAAGGCTTTGTTGATGATGATGATGATTATGCATATTAAACAAAGTGGGGGTTTTGTTTCTGAAAACGCATATCATGTGGTGCAATCTAAGGTGAGTGGACCAGATGTGATGCAAGATTTGTAATTGTTTGTGCAGTGCCATAAGAGCATAGGTACAAATGCATACAATGTGCTAATGTGAGCATATATACAGCACCCTAGTAGATTAGATCAATCAATTTTCAGCCATTAAATATGTTATTTCTACAACATCTATCTTATATGAACATGGATTTGCGATCCATTTTTTGTGTGCGCGTTCATCACAATTAGATCTATCTGTTGGTAGGGTTCGATCGCCCATCCAACGGTTAATTAATTGGGACCCTTCCGATCAGTTTTCTCCTACGCGCTCATGATGGGCAGATCTACATCATGGTTGGGTTATTAGGACCATCCAATGGTTCAACTTTTACGGTATATTTTATGAAACTTAATTAACATATGTGGGGCCCTTTCACCCATCAATTTAATTTTGGATTCCAATTGTGGTCAATTTTTTGTAATCATATGTTAATATTTATGCTTGTGCCCTAATCATGAGAACCAATTGATGGATTTACTATTAATTTGATCAGATGATCGTGTGAGTCTAGATCATATTTTGTTAATTAAAATGCGATTGGCTAAAATCCAAATTGGATCATATGGCCCACGTATGCGTCTATGTTTGATAATTGTGTGATCTAATTTAGGTTACATATGTCAATTGAAGTCAGATTAAGGCGTTTGAATTGTAATGAAGCCCAATTAATGTTACCAATGCACATTATGATGCGATGGGCCATAACTGTTGATGAACCTAAAGATAATACAATACACTTGACAACTAGATATATTGGTGACAATGTAGATTACACCTGCTGTTACTATATTTATCAAGTTAAAATCCACAATTTGATTGGCTGCGTGACCACTAAAGTAGCCTAAGTCATAATGAGTTGCTGATTTATGAATTGAATTAAATTCAGCATTATAGTTAATTGTAGAATGATTGTGTGATACATTTAGGATATCAAGGATCGGCCCACAGGTACGATCGTCTTTCAATCATTTGGAGACCGGGATAAGGTATCTTTATGCATAAAGTATGAATGTGGTTGTGTTGCGGCACGGCCCACTAGGGTAAAAACCCTAGTGGGCTGGGCCGTGCTCATCGTGCCTCTTTAATTTTATTTATTTATTTTCGAATCATTTTCGTTCGGGCCGTATATATTGACCATTTTAGTTTTTCAGATATCAGACCCACTGTATGAACTGCATAAGTTCTGTTCTGGTATTGGGTCAATGCCCCATTCCCTTGCTGAGCCATGCCCATATTGGACCTGAGCCTGGATTGTGGTTACAGTTACACTAACAATGGGCCTTATTGAACGGATCACATCCCAAATTGGTGGATCTGGGGCTACTGGATGTCGCCCATGGCATGCCATGCCTAAACGGGCCGGCCGTGCCAGATCCCACTGCACAGCACGGGCCGTGCATGGTGGGCCATTGACTAGAGGGGGCCGGCCCGGCTCATTTGACATCCCCACCCACGGGTGTCACCCGTCTTTTTACGCTGTACATAGTGGGATAGCCTTATTGTAATGATGGCCTCATCAAAAGTAACCAAGTGTACGTTGCTATGTTGCCCTTTGACCCAAAGGAGTTGGGTGATGATACATGGTTACTAAATTAGTCTAATTTAGTTTTTTTACCCCATATATGTCTAAATTAGGCTGAATTTATAATTGCATGATTTAAATTCAAAGCATATATGATTAGTTGTGAGTATGTGTTTATTTCAGTAACCAGTAATCTGTCTGAAACTTTTGAGAGACATGATTAACAAACCAAAATCCCTTCCTTTCTCATCCTCCTCTCCTCTTGATCGCACTTAGTAATTATTTCATTTATAGACCACTTCTCTTCCCTTTGATTATATGCTATTATGAACAAGCTAAATGAGGATGGAAGCGAATTTAGGACCATTTGGCTCAAAAACTCATCTAACATGGTCATTTTGGCCTCCAAGTTTTTCCACCAAGTTAACCATTTTTACAATATGTTCTTTCACAGCTTTGGAGCCATCATACCTCAGGTTAACAGCTTTGGACTCCACATAAATGCTCCCATTGATTTTTGAGATACCTTGAATTGTTGTTCTAAGGCATCCATTCAACTCTTTGCATCTCTTTATAAAATGTGAGAATTGCTTTAAACTAGTTGGCAACAAGCAACAGTAGGCTTGGGTGGTTTAGGGTTCTATATATCAACATCTATATTTAAAAGACTTACGATAAATGTCTATGTGTATTTCCAATTAGAAAAGTAGGAACCAGTTAGAGTCGGAATTTGAGAGGGCAAAGACAGATTATTGGTTACTAAAACAAACACATACTCACAATAAGTCATAAGTTCTTTGAATTTAAATAACTTAATTATAAATTTAACCTAATTTAAACATATATGGGGTGAAAAATTAATTTAGACTTATTTAGTAACCATGTATCAACACCTGACTCCTTTGAGTCGAAGGGCAATATACACTCAGTTACTTTGAATGTGCCGATCATCACAGTAGGGCTATCCTACAACGTACCACGTAAAAAGACGGATGACACCTGTGGGCAAGACAACCACAGTATAATTATGAAGTATGCGTAAAGATATCTTATCCCAGTCTCCCAGTGATTGAAAGACAATCATACATGTGGGCCGATGTTTGATCTCCCAAATGGATCCCACATCTCTCATGTTACTATTCGTTCTACAATTAACTGTAGTGATGAATTTAATTCAATTAAGAATTTGAAATTCATCATCATTGGGCTACTTTGGCAGCTACACAGCCAATCAAACTATGGATTTTAACTTGATAAATTATAATGATACCATATGTGATCTACATGATCACCAATATGATTGTCAAGTGTATTGTATTAACCTTTAGGTTCATCAGGGTTATGGCCCATCACATTATAATGTGGGCATTGGTAACATCAATTGAGCTTCATTATAATTCAAACGCCTCAATTGACATCAATTAACATATGTAGCCTAATCAGATCACACAATAATCAAAGTGTTTTTGGGCGAAATTGGATCACATCAATTCTAACATGTTGCTGAATAAGTCACATTCAGGCTCAACCATGTTCAAACATCAATGGGCACATGGCATAGAATGCTAATGGGTTGCTCATGGCTTGGTTATTGTCCAAGTCTAGTCTAGAACATACCAAGTATCAAATAGTATTTCATGACTATGAATCTCTATAGTGGATGAGAAAAAAAATAAAAAAACAGATCCATAGATGACTAAAGAGGACATTAGGAGCATTATAACCAGACAAACCTAACATGAAACTCACCTGTAAAGCTTTTTACAATTGACCTTAATAGTGAATTGATTCAACTTGTATAGCTGGGGTGTCAGTTTACAAGGAGGACTAGGAGTGATCGTTTTGACTTTAAGGTACTCTCTACTAAAGGATTTAGATTGGGGTTATGTCGCATCACTTTATTTTTTTTTTCTGCACAAATTCAACATGAAGGCGATGTCGGTGCAGTATTTTCAATCCCTGTCATCTATAAAGTACAATCCCCTAAATTAAAAGCGGGAGCAAAAGTCTGTGGTCTTCAGCACGCGGCCAAAACCCAGTGTAGGACCTGCATGTGGAGCCAAATAAGGGCTTGGACCTGGCCCTCCATGGCTGCATCAAAATTCAAAACACCCAAATATTTGTATAGGGTCTTTCCCATTGATGGCCCATAGGTTGAAAACCACTATCACCAGACGGTTTCTAGGGCTGTCAATCGGAACCTTCAGGCCTGGGCTTTGAATTGCTTGGTCCGGGCCTTATTCAAACTGTCATTTCTCATAATCCTGGTCCACTCCTAACAACATTCAACAAAAAAATTCTGATACATACTTTCAGAGGTCAAAAGCTAAACAAATTGCTGAGAGTGAGACCCCTTCTGATTGTTTCATCACCTATCAAATCTACATAAATTGTATAGCTTGTGTTATTTTAGTTCTCACAATTTACCCATCTTCCTCTCTTCTAGTTCGGAGGTTTTAGGTTCGAAAGTGAGTATCAAAACAGAACTAATTGTATCAGCTTTATTGGTGTGATTTTACATTGAGTTAAAAATAACCATTAATATTGGACTGCAATTAGCTTTGTGTCATTCCCATTCAATCATCCACCACATGCTATAGGTTGCTGCAGTGGGCTTCACAATGTGGGTTGGACTCCAGATTGGCCCACCTGGTTGGACTCAATCATGTCCCACGAACCAATTGGCAAGAATCAGTCAATCAATGGTGCACCATGTTGCCACGCGTGCGACCTTCAGGAGGCCTTGGGCCTGAGTCGTTGTTCACTCCCACAGGCGCAGCCTGGGTGGATGCATGTCCATCACCTGGTGGGCTCGGGCCCGAGTCCTTGATCCCACCCAATGTAGTGGCCTGGGTGGATGCGTGTCCCTCGCCTGGTGGGCTCGGGCCCGAGTCCTTGATCCCACCCAATGTAGCAGTATGGGTGTATGCGTGTCCATCACCTGGTGGGCTCGGGCCGGAGTCCTTGATCCCACCCAATGTAGTAGCCTGGGTGGATGCGTGTCCATCACCTGGTGGGCTCGGGCCTGAGTCCTTGATCCCACCCAATGTAGCAGCCTGGGTGGATGCGTGTCCCTCACCTGGTGGGCTCGGGCCCGAGTCCTTCATCCCTCCTAGTGTATCAGCCGTGCTGAATTTATGGCCCCCACCAGCGGGGCTCGGGCCCAAACTTGTAATTGCAAAATCGATGGCCTGTGTTGGATTCAATGGCCGCGATTGAGCCCATATGATCATAGTGCTCAACAAGATAGAAAGTAGAAGCAGCTCAGGAGCCTTGAGTCCTCTAGCCATATCAGTGTTGCTGTTGCTGGGTAATGTGTTACTAACAAGGTTTGTGTGGCTATCTATTTATAACAAAATGTGATGGATGAATATCCCTATTCCCCAGTTTTGACTGTGGAAATTTATGCTTGTATCCATCTTTTTCAAACATGTGGGAGATTGGATGTGACCAATGTTTTGGAAAAACCATAACTGCTGGTCGAACCCAAACACTTGACTGAACATTTTAGTCCAAAACGGTTGGTCATTTGATTCAAATGAGTCCAATGCATGACATCATATTATTACACAAAATAAATAATAAATCTTAAAATCAATTTAAACCGGTTCGACATTGGCTATTTTTATCGGTTTAGACCATCTTGATCAGTTCCTGACCGGTCAGTCGAAGGGTTCGGTTCCAGGCACCAATTTGGTTCGAACCAGGTCCAGCCCACGGTTCACTATGGTTTCATAACAGTACATGTAGGTTTGCGAATGGGCCACATATCTTTATTCTCTAGTTGCGGGGGGAAATGGGAGAGAGATGTGTCCAAGTTGGAGGAACATTGTATGGAGATGGAAAAAAAAAAAAGGGGGGAAATGTGGGTGTTGAAAGATGGGAAAATTGAGCTTTGATTCCGCCCAAAGACCATGACAATTGATGGTTTGAACCGTTTTTGTGTCATTTGATTTTTGATTGACTAGGGGCTCCTGATACTGGGACTTGCTGTGGGTGGTGATGTTAGACCCATTGATTAGATGCTTTCATGTGGAATCTGTATGGGGTTTGGCAAGTTTGAGGAAATTTTCTGGATTACGTGGGATTCTTTTTCAGTGGGTTAGGAAAACTAGGCCCACTTAATTGGAGGGAATCATGAATCCAGATGGACTTTGGAGGCAGAAGCCACTAGCCAGAACCCTGTTGCAGCCTGATACAGTGTACATGTTTGTGACAGATACAACAAACTCGGAAACTCGACTCGGCTCGACTCGACTCGACTCGACTCGGAAAGGCTGCAGAAATGAGTGACTCGGATAAGTCTGGCTGTGCATTTGAGAATTGTTCTACTCACCTGACCCTACAGGCTACAAGGTACTGAGCTGTTGGCTCAACTGAGTCATGTAGACTCGGAACGAGTCTTGAACCATGAAATGTGACAAATAAGGGTGGCAAATTGGTTCAAGCCAGCTTGATGCAAATGGGTCTGATCCAAGGCAGAACCATAATGGATGGGGATATGGAACCATTTAGATTTGGGTCCAGATCCAGACCTGAATCCGACATGTAACCTATATGTTACATCCGGATCTGACATTCAAAAAGAAGGGGTGATCCAATTTTGGATCCGGATCCAAAATAAGACGTGGCGTGCATTGATATAATTGGATAAAAGAGCTTCAAAATAAATTGCTTAAATATATAATTGGGGCTATTAAATGGTATTTGATTAAAGCTAAGCAAACTCTCAAATATGAATATAACTCTAGTAATGTAGGCCCTTAAAATCTATATATATGTTTAATATGTGAAGATAATTTTTTGGGATCATGATGCTCAAGTCAGAATACACAGGGCTCCGGTTTCAGATCCTGAATGTTCCAGATCCTAAATGATGGATTCGGATTTGATTTCTCCTACATCCAAAACTAAGTTTCATACCTTCTTCATTCGAAACTGGAGACATTGGATACTTAGATAATTGGACACTTCCGACCAATTTAATATTAGATAATTGGACACTACCGACCAATTTAATATTAAATGTGTAGGACACGCTGCAACTTGACCCAACCTCTTGTGGCAGCACTAGTGAACTCAATTTTTTCGTTTGAGGGCTTCGGACCCTAATAGGTAGTTTGGTTTTGGGGAAAACCGAGAATTTTCACGTGGATTTTGTTGGTGGACCCTAAATTTTTATTGGATTTTTTGAAGTGGGCCTAGGATTTTCATATATATTTTGGTAGCGCACCACAGTTTGAGTGGTGCGACCGCACCCACTTGCTTGTACTTGCGTCTGGCACTATAAGGCAGCCCTTCAACTTGGCTCAGGCGAAGCCCACCTAATCTGTCAATTAATTGGAAATTTTAACTTTCTCAAAAATTACTAAGGGCTTGTTTGTTTCATAAAATGAAATACATGAGAATTCTAAGAAATATTTTCCTAAAAAGGGGCTAAACTTGAAGAATTAAAGGTAAAGATCCATAGATAGCCATCAAATAATCGTCCCTTTAATGAAAAATGAACTAAGGGAAGATGGAGAATGAATCCCTTGCGGTCACCCTTGTGAGTTAAATCCAAATAGGGTCCCATCTACATGCTACCTCTTTAATAATCCTTTATTTGAAGTTGAAACCCATTTTACCTTAAATCTTAAGCAAATTGGCCTAAAGTCTAAATTGGGAGATTTTCTCTCCAACAAAGGCCCAAGAAAAGAACTTTTATAAGATCTGCTTAGAAACTTAGACTAGATTGGGAGTCTTGACTTTCTCTTAAGATACGTATACGTAATCTAGATTAGTTAATATTCCTTTTAATTTAATTTTACAAAAAGGGGTGCACGAACACAAGAGAAATTCATATCTAGTGTTGAAAAAAAAATTATTTTTTTAGAGGTTGACAAGGACCTTAATCTTGCATGCATCACCCCAAAATCTTAATCTTGCCCACCAGACCTAACTAGGTTTATATTCAGGGTAGGTAGGGTGGCTAGGTGGCTCAATTTGAGTTCACATTTAAATAATTCCAAGGGGTAGCTCGCTCAGTTGGCCTAGGACTACGGTTTGCATCCGGAGGTTGTAAGTTCAAAATTGCACTACCACAGTGGGGCTACAGGGGAGTTTATTCGGCTGACCCAAAAATAGTGTGGATCAGGTCAAGTTGTGAAGGAAGGGCTTTGGAGTTGGGATAGGGTTTCGCCCAAATATCATTCCTGGTTGGACAAATGCATCTTCCTAGCCGACCTTCCATTCTCAACCGTCCATTTGATGGGCCATGCTTTGGACAATCTTTGAACAGCTTGAATGGTCTGACTTGGATTCTTGAAAAGGCAGAGTCGATGTACTTAAAAGCCATTCTGTCCTTATCATGGAATGGACCACTCTCCCACAGATTCTGAATGAGATCAATGTGGACATGTGAATGATCCAGCCATACACTTTATTGATGGGTCTGATCAAAATAAGGGGCAAATTTTACATATGAATCAAGAAAATATCAAACAAAGGGGGTTAGTTTCCTTGTTTTTGTTGCTTGAGTTGCTGTGGATTCAGATTAGAGATTGGAATTGGGTTTTCCAATCAATTGGGCTCACCTTTTGGGGTTGCATCAGTCTCCCCATGTGTGGGCCACACGAGAATCCATGATCGGGCGAACAATCCCAACCATCCAATGTATCAATTGATGTATATTGTATTAGTAAGGTATTTTCCTTCAACCTTTTTTTTAACACTACATAGAATGACCCAGACATGGCTCCACAGTTGGGCCCAGACCTAATTAAATTTGAGAACAGGTCCAAATCTGGCAGGACCTGACATAAAGCCTACCAGTTTGAAGGCATCAGCAAGACCCACTAATAAATGAATAGGCCCATTGACTACCACCACATAGCTAATAAATGTCAGAGAACAGAGCACTCCTGACCCAACCTGCCAATCCGACATGGTAATTCAGGTTTTGGGCGACTCCTATTACTTCCAGGTTGGACCAAGGTTGATACTTTCTACCTGATTGATGAACAGGTTTGATTCAAGTTGGCTTCATATTTATCATTCAATGAGATCCAACCTGATCTCAACCTGCTCATTAAAGGTTCAAGACAATTTGAGTTGACCAATTTAGATTTTGGTTCATGTTCGGGTTGGCATTCCCAGCCTATTCAATAAATGGGTTGGGTCTAGATTTGGTCAAGCAATGTCAACGCATACCTGAGTCTAGATTTGGTCAAGCAATGTCAACGCATACCTGAGTAAACCCCACCAATTGCCACCCTTTAGTTAAGGGTGTAAAAGAAAATCGGAAAACCGTCTAACCGAACCGAACCGTTGTTAATAACCGTATTTCCCAGTTCGATTACGGTTACGGTTATTAAAATCGGAAAACCGCACGTCACGATTCGGTTATGGTTTTCAGTATTGACTCATGATTATTAACCGAACCAAGCCATGAAGCACGGTTCGATTAACCGGCACACGGTTAACTGTAGAGGTGACAACCAGGTCGGGTTGTGCTAAACGGGTCGGAACGGGTTATACAAGTCTAACCCGCATATCAACAGGTCAGAAACCCCTGACCCGCACCCAGCACGGGTCAACCCGACCCGACCCACTTAAACCTCGCATCAGGTCAGGACGACCCGCATAACCCACATCCATCTAGTGAATCAATCGACTCAACCATGGTTCCCTACCTGACCAAAACTGACTTTTAAGCTCAAATTTGGTCTAATCTCATTTCAACAATCATTTGTTGCGCATTACTTTGCTTTCCATTAATGAAAGGGTGGGGTTGAATTGGTTAAAGTCCATTCATTCTTTTTTAGCCAATGCATTAAAACAATCAAATTCAATTTTAACTTAAATAAGTAGTTTATGCAGGTCAAACGGGTCAACCCTAACTCGACCCGCTTGATTACGGGTCATAAATACTTGACCCATGACCGACCCGCCTATCAAACGAGTCGGGTTAAGTGGGTAATACGCAGGTCGAGTCGGGTCATATTTTGCCACCTCTAGTTAACCGTACCGTTATACTAATTAAAAAAACATAAAAGGCCTAAATGAAATGTGTATATAATTGTTAAACTTAAGTATATAACCTTTTTCACGGTTTTTAACTTGACAAAAGAATTTTTAACAGTTTTTATGGATATTGTTCGGTTACGGTTTTTAACGACAAATCACGGTTCGATTTTTAACAGTTTTTCCTAGTATGGTTACGTTTTTTAAAATTGAAAACCGTAATTCACTGTTCGGTTAACGGTTCTCCCAAAATGAACGATTAACCGAACCGTTACACCCCTACCCTTAGTGCAGATCTAGCTAACATTAGTGGTTCCAATAAGGGCTCTCTATTCACCCAATAAAAAGAAACTGATCAATTATCATTCAATAAAACTCAAAAAAGAGACTTTTATGAGAAAATTAAGCTTAACTTTAATTAAACGATTTTATGAAAAAAAAAAACCATAAAATAATAGAAAAGTTATTATGAAATTACTCATCAACTCAACTAAATTGATGACGTCAAGTGAATTGATGATATCGTCATCTTTTGTTGCGAAAATCTCTTCTAGTTCATCTTTTTTCCACCTAGTAATTGAAGAAGCCAATGATCCTCTCCTCTAAACCCTTTTTTTCAAAGGCGAAAACCCTTCACCTTTCTCTTCCTTTCACTAATCTTGCCCCAACCCCTTTGATCAAAATATTTTCTTTTAATCTACTGTTTCTTACCAAAACCCTTTTTTTCTAGCAACTCTCTTTGACCCATGTCATCTTGGTTTCTCAATCCAAATTCCAAAATGGCTTAACGCAAGTGATTGGATGGAAAGGCTTTGTAGACCGGGGAAAAGGCCATGTATGGGATCTTTGAAGTTTGAACCATGAAAACTACTTGCTTGACCCTGACATTCTCTTCACTACCTATTTCTATTTACCAAAAAACTTCTCATCTCTATTTAACTCTACCAAAAACTTCCCTTTGACTATTAGATTTTGATTTCATCCTTTCATTCATTCATGGAACTAAATTAGTTTTAAGCCTTCTTAGTTGCTCAAATCCCGGTATTCATAACATGATGGTAAGACTCTTGAAAGAAAGCCCGAAATTTTATATAGGTAAAGGTAATTACTTCATATATCTTTTTGAAGAATTTCATATTCAAGAACTAATTATTGGAGTTGTTGGATTGAAAACCCAAGATTAGATGGATCTAAGAAGGTTGTAAGAGGGAAAAATCGAAGAAGATGAATTGCAGGTTGATGAGATATCGCCAACTACAACTCTTCAATCATTTTATAGTTTTTCTTCATAAAGTCGTTTAATTAAAATTTAAGCTGATTTTTTCATACGAATCTCCGGAAAAAAACAAAAGAGATTAAACTGAGTGGAGAATGGAGCAAAAAGGCTATAAATTTACAATTGAGAAAGCTCTCCTAAAAGATTGCCCACTCTTTAAACAGTTTGGACAGTCATTTACCACCAACCAGATAACTTGTCACCTTCATTTAGTCCTGTGATTAAATCCCATGTGGACCATAAAAATCCCTCTTTGATTGTGGGCAACTCAAATCAGATCTTCAACTACCCAACTGTTCAATCAGTTCCAAAGAAAGATTATTACAAAGATAAACCCCATGTTCTCTCCATTGGAAGAGTCATCTCATGGCCATGGCTGCATTTTCTCTCAAAAAGTTCTGGTGGTGACTCCTACACAATTGAACAATGGGGATTCCATTTCTCGGTTGATCTGCTTGCGAGTGTACCTGACAATCACAATCATTGAGAAATCATGAGTCTGGATCACCTTATAATGAGCAGAAAGAACTAAGAATCAAGTGGCAAGTGGCATCTATAACATTTCTCTACTCAAATTTATATACATAGGCAACATAGCACGCCAACTGGTTCTTCAAAACTTCTACTTAAATTGGGATCAAACTGGATTAACCACTAGCCAACTGAAATTATCAAAGAACAGTAAAATGCACAAGAACTGCAAAGCTAATATGCACAAAACCAAAATGATGAAAAATCATACTAACCGGGCAAGATTCGGGCAAGATTCAGACAAAGCAGCGGGTACTCCTTTTCAAGCCCACTGGCAGTGTATAGATCATGTTTATCATTCCACGTTATCATTTCTTTTCATCTTTGTAATTTCCAAGCAAAGTCCACCAAATCAGTTAGGATAGTACAACAGGAAGAGAAAGTGCATGTGTGGAAGATTCATCTTTTATAAATGATTTTGTTGGGGCCCTACCAAATACCAGGTTATCCGGACAAAAAGAAAAGACCCATCTGTCCTCAAGTGAAGAATACGCAAAATCAATCCATCACTAGCAGTCCTCACCACAATTGTCAGGTGGGGTCTGAGTGACATGAAAAAGAAATTAGATTATAATCCAAATAAGATGAAAGATTTTGGTAAATTGGACCTTCTCTTGACTGAGATACAAGTCAAAATTGTCATTTGAATGGCAATTAGTCATCCATTGAGAACAGAATCCTCTGAGCATTTAGAACTAGTGGTGACCCTTGCCTTGTTTTCTCTACTATCCGTTTGATTAATAGCTTCCCCAATTCTTCTTCTTCTTCATCATCATCATCATCATCATCATCATCATCACTTTCACCAATTCCATTTGATTTCTTCTTATCTATCTCAAGATGCAGTAAAGATCCATCATCGCCATTGCCAGCCCAGCCTCTATAGGGAATTGGATCCAACGGAAAAGCTCCTTTGTTATTGGTCTGTTTACTTATATTCTCATTCTTGGTGTTGGATATCTTCACTAACCCTGCATAAGCTTCATCATATGAATTTAGAGCATTGTCTGACAAATTTAGAAACAGTGGAGGTGGAGACACGGTATTGGTGTGCTCCATCACGGTTGGGCTTTCATGGGTAGACAATGATCCCATTTCACTGCTTGAGAAGCCTCTCTGAGAACACACCTGCTCTGCTTCCATCAAGTGCAACTGCTTCTGGCTGTCTTCAAGTGCAGACTCAAGCTCTGCAATCCGTTCTTCTAGCCTCAATTCAATGAGTTCATGTAGCCGCAGGCTCAGTTCTCTAGGAGAAACAGCATAGTTAGTGGGGCACACATGAGTAGAGGAGCTGCCGCATGCATCCTGGTCAGAGTCTGCTGCCCCATTGACCATGTTGGCTTTCAGCTCTCCATGAACAACGTCGCTCACGAAGTCTGGATCAAGCTGTAAACAGATTGCATATGGCAAACATAAATGGATTGTATATATATGAACAAACAAAATGTAGATTATGCCCTAATTTCTAAATCGTGCAAAAGATGGAATGAGTGTTCAGACCAGGTGCTCCTTCACAGTAAGAGCTCAAATGACGAGGGCTAGAATGAACTATGCAGATCTATACTAAGGATTAATAACTCGAGTCCCATGAGACAGAAAGGGGCAACATCCTCCCTCCCTTCGGGCTGTAAGGACTTGAGTTCCACCCTCCATTAAGGACCAGAAGGAAAAGGCAGATGGGAAAATCCAAGACAGGATGAAATGAAAAAGAACATAACAGCATTGAACAATGAAGAGACTACCAACAAATTCATTTGCAAAACAAAGAAAAAATTTGGGAGGACCCTGTTACAAGCTTCTTAAGAGATGAAAGCCAATACCATGTTGAATGAAGCCGCCCAACAGAAGTCCTCACCTAGGGACCAGGGAAGCTTTACACCATCTCGTGAGGGAGGGATGATCATGAGAGACTAAATCTAAGGTTTAGGGCCTGGAGGAAAATTTTACATGAACATGGAGAACCCAAATTAAGGCTGTAAAATGGGCCAGGTTGGATCTGAAGCCTAACTAGACTTGCTTTATAAATACCAGGTTTGGAGCCAAGTTTAGACATTTAGACTGTAGTCAAGTCTATAGTCCAAGACCCAATGGACCCCGATACTATGATCACTTGACATAGAACCTGAAGAGAATAATTACCCCTCCTATACCATAATGCAAAATGACAAAAGTGAACAGTAATTCATGGTTCCCATTTGTTTTCCATTTAGGATTGGGCATAAACCCAGTAACCGAGTACCCATTGGTAAAGAAAAGGCTTCCTTACAGTGAAAAAGGATTATCATAAACTGGTGCCGCTTTCATTGTCTGTAATTTGGTTGCACAAGGATGAGATATGAATGCTCTATGATGCCGATAATATAGCCAACCTTAAATGATTTAACTAGTAGGTATTAAAGTAAAAAAATAAAGGTCTGATTCCTCCCCTTTCAACATTAAAATCTGTGTTAAATACTTCAAAGATCTAAATGAAAGCTTACCTCATCAAAATCAGACAGACTTCTCCCAATATCAGAAGTTTTAATGTTCAACTCCAACCTTGACAATTCAGCTTCAAGCTCTGCTTCTATTTTACTCATAGACTCCGAATTCTCTCCCTCTTTCTGGATATTTGCCTTGTCATGAGCGCATTCAGAAATCATAAGAGCTCCTTGGACAGGGGATATTGCAGTCGAACCCTGATAAGGTTGTAAATCAATTGATTCCTTAATACCAGCAGAAGACTCGTTAAGTTCTTGAAATCTGCAACCTTCATAAGCTAGCTCCTTCACAGTCAGTGAATCTTTCATCTCCAGCTCCTCATGTAAATCTTGAACCAAGTTCTGGGTATGGCTCAATGACTCATTCAATTTCTCTACTTCACTTCTGTTTGATTGAAGAGTAGATATACTGCCAATACTGATTCCAAGACAGAAAAGGAGAACTCCATCGGGTGCTCCTGGAAATTTGGTGCCGTCAGAGACTGAACAGATGCAAAGGAAAAATGAAGGCAGTTATTTACACAACAGCTACAGATTTACATCACACACACCTCACAGAACTGCAGATATGGTACAATGACAAGAACACATATTCCCATTATGACATCCAAATATCTTCACATGCTAGAGTTAGGGGGAGCATCAGGGCCTACGTGACCTGAAGAGATGTGTGGTAAACCAGGATGGATAAAATTAGAAATAAACAATTTCAAGAGCATTTAGGGGGAGCATCAAGGGAGGCCGTCCATAGGGGATAAAATTAGATAAACTCGTTTGAGATGGTTTGGACATGTCCAATGTAGGCCGGCAACAGCGGCAGTAAGAAAAGGTTTGGCTATGCAGGTTGAGGGCCCACCAAGGGAGGCCAAAGAAGACGTGGATTGAGGTAGTAAAAATAAATTTGAAGAAGTGCAACTTATCTGAAGATTTGGCTCAAGATAGATCGGAATGGAAAAACAAAATTCATCTAGCCGATCCATGATGATGATGATGATGATGATCCTTATGTTGCAAATGCTTAAGAAATGTCCATTTTGTATAATTTTGTTAATACTTCTGTTTCTTTATACAATTGTGTACTTCACGAGCTGTAATGGTTTGTTATTCATCTATATATTTAACCATAAAGAAGACAAAGGTGATGCAGTTTTGTGTATAGATGAATATAAGTTGCATATGATGTTACTTGGGGCCGGATGAGACCACTGAGTCACAGACTCGTCTTCACCTTGCTGGTAGAAAACAATGAGTAATAGTGGGAGGCAGCATTGGAGTCACGCCAGACCTGTAAGAAGCAAAGATTTTTCCACAGAAGAAATAACATAAATCTGTAATCTTATTTATAAACATACACAAAAACCAGTTTTCTTTGTTGCATAACACTAATATTCGAACAAACTATTATAAACTATTGTCAGCCACTTTGACTTTCTTACATAACTATATTTTAATTAATACATTGGGCAGACAAGCGAATGGTGAGGACTGGTATGACTTCATTTCCCACCATGTTAGTAGGGAAGGAGGTGAAATAGAAAATTAAATTGCCAGAGAGAGATCCAACTACCAAGACTCCATCCAGTGGCAGAACTAGGAAATTTTGTGTTGTGGGGGAGGGAGAAACCTTCATTCCAATTCCACAATAATATGACTGGATGACATTTCACATCTTATGAAATCACCAAGAGCAACCATGATTAACGGGGTCAGACGTGCATAGTTATATGGAACTAACAGTAAGACGAAGTATATGTGCCCAGGATATGGATGCAAAGATGGACATTTGGAGTAAAAAAGGATAGAAGATACCAAGAAATGGGTCGCTCCAAAGTCCAAATACACTAAAGCTTATAGGAATGTTGTCTAAGGTGGTTTGGAAAATTTTTACAGCTCTTTTTTTCAGTATAAAATGTGTGGTTATGGCTAAGCCACATAAGGTAGCAAATCCCATGTCTTACTTTGTTGTGCACAACACAGGCAAACTGGGGCTTTAAGGGCAGGGATGTAAACGGGCTGGGTCTAGGACGGGTACATGGTGGCCCAGACTCAACAAGAGGATTCATACCCAGATTTCTCGGGTCGGAACCTTTGGATAAATGAACAATTGGTTTCCATTGACATCCCCAGTTGAAGGATCAGATCATTAAATGAGATAATGTTGGCAAGAAAACATAGAAGAAAGGAGAAAGTTGTGTTAGGGAAAACATGATTCCAAGGTTTTAGGTAGTGCAAAGTGAAGCAGAAAACACTAAACTTTTTGGCCAAAATGGGAAACAATTAAGATTTAGGGAGGATGAGAAAATGCACTTGGCTATAGCAAAATAATATGTCCACTCACATTTCTTATTGTTTTTTCATAACCTTTTTATTTGTGAGTCGATACTTTTACTCTCAATTTCCATTTTTTTCACGTGTATTTGATTCATCTTTGAAATAAAACATGCATAAATCTCATCATTGACATCATCAGATTTAATATATTAATAGACGTTTAAGATATCACGTAGAATGGATATATATAGACAGCGTCATTATTTTGAGCGTGAAAATGATTTCTGGCTCTAGAATAAAAAATTACATGGAAAACAGACATAAATATGGTATCAGAGCCAACCAGTCGTAAGTTCGAATCCCAGGCGGTACGACTCGGCGCAAAAAAAAAGTGCCGCCAAAAGTGCACCAGCTGGGTTGCACCAGAAGGGGAGTATTGAGGAGTGGGCTCCACCCAAAGGGTAATTTTGAAAAGTATTCCCGCTAACTCTACTAACACCTCGAGGTTTTGGTAGCAATGGTTAGCTAAAGAAATTTAATATAAGAACAGCAATAAATAAAAAAAATCCATTTATCCCTGGTGAAAGCTCATGTCACATCCAACACAATCAATTCTCAATTTCCCATACTACACAATCAATTCTCATACAACTGGTAACAACTTTCCCATAACTGCAACTTGCATTTAGTTGAAGTGAAAGATGGAAAGGCAAATGTGTGTGCGTGTGAGTGAATTTGTATAGGTAAAGGTGAATTTGTTGTTAATGCACAAAGTATGATACAGAAAAATTAAAAAGAAAAAAGAAAAAAAGAAAGTCCCAAAATCAGGTTCTGAGTGTATCAACCACAGATATGAAGAATAGAAATCTCTGACTTGAGATGGAATAAAACTGTGATAGATCCACGCAGAAAAGGACTCTAAAAGAAAAGCAACACAGAACTAAAGCAAAGAAGATCCAAGAGCACTTCTTCCCCAAAACCAGGCAGAAAGAAATACTGTCCAAACTCCAAACACCAAACATATAAAAACAATTCCAGAGCATCTAATATGAAAGGCTCCATTTGCTCTTTTTTTTCTTCCTACATGACCATTTTCTCTTGCTTATCATATGAACTATTCAGCAGGCATGAATCCTGGAGGGTCCAGCAATGTTGGATATTTGTCAATTTTCTTATTACACTTCCATTGAATAAAGTCATATAACTTCTGCTACTTCGAATGAATAAAATTTTATGTTAGAGAGTAAGGCTTAAATATGGATGCTTTGACAAGAAAAACTCACAATAATACCAAATGCAATTTGATAGATTATGTTTTGATGATGATGAAAGCCAGTTAACTAATAAAAAGGAAATGAAAGGAAAGGGTAGCCTTTACCTTGTGAGTAGAAGTGCTCTCCAGAGCTCTCTGTGTCAGACACGTGAGATATTTGTTGCCGTGATTTCACTCTTCGTCGTCTCGATTTCTTTTGGATTTCAACCAAACCCACCTTAAAAGGAGGCAGAAACCCAATCAAATTCTCCTTGGCACTCAAGTCAACCCTGCCTTCTGTTTGCAACTTATGTTCCCCATTCTCACATTGCAAGAATAAAGGATCCTCACTTGATTCTGAATTTCTGGTTAGTTGGTTGTCACTTACAGAGAATGGCCTTACACTTGGTGTAGATAATGATGATGGGAGTGAATTGAAATCACATTCTTCCGTCTCAACATACTCCTTACACAGTTGCGCAATGGCGCAACTTTCAAGAGAATTAAGAGGTTTATAGGAATATCCATGTCTCCTTTTGCTATTAAGAGAACGTCTACCTCTTCCAAACCTATAACCCACACCAACCTGCAATGAATTTGCCTGGTCATTCACTGCACAACCTGATTTATTGGAAAAGTCGTCAATTCCTCCGATTCTAATGCCATCTTCTTCATGATTTTCATTTCCACAGAACGATGGACGCAAATTCGACAAAGAAAGTGCATTGTCCTCCTCCTGCTCTACCAAGTTTCTAGGCATTTCGCTGGCTACCCCACTAGTTGAAACCCTTTCATTAGTGGGAGAACCCAACACATCTGAGGTTGGTGGATCTAAAAATGTCTCATCCTCCTCCACATTTGAAGAAGTCTGTTTTTCGGATTTTCTACGCACCCATCTGAAAGTGGAGTTCTTATCAATGCTGTCCACTCTGCCCAGTTTCACCCTCTTCTGATCAAGGGTTTTAGCCAGAGAAGAAGTGCATGTTGACTTGTTATTATCCGAGCTTTCTAGAGAGGATCCTGGTAATCTCCTACTCTCCTTAACATTCTTCCAATACTTAGCTAAATACCCAGCACCAGCAGCTGCTGCTGCAACCCATATATCCATTTCAAAAACCAAATACCAATGCTTAAGGAATCCTCATACAGCTGGCGAAAGCTCCCAAATCAGCCTCATCTTTGGAGAAACCAATCAACCCAAAACACCAAAACTATAAAATAAAACAGAAACACTAAGCACCAAAACCACTAAAGAGGAAGAACGCAGAACTACAGATAAGACAAAGCATCCAATGGTGATGAAACCAAGAACCCACAAAATGAAGAGATCAAGAAATTGAAGTAAGAAATCGAAAATGAAAACCACACCCCAGAAAAGGAAGCTCTCTATAGGGCAGAATCAAACAGCCAATCAGCCCCAATACAAAGCATAAAAAAAAAATCTCAGAAGATGGGGGAAAAAATACCAAAATGAGGAAACCTTGCTAGTTGCTGCTGCTCTAAAACGCATCAATGGAAACAAATAAAGCATCCCATTTCAAGGAGGGAAAAGAAAAAAGGAAACTTTCATCAAATTTCAGACTAGAAAGAGAAAGAAAGCTGCTTACTTCTCTCATTCAAACATGAAAGTTGGCTTTTTTTTCTTTGCTGTGATGAAAACCCAACTCCCCAATTGAAAGATTAATACTGTTTTCACATGAAAGATTGGATTTTTATCTTTTGATGGTGACTGAAACCCAACAGCTCTCCTGTGTATTTAATAGCTGTACTTGTAACAGAAGCTCCAAACCAAAGTCCAACAAAAACAAGACTATTTTCCAGTGTTAGTCGGGTAATATTCAGTAAATGGTATGAACCCTTAAAAAACTTTGTATTGGTTTCACGTGGTGATAGAAGTAATAACCAAACCGTCCAAATGGTCAAAGCAAAGCAGCTCTTGGATGAGATCTTCATCTTACCCTTTTTAAAAGGAATCCCAGCAGTGTATTTTTTTTTTCTTGTTTAAGATATGTTTCCCATTTTCAATGGTCAATGAAGTTCAGATCAACAGATAATTCATCAGGCTGCTAATCATTTGGTGGGTCCAGATTAACCATTGGATTTGCCAAGCAAAGAAGAACTTTTTATGGAAAAGGCAAGGCATGTGAAATATGGGACCCATTTCACCAGCTGTCATGTTGATCACAGCCCAGTGAGTGTGATATGGAGGATAAAAATCATACTGGTCTACCTAGCCTAGCCTTTTGAATTTGTGCATGTGAGCCATGGTTTTGTGGTTTAGACTATGGAGAAAAAGTGAAGAATAGACGCATTCACGGATGAGTGATCATTGGGGCTGTAAAAATGTGACATATAAATTCATACGATATTAATAGATTCGGGTGTACTCTTAATAGGTTGGAATCGGTAACGAGTCAAATTTGATAACGCATTAAGTTAACGGATCGTGCATAAATTAAATCAGTAATCCATTAACAAACCGCTTAATCCGTTAAAATTCGTTTAGTCCTAAAGTGGAGTTAGAATTAATTTATATTCATGAAGAAGAAATTGAAATTTATTATTTTATAGTGGAGTTTTAGGTGGGATCCACTCGAGAACCTCACTTAAAGTTTCTTGTGGCTTATATATTTTTCTTCTTATATATTTTTGTATGGATTTTCTTTTAATTTTCGAAATGACTTAATTACTTAACGGGTTAACGAGTTGGATCGTGTAACCCATTAAATTAACAGGTCGTGTTCTGGTTGAATTTTTTGACCCGTTAAGTTAACGGGTCGTGTACGAATTGATGTTTATTTTAACACGAATTCGTTAACCCATAACCCGAATTCGTTAACACGACACAATTGACGACCCTAGTGGTCATTTAGGGATCCATCCTAGCTCCTCGAGTTGAAGTATCATAGGTAAACAACTGACCTAATGAAGAAAAATCAAACAAACAGAAATGCAGCCAGTATGAAAGAATATAGAGGATTTTATCAAAAAAAAATCTCCCATAAATAGGGGAGAGCCGACGAGCCTTCCACGAGTGAAAAAATCCAGTTTCCGCCATCTTCATCATATCAGCCATCCGCACGCGGAAAAAATAACTTCCTATCATCTTTTTCCTCTCTTCCCTAAACCCAGCCTAATGGGGAAGACCAACATCATATCCGTTTGGATTTGTTCTTATAGGAACTCATCATGTGAACTCTTTGTAGGGCCCAAATGGGACTAGAGGGAATGGAAATATCCAAGTGAGATCACCTCAGGTATTTGACTCCAATCTCATGCCCTTGACTCCTTAATCCATGGCCCACAAATTTAACGGCTCCATATTCAAAAAAAAAGAAAATTTGACCCTTTATCAAATGGTCCGGTCCATTCGCGTGGGTGTCAAACCATGAGATCGGTAGATAACTATTTGGGTCCTTGTTTGTTGCATGATTTGAATTGGGGGTAGGTGGGCCCTTCCATTAACCGTGCAAACTAGTTCTTACCGGAATATATAAATATTTGGATTCTAAATTTAGATTCGATTCTAGGTAAAAGTTATGGGTTTTGAACCGGAGTTATCCCGTGTGTGCATGTTGCGCACCCCTAGTGGGGCCCACCTGATGGTCCATTTGAGTGGACCCAACCAACAACCCTCCCCAGCCTAATTCACACGCCCTATAGGTTTGCATTCATTTTGGACTGTACTTGTGGGCATTGAATGATAGGGTTGAAATGATCAGATGTAGCTAATATTTTGTACATATCCAGGTCTGATCTGCGGTTTTGAATATCTTTCAACAACGATTTGGATTTGCATTGTATTTTTAGAACACAACGTTAATAGGGGGAAGATAAAACCCCATGCATCAGTCTTATGTATCGGTCTTCAGCTGATATTTCAATTTGTTTCCCTTCTCATTTGAGAGTAAGATTTGAAAAACTATAGCTTTTAGAGTGTGTTAATGTAAATCAAGGCAAAACGCTATTAATGTAACTACAAAACAAGGCCTGCCTGCTGCAAATCCGAACTGCACAAAATGGATTCCCTCCACTTCAACAGGCATTCTCCGAATTTACTCCAATAAGAATTGGTTCAACCGTAAGATTAAGTTGTGATTAATTATGTGGGGACATTCATTTTAGTAGTTTGGATTTCTAATAGGTGGGCCCCAGTGTGGAGGTCCACTCCAACAAAAACCACGAGTGACACCTTAACTTTGCATTATCGTTTCATTTCTATCTTCATGATAATGCCTTCTCGACCATCCAAGTATACCATAGGCTTCATGGCCCATCAAAATATTACAACTAACCAATCAATGAGATTTCATTAATTAATTGTGGATGGATGTCACATTTGACCAGCTCTCAATGCTAAAAACAAAGGTAAAAATTGATTATTTCAAGCATTTTAGATGTATTAGGGTTAGCCCTGTTTTTTGTATTTTAACCACCATTACAAAGTTAAGATAAATTATGTCTCAGAAAATGAGATGTTTCAAATCTAGGGTGTTTCTTCTAATATCATTTAAAAGGTGCAATAAATAAAAAAAATTTAAGTGATTAGCAATAAATCACCCCCAGGTCCACCACTGATTAAAATATAAAGGCCATGAGAATGAAGTGCCAATGCAACTATAGGCTATTTCTTATGTATCCATGTACCTACTGCTATGAAAATCTTAAATTCAGTCATTAATGTTTTTTTAAATTTTTTTAAAATTTATATTATACTCTTTATCTTTTATTCTTATTATTTATAAATTCAGGTGACATAGAGAACTGTTTTTAGTCCAAGACTTTTCCAGTTTATTAAAATATAGTCCTTTTGCACTTAACAAATGGCACAAATGCTCTATTCTGGTGAAAATGTTAGTATCTTTTTTTTTTTAACTTTCAAAATTAAGGTTTCAAATTGCAAAGACTGGATAGACAAATTAGTGGTACACATGCCCAAACTAGCAACCTTAATCAAAATTCAGAGTAAAGATTGAGCATTTCATTTTCATGTTGAGATCAAGTTGACATTTCTAACTTAAGTAATAAATGAGTTGAGTTAAAGTTGAGTCCATTGCACCACCTGACCTACCATGGCTAGGCCAACTCACATGTGGCTTAGCCACTTTATTAATCGGGTTGAAAATAACTTGCGCCTCACTTGAGTTTAAAGTGTTAATTTTTACTTTTTTATCGTTCTTGTTGTTTCTGCTGCTGCTCTAAAAGGGACTTGAAGCAATGCGACACACACTTAGACACCCCTAACTAGGGGAGGAACAATTGGGTACACATTTAAAGGGCCAATTTGAACCCCCGATAACAAGTTGGTTTCCGGGTTGAATTGCGAATGTGAGTAATAGACCCAAAAGTTGGGCAAGCAATGTCGACGTAAATCCAACCTTAGAAAAATAAAGAGGATTTTATCGGAAAAATCCCTTTAGAATTGGTGAAGACAAAAAAAAGTCCTCAAGTTTCAATATCAACCAAAAAGGCCCTAAATGGGGATATACCCGCTCATTTGTTTATTTCTTTCTAGTTTTGTTGAGATATCGCGGCTCACCTATATGAGCGGGGATATTTCCGCTCAATTATTCTACTTCACGTGTATACACGAGCAGGGGATATCATTGTTCAGGGCTTTTTTTGGTCGATATTGAAGTTTGAAACTTCCTTTGTCTTTACAAAGTCAAGGGAGTTTTTCCGATAAAATCCTTAAAAATAAATAAATAAATAAATAAAAGTCTCAACCATAAACACTGAATTGCTAAGCCTAAAAAAAAAAAAAAAAAAAACTGAGTTTACGGATTAGATCACCAAACCGTTACATAAATGTCATGATTGAGAACAAGTTTTAAACGTTAAAAGAATAAAAATAGATTAAACTAATTTTTTTCCAGAAATTATACTCTACTCTTTTGCTAGACTGAGAAGTCAAAAGTCTTTGCTTTCCTCTTGATGTTGGTAGGTTCTGATGCATAGGACCGGGGCAGAACCAAGGTGAGGGCCACCCAAAATTTTTGAAAACTTCATATGCCATATATCTAGTGGCCCCCTAAAGAAGATAGTTTGGGATATTATATCATTGAGAAGATTTACTTTCAAACATCATGCACTTACGAATTGAAATTTGTTTATCAAACGTCATCATCCTGTTAAGGGCCTGCTTGGTTGACAAATTTGATTTGGTTTGGCCTAAATTTTTAAAAGGTTTTTAGAATCTGGAATACTGTAATTTGGCTGCAAGTTCTTGATTTGGTTCAGCAGTGAACATACATAGCCCAAGAATTCAAGTTTGAAGCTTCTGGCCTTTGGATGGAACAGAGTTGGATAGGAACAGTTGCAAGTCCCCCTGGGCTTTCTCCTCTGAGAATTTCCCAGATGAAGATCAACAAAAATCACTCCCAATCTAGTCATAAATGATGACTCTTTAAACTGTAATTCCAACAACCACACAAATGATTCTAATATATTTTGTTTCTTTCAAACAACAACAGCAAGAGTAAGCAAAAAGAACTTGTAATAATAAACAGTAATAAGGCACTAAGAAGAGGCAAAAAAAAAAAGGACCCAAAACATTTTCTTAAGTAACTTCTTTAAAACCCTGAAAAGGGCCTAAAATAGAAGCATGCAAAAGAAGCCATTGTACTTCATTGCAATGTGATCAGTGGCTCAAAATGTAGCCAGTTTAAAAGCCAAAAACAACACAAAGTGTATAAAATCTTGCCTAGGCTGAATTAACTCGGTTTCTGTTAGCCATGTGATTTCCTTGGTCGTAAACTAGAGCGCACAGGCCCCTCAGGCCTACCAAGTCAACTTGGTTTTGTGGCCACAGGGAGGAGACCCAGATTAAGCTTACTTGATCAGGCTGCCCTCTTGAAGAAACGACGGCCAGTTAGTAGGTTAAAGATAAGCTATAAGAAGGTACAGATCATCATGAATTAGGCTCATTCACAGGGTGGCTGATCAGAACAACAGCCATATTATCACAACTCAATTTCATGGAACTCGACAAAACTAGATTAATTCATTGGTAGACAAATTAAAAAAAAAAAAAAAAAAAAATCAGCGGTAAACTGTCCCTTCTGCAAAGAAAATTCTCTCACAATCAAAATTGTATCATATGCTATAAGAGCATATGGCTTTAAGCAGAGTGGAAAATTAGAACTCAAGAGCCAACCCTAGATAAATGATATAAAGGCATCAATGATGATGAAAAACTGTATCATGCCAGTCGAGGATCAAAGCTTATAAAAATGCTGTGATTTGATGAATTCACCTAAAAAGAGGACAGCTAACAAATGATCCAGATCCCATCACCATGTCAGGCGCACATTCGAACACAGTGATGCTCTCAAGATATTAAAACAGACACTTCCTAGAATTAATTGTTCACATGCCCGGTGTTAATGTGTTTTCTGAATCCGTGCTGATGTGTTCTTTTCTTTTTTTTAATCAAAAGTAAAATACAATTCACACATGTTTCTTTCATTCAATAAGAAATTCACTATCTGAAGTATAATTCAGATTTTTATTGATTAACTGTAGAAACACCATGGTAAAGTTCCAATCCATCGATTGACATCAACACTGCCGCAAAATAATGTTAACTCATGCAGACCACGATGATAACAAAAAATTGACAATCATTATCATCGTTAAAGCCTTAACCCCGTTTACCTGGGATCAGCATTTTATAAAAAGGGCAAGAAATAAGAAATGCATAAATAAGCTATTCCAAGGACGTTATCAAATCCTGGAACTGGAAAACCAACCAATCCGCCTTAGCAGCAACCGCCCCTCGCAGTTGAACACCAGCGTAGCAGATAAACAAGTCAGCACCACCAGGTTTACGGGCCTAGGAATGCAAAATACAAAATGCAATACCACATCAAAATTCTCAGCACATTCTATTAAAAACATACTAGGAGAAAAATGCATGTGTGAAGTCTGTTTTATGAGCTCCGTATCCAATTAACCCCTATGTGGGGCATAATATTATGGCCTAGAGGAAATGCCAGTGTATCCAAAATGTCATGAGGCTGTTTCCTGTGGCATTTAATAAGATGTGTCCTAGTCTTTCCTCATTCGCAGAGCAAGTCTCTTTTTTTTGGAAAGAAATGTTGCAGCCATCTTTGGGGTACGTGAGTTGTGGCAATCATTGATCTTGTCAATAGCCTCTTTTGCCAAAAACAGGATGTAATATGCTCTTTCCTAATTATAAGTATCAGGGTATTATATTTTGCACTTGCAGTGAGCACTGACAAGTTTCTTTTACAAAGATTGCATGTAAATCATGGCAATAATACAAATTTCAACCAAAGAAAAAACATACCTCTAAATCAGTGGCACCATCCCCAATCATAACCAGTGTCCTGTATTCATGGATCTGCAAAACCAATACCAAAGAACAACTGTGAATTGGAGGGCAGCATTCTAATTATCAAAGCAGTGCACTAAAATAACTGCAGTTGTCTTACCTTTCTTATATTTTGAACAGCAATAGCTTTCCCACCACTCCTTGAAGTAGGTTCTTCTGTATCAAACCCACAGAATTCTCCGGAACTTTTGAAGAGTAATTTATTTGCAAAAATATTTTCAGGTGGAATTCCAAGTTGTGACGCAACAGGCTTCATAAAAAATTGATCAGATTAATATAAATTTCAAGAATACGAGTTTTTCAACAAATCTAGAAACTTAAATGTAATGGCGAAAGTACATGTATCCAAGCCAATAGTCGAAACAGCTAGTAGCATGACGACCTCTGACATTGGCTGGCCCCGAGTTACCCACTGAATTATCAGTGAAGCACACTGACCGAAATCACACCATCATCTGCCACAATTTATATATTTTACATCCATCCTTGAAAAGATGATCTCTAAGTTGCCACTTCACAACATAAATTCATGATAGTTCTAAGACATCTTTACCATTGTCCCTTAAGGCATGGTAGAGGAGAAATGGCTTGTTTTTAACAGCTTCTACTTGAGTGCCAGTTATTTACAGAAGCTTGGGGCTATTTTGCTGAACTCTAGTCTTGCCTGAGCTAGGAAGTGATTGTGAATTCAAAAAATCCCATTAACTTATATATTTGAATTAAGAAGAGTACCATGTATATCAGACTTTACAAGATAGATAATCAAACTTCTCAACCTTATTGGCACTCTAATTAGATCAAACCAAGAGGAACTAATAGATAATATCTAACCGACTTATCTTTACACTCCTCAAACTCAAGATGCCCAGAAACCTTGAGTTTTCATAATACTGCCCAGAAGTGATTGCTGATATCAACTATTATGAGATGGCAAGCTTAAAGATGTAGATATAACTTGAATTCAATGGTGCAGAGATGAAGCAGTTTCAACAGTCATTAGTGTTTATGAAGGAGATAGAGGAGATAAAAGAAATCAAATAAGCATGATGACCACAAAGTGACAAATTGACAATTGAGGGCAGATCCAACGGCGCACAACTGAAGATGCAATCAACCGTAAACAGATGATTAGATTAAAAAACCCAACCCATCGACAAATGATCTGATAAAGAGATCCAATCCAAAAAAAACATATGATTAGATTTAGCGATATGACTGTGATGCAAACAAATCCAGAAATAGATTATCAGATTTGTAGATTCGATCCAGAAACATACAATCAGACTTGGAAAACTGATGAAGATTAAATCATCAGATTGGCAGTAACTTGGCAAACACATTATCCAACCCAGTAAACAGATGACTGGATTAAGAACTCCAAACTAAACACAAATGATTAGATCCATAGACAAAAGATCCAATCCAAATCAAGATATTCAAACACATGAACCAAGCGATGGATGATCTGTGGCCAAACAAATCCAAAGATAAGAGAGCAAAGCCAATGATAGGAAATCAGATATTGAAACAAATGACCAGATGCGCACATTCAAACTAGAAAAAAAAAAAAGCAATCAGATCCAAGGATTTGATCCAAAATCTGAAGAGCAGGAAGCCAAACACATAATATCATAGACGAGAACAAATGTGGAGACTTAAAAATGAATCCCTAGAAAATAATTAAAAGAACAAGTATCGGTGACCGACAAATCCATCGATCTACAACAAATAAAACCAAATCAAGTTCAAAAAATGGAAGATTGAGATTAATGCGAAATTGCGAATAATGCATGTTCTTCACAACTTCACATGACAAATCTTCGACTATAGTAAACTCATAGGCAGCACCTTTCGAAAAACACGTGTGAACTCACAAAGGTAACAGGTGAGTATGATGTATTATCTTCAGAACAAAATAACAAGAGCCGGACGCATATGGATAATGAGGCGTGAAGATGGGTGGCTACATGACAATGAAGGAAGAGAACATGATGATAACCAAGAAGAACAGCTATGATTGAGAATCTGTGGGAGAAACAGTATGAGTAGATGGGTCCACAGATGGTTCTGAAACAGCGAATGGGTTTAGAGATTAGAGATGCGGAAAGTAGCCTCCACAAGTATCTCAGAAGTTGTTAATGCAATAGGATCATCAGGCAATAGGCAGCTAAGTCTGAATGATTTGCTGAGTTATAAAAGAAACAGAAGAAGAGAATATAAAGATGCAGATGATGGGATCAGATCAGCCTAATAATGATCGTGTCTCTACTCCAAATCAGAGGAATTGAAAAGAAAATCAAGTGAAACTACTCCATCGAATTTTCTGATCAAGCTAACTGTGTGATGAGTTAAACAGGAATGGTAGAAGAAAAAACATAAAGATGCAGAAGATGGGATCAGATCAGCCTAATAATAATGGCCGTTGAGACAGAAGTTGTGCAGCTGGAGTGAGGCTACTCAGAGTGTAAGTGCTCGTAAGGCACTATGACTGAGGATATTGGTGCAAGAGATGATCTGAGCAGCAGAATAGAGTGAAATGTTCAAGAGGACTGGCAAGATCAGAATATGCAGTTGGTGTAGGAATAGAGGAGGATTTGTGGCACTAAGGGTTGGGTTCTGGATGAAATGTCAGTATTAGATTATTTATTTATTTATTTTGTGCTAGAAAAACATCAGTTTGAGATTTCAAATAGCCATATATTGCACAAATCCGGCTGAGACGGAGATGCAGGCAGGACTGAAACAGGGTAGAGTTTGGTGACAGACAGCAGATAATTAAAGTGCTCAGCCTGCATAAAAAAAAGACCATACATGGGGATGAAACATGATAGATGAGCCCACACACTTCGATGCAGATAACTGGTGGATGGTCGCAGAAGAAAATAGCTCAAGTGGGCTCCCTTGCGCATTTGATAGAAGGATGATGGCAGGCAGAGTTGCAATAGATTATTCATATGCAGTTGGATGCAAAAGATTAATGCTAGGGTGGGTTACGAACGGCATGGTTGTGAACAGATGACGCCAAGTACACAACCAAAGTTGTAGGTAATATTTCTTTGTTGGGATGCTGCATTATACTTAAAGAAAGCTCAGAAATCAGAGAAAGGGAACACTCGAGATAGTGCGAATTGTAAATTATTTGAGAGGAAAGCAATCTACAGAGGGGACGATGAGTGTGGCAAACTGGTATTTATACCATGTGAATTCGGAGAATTTGCATGAACTTCTGCATTGATATTAAAAAAATATATACAGTGTATATATAGAATTTACAAGATGGATAATCAAACTTACAAAACTTATTGGGAATCTAATTAGATCAAATCTAGAGGAACCATTAGATAATATCCATCTAACGAAGACTTAACAGTGACAGAGACCAGATTCTGTGCCTAGGTACTCTCTACAAAAGCCGTTGCTCAAATATTTTATCTGCATCAATAAATCACCACTCAAAAAAGAATGTTCTTAGGGAGGAATTATAAGGTCATCCGCAGCATCAAACTACAGTTTGCAGCTCCTCCTTCCATCCTGGACCCACCGGTTTGTTGATCAATTAATTGACACTATGGGCCTCAATGTAATGAAGTCCCAAAACCTTCCACAAGACTAACAATTCAATCAGTGGCCTACAGATAGACAGGTAATAAAAGAATATGGGAATCTTATAGGACTAGATGACAAGGATATTCAAACAGAGAAGATCTTTTTGATATCTCCATTCACAATAAAGCTCCTATGAGCAAAAATCTGGATCAAACAATAGGCCTTGCAAGTAATAATGGGCACATCAATAAAGCTAATACTTACTACGGCACAGGACCCCATGGACCTCTAGGCCCCAAAGCTAGAAAACAAGGGATCAGAGCCAACTGACAAGGTTGGATCAATCACTCTTTGGTGAAGCAGGATTCAGAGGCACAGACCTCTTTGAAGATTATATATGGAGAGACAGAGAGAGAGAGAGAGAGAGAGAGAGAGAGAGGCTTATTGGGAACGCCCCCAATGAGTTATATATGGCTGAGAGAGTAGGCAACTTCATCCTCAATATTCTATTCAATCTTAAAACTATGCAGTAGACACCTTATAAATCCTTAAGAGTTATTCTATCTAATTCTTATAAAGAAATGAAACCAGCATCATACTTCAATCATTTGACGAAAGCCTCCAGATACCAAGTAAACATCTGTTTTCTTCGCCTTCAGTTTTTCCACCAACTCAGCTATGCCGGGAGATATCCTGCATATTAAAAAGCAGAAACTTTTTAAACCTTTTTTTTAATGGAACTTTTTAAACTAAATCCAGAGATAGGACAATGCATAGATGAAAAGGTTAAGCCATCCTAAAAGACAAGCACCATCATGACTTAAAAAGGCAGTGCAATTATCCTTCATTGTTTAAACCCACTGTCCCACTGACTTGTATATACACACAGGGCATGCCAGCATGAGCTACATGTAAGGGACCAAAGCTGCCTATCAATGGGGTCCAATAAGCAGATTTAAAAATAAAGGTCAAAGCTGCATATCCAGCCAAGTGATAGGAAAGCCATTGATACAAGCGTTTCAAAAGTTAATACGCGCCTCTTGTAGACAGACAATGAAGTGTAACAACTAACCATGAGGTCATGGGTTCCATGTTACCATCCAAAAGTAAAATAAAACAAAATAAAGCATAAAAAATACGCGCCTCTTGTAGACAGACAATGAAGTGTAACAACTAACCATGAGGCCGTGGGTTCCATGTTACCATCCAAAAGTAAAATAAAACAAAATAAAGCATAAAAAATCACTTGTTGGAGTTCAACAACCCACGCATGCCTTAGCTAGTGATTTTACAAACAAAAGTAAACAAGAAATAACCACGTAATTGACACGAGCCATACAAGCTTCTAAAAAGTTAATAGGCACGCCATTCAAAAGAAAAGGTAATAGGCACCTTTTTTAGACAATAAAGCGAACAAATGACTTGTTGGAGTTCAACCCCACCCCAACACCCTAAACCCCAAACCAACCCCACAACAACAACAACAACAACAACAAAAAAGGAAATTTGTTGGAGTAGAAGTTAGTCATCCCCCCACAAGCAGTCACATTAGTCAAATATACCACTTCTATCAGGACGTTAGAACTTAGCAGACCCATACATCTGTGCAGGTCAAAGAGATGTTCAGAAGTCCCCAATTTTATAGAACATTGCTAGATCAGTATAGGCAATTTTCTCCTTTTGAATTATGTGAATTTATCTCTATGCAAAACAAAAACGCCAAATCGGCCAGGAAAAATATGAAACAAGCTCATCGATGCAACTAACATAACCTGTACCATATTTTTTTAAAGGTTCCCACACCAAGCTTTAAACTTTAAGTAAATAAATGCACAAGACAATAAAAAATAAAATATGAGAATGCACAGATCAAGTTACTATGAAGAGCATAAACACCTGGGGGGTCTTTTATCAAGAAAATCATGAAGCTGCGACAATGAAGGATTAAAGAGAGAAAGTCTGGCTGCAAGAGCCTCCTCGAAAGGAACAGATCCACCCATTGCCCTGGAAACACCACAACAATGGGAGAAAAAGGAATTACAATGACAGATCTTGAATAGTGACTGGCCCATAGATATCTACATGAAAAGAATCAGTAGATGTAACTTGGCAGTCCACTCTGCAACAGCTTTTCCAGCTCCACAAAAGTCTGCAAATTCATCAATGCCTTCATCCAAGCACACAGTACTATCCACATCAAAGCATATTGCATCAGCATTTTTCCAGACCTCAAGCACCTCTACAAACAAACAAGTGAGCATATATAAGCATAAGAATAAATGAGTGCAATCTAGATTGTACCCATAAAACTGTACTCTGTGGATTGTTTACAATCTCAACAGGGTAGGTTAATCAAATAGAACCTTTGGTTGGCTGAGAGTTGTTAAAGACACTATGGGCTGTGGTGTCTTGGGCTTGTGCTGAGGCTGCCACCAATTTCAGAGGTCTGAATTGTCCAGTCATTCCAATTGGAATTTTATACAAGCTTCTTGATAAAGAAGGGACAACAAGAGGAGGAAAATGTGAGCGATGGTGACTATGAGAAATATGAGCTGGGACAATGCGTGCGCTTATCAGTCCTGCCATTAAATTATCTGGTAACAAAAGAAGGAATGGCAGCAATAACTTTAAATTAATAATAGAAACAGTGGAAATAATTAAGAAAATGGATGCATCATGTGATAGTGTATCTAGACCCTTTAATTGATGCATCATTCTAAAACTAATTGGATAATAAAATAACAAAAAATAAAGGGATGGTGTAAGTCCTGAGAAATTTTTTTCTGGTAAAATATTAGATGGTATGAATACTAGAAGAACCATTTGACCAGTTAGACAATAATGCTAGACAACTAATGACAAAAGTCACAAAACCAAACTTGAGTATTTGAAAACATGCACTCAAATCATTAAAATGAACTATGCAACTAAATGATGCTAATTTTATTTAAACTTATCCACCCTAATTAAAACAAACTGCTGCATTGAGATTCAGATGGACAATTTCTCTTGATCTTAAGATCTGTCGAATGATTACATCAATAGAAAGAATCCATCTCAATTATCATGGATAATCTATTATAATTCAATATGCAGCTATGATTGTGACCCACATAATTTGTGGCCTGAACCATTGGCGAACTGTTTCATTACGTTGGTATGATGTCCAAAATAATTAAACAAAATACAAAAGATATATTAATTAAAAAATTAAAAATATATACAAAAAATGACTTAATTCATCAATTTATAAACTATGTATTATTGTATAAAACACAAATAAACTAATATCAGCAAATAAGTAATAGGATATTACTAATAAATTAGAAAGAGCACCTAGTTACCACACACATCTCGATTTTCTAAACAAGTTATATTTTACCACGAGGTGTAATGTATTGGGATTAAACCCACAATCCACAAACTCACACTTGGGAAAGAATTTATTAAATTACGACTTCTTGATTCATCTACCTCCGCCATAGATGATGAATTTTCTGAAAGCTTTTTGGGGCATCACCCATCTGGACCCATCAAATAGAGATAATAATAGGATATTAGACAAAGCCTGGTTGTAATCCTTAATCTTGAGGGATGAGGAATGGGCGCTAAGACTAATTTTGACAATACAATAGTAATTTTTTATCAGTCACAAAGTAATCCTACTAACCTCATTGTGAATATGCATATATGAGATTCTATAAGGCAAGGATTGTTGTATATACTATCTACACCTTATTTAGAGAGAGTGCCCACAATCTCATTAGCTTCTCCATCAACCTTGACAAAGGAGTCACAAATTAATCCTACCAACCTCATTGTGAATATGCCTATATGAGATTCTATAAGGCAAGGATTGTTGTATATACTATCTACACCTCATTTAGGGAGTGCCCCCAATCTCATTAGCTTCTCCATCAACCTTGACAAAGGATACATGTATCACTTACCTTATAATTTTGCCGACAGGTAATTGATCATATGATCAACACGAAAGAAGTAAACAGTACTTCTCACATGAGATAACCAATGGTCAGAAAAGAAAATTCGAAAGAAAAGGAACACCAAAAAATAATAATAATTCTTAATATCTCTCAACTTCAATAGAAACAATAAAGGGTTGATTGAGCTAATAAAGACGTCGACCTGGTCAGATCCACCCCAACAGGGGAGTTAATGTTAGCATGACATCATCGACTCATAATTATAATTAAAAAAAGGAGAAAGGATATGGAATCAAAATGGCATTAGCACTTCTATAAATCTACACAACTCCACTAATATTATAAAATTGACTAAGTATTGATGTACAAAATCACCAATCATAGAAAGTTAATCAGTTTAAAGTAGTAGCATCCCAATCAATTTTAAAAAAAAGAAACACCTAACAAAAATAAATAAATATAGTGTATCTGTTGGAAGTAGGTGGGCCTTCCATCTGGAATTTCTAAAACTTTGATCCACTTAATGCAGGGTTCTAACATCCAAATCACCATGGAACCACATCTTAAGATCTTAAACCATTATCTTAGTGTATTAAGATCCCAGATCTATGCCAAAAAAATAGATTTGAACATATACAATCTAGATCTAGATCTACAAATAACTTGGTGTTGATCTATAGGTGAGGAGCTCTGTAGTGCTCAAATTGAGTATTTGATCTTTGTCTCTGCAAAACTCTTTCGCAGACGCAATCTCTCAAACCTCATAGTCTTCCACGCTATTAACCAATCAAGAGAACTTCTCAAGAGAATGGTGGGATATCAATTAAGAAGTTGTTCCTCAAAAGCACTCAACTAGAGAACCAGAGGAGAGGAGAAGACCACCCTGGACGTCCAACAGATGCCTTGGACGTCCAGCACCGGTAGACTTTTTAGTCCCACAATTCTAGTTCTCTTTCTCTTATGAGTTCTTATTTGAATACAACTCCCTCTATCTTAAGGCTAGCATGGGGACCAATAGGGATTACTTGGAACTGGCTGCAACTGAAGTATCTGGACCTCACATCTCAAGTAGGATCTTGGCTAACAGTTAATTACAAATAACTCTACTATATAAATGCAATTGCACTCCAATCCTAGGAATTTAACAAGACGAGCATAAACTTTCCAATTACTGCAAACAAGAAAACAAGCCCCTCTGCCAATTATATCCATTGGAAAATAATATCAACTGTCTAACCAATATAGATCCACCTCTTATTATCCTTGTGACCCAATTAATCACATCTATCATCGATACCATCTAATCAACTCTTAATCAGAACGGATGCGCTTACCGACGATAAATTTCATTAATCAACACAAGAGGATATTTTTCTTAAGAGGACAGATTCCATCTTGAGAAAATATGTTCCCACAGTTCCACTATCATCTACACAAGATGCCTAGGTGTTAACGTACAATTGACCTCACTCATTGGTAAGTTAAAGTAAATGTATAGCAGAAATTTGAGTCCATTGCTCCCTCAGGATTAAGAGCCTATTGCGTGGAAAATATGAGAGTGTTCCTCAATTAAAAACCGTGTTTTGTATAAGGTGCTACTCATAGTCCTTCACTACATCCAATGTACTAACACAACAAGTCGAGACAAACCAGACTATCTCATAGTAATTGCAGTGTTACAACCTTCTCAGATGAGATGCTCAGTCTTGTCACTGATTGTGAAATGTTTCAAGTATAAGAATTGTGGTCTATGTCTCCTCCATGTGAATCTCATCCACACACATTGATCACATTTAATATACTTAAAGGCTCATATCCATCTCATGAACAACCATGTCATTTTGTATCAATTATGTGCAACAACTAGTAGAATCATATTCATCTCATGAATAAAAGCATGAAAATATATATTAATTAAGATAATTAATCAAATTATTCACGTCATCCACTGGATTGAGAACATACAATCTAACAGTATCAAGATCATGTTTCTAATGTCAGTTAACTTGATTAAAAAGCAGAGAGAGTTGACACTTATAAGGACTCTCTTCATTGTTGGGTAGCGTCCAATTTTTACTTTTTAAAACCGTCGATTCCAAAGGCCCATATCTTGATCATTACAGACCCCTTGGATCTGAGATTTGGTGGCCTCCAATCCAATCAAAGAAGGGAAAAAAAAAACACCACCTTCTTCTCCTGAGATCTGGGCTCTAACTAAATAATGAATACACAATCTCCAATCATACAAATAGAATATTACTACTTTAGATCATAGCAATAACCAGATTCAGAACCAAATAGATAGACAAATGGAATATCATACAAAGATTGGAAGATCACACAATATCAAGAAATAATCAGAATAAAAGAGCTAATAAAATTCTGATACAAATCAGTAAGGAACAAACAAACAAACAAAAAAAGGGAAAAAATCTAACGCAAAGGGGGTGTACCATTCTGGCAGTTCATTCATTAGTTCATCCCAAAAAGAAAAATCCAATGCCTACATATGAATCATTAACTACTTAAAATACATACCAAAAAATTAAAAATCCAAAAAAAAAAAAACATGATTCCTATTTCACCATTCAACGCACCCAATTGTCAAATAGAGTGGCTTGATGGACAAAATCTTAACAATCCAATTAAAAATCCACTAAAACAAAAAGCAACCCATGATTCCTATTTGACCATTCAACGAACCCAATTGCCAAATAGAATGGCATGATGGACAAAATCTTAACAATCCAATTAGCTGACTTTGAGATTTAGAGAGAGAGAAAGAAAGGAAAGGAAAGCAAAGCAGAAAATAAGAGAAACAAGAGCAGAGAGGGATCGTACGGAAGGAGCAAAAGAGAGGGAGAGTAGCCCCTCGACCAGAATCCTGGAGATCCTCCGACTGACTCCGGCGGATAGAAGAAGAGGAGTTTTACTGAATTGAGTAAATGAAAGGGGAAATTCTCAAAAACGTTCTTAATCATTTTGACTGTTTTCAGAAAAAGACATTAAAAGTCGATTCCTTTCAAAATAGGGTCCAACATTTTCAGAAATATCACTAGCAGTCGGAAGCTGAGGCTTTTTAAAATTTAAACCTTTGTGCTCCTTTTATTCTCTCCTGCCCTTTTCTCTTCATTGGTCACACCACCAACCATCACCAACAGTGGAGTTTAATTTCCCAAATTACATCTTTCTAATTTGTATGGGCTCTCTTGAGTCCAACTTCCAAGCCCCCGTAAGCTAGGGTATCCAAAAAAATGATTATATGAAAGTAGGAATCAGTCCAATTGAAGTATAACTTTTTTTTTTAAATGATCGAGAATAGAAAAATAAAAGTTTTGAGTTAAATTGATCTCACTATTGATTATAAATGTGAACCTCAAGTATAGGGTTGTCACAACGTAATAAATCTTGTTGAGTCTGCAGTCGATCCACAGGGATAGAAGTCAGACCTATGCTTGACCTAGCCTAATCAAAATCTATACAATTGGGATGTCTTTTGAATAAAAATTAATTATAATAATTAAACCCCCATTAAAAAAATTTAATCTAAAAAATTGCTACAATCACAAATCAAAATATTAGAAAACCAATTGCATTAAATATAAACTAGTAAAATAAATCATCTAAAGATTAGGATTTACTCATTCTAATAATCTGAAATACGTATAACTTACATCATCTCCAGAAATCCAATCTAAGGGGAGATTAAAGGTTAAATCCCCAAATTAACTGCTTTGGCTGGATTCTCTTCACTATCATAAGATTCTAAGCAATCTCTATATCTATTTGAGAAAATAAGAACTCAAGGAACATAAAGAATAAAGAAAGCCCAACAATTAATTGAAAAATAATAATTTAGTGATAATAATTTTATATACAAATTATCAAGCCACGTATAGGGCCCATATGGGTACATATGAACTCAAGTGAATATACTACGTTCCTCATAATTTCGTGTACATTATGAATATGCAAAGAAATCTCATGAGTTTATGTATATAAATGAAGTTATTCTTGGGAACAATAGGATAGTCCAAAAAGAATAGTTCCAAAAACATGAATTTTTCAAGATTTAAACACATTTTTTATGAAACCAACTTTGAAAGCATTGCTGCATATTTTTATGAAATCCAAATGATTTAACCCCTGAAAAGCCCATAATCTATATGAAATGATGATAATTATATGCTATTTTATGGACTTATTAGTTATATATCAAGAGACAAACTAACTTATATGTTTCATAGAAAAACCCTAGCTATATTAGAGTTGGTGCTTTTCTTCCCCTCTTTACTTTTTTGTTAGAATTCATGGAAAATCTATTAGACTCACCATCTTTTACTAATCGTTTGATTCTTTTACTGGATGTGTGACCCAGTCTTTTATGCCACAAGAAATAAGAGTCGTTTTTAGATGACTTTCATTTTATTTCCTTAGAATGTAGGGTAAGATGAGTTTCAGCAAATTGACTATCAAGATGAAATTTGGATAGCCCATCAATCATAATTCCAGAACCAATACGACTAGAATTTTTAAATAAACTGAAATTACCATCTCCTACTTCAAACGAGTAATCAACTTTATCAAGTGCGCTTACAGAAACCAAATTACAGGAAATAGACGGAACATAAAGAGTCTGACATAAGTCTAATTGATAACCGCTATCTAAAACAAGACAAAAAGTTCAAATAGCTTCAACCGGAGCTTTGTCTTTGTTTCCCATAAAAAGGAAGTTCTCACTTGGGTTTATGGTTTGGATCGTAAGGAATCCTTGCATTGAATTGGAAACATGAATATTAGCACCAGTGTCAATCCACCAAGTATCAGAAGAAACATAAGTAAGATTTGATTCAAAATAACTTACGAAACACATAGTGTTACCTTTCTTTTCGAACCATTCTTTACATTTAATGCAGTATGCCTGAAAATGTTCAGGTTTCTTGCAAAATTTGCATACGTCTTCCTTCTTTTTCTTCTTGGGGTACTGACTAGCCTCATTAGATCGGGGTGGTGCCCTTTTCTGGCTTGAATTATGCTTTTTCCCAGCTTTGTGTCCAGCTCCTTGAACGAGATGAGCTAATTTAATACCTTGTTGATTCAGCCTGGCCTCCTCTTCAACCAGTTTGTTAGCCAATTCATTCACCGTCCACTTGTCCATAATAGTGTTGTAGTGAATTTGGAAAGGCCCGTACTGAGGAGGTAAACTGTTTAGGATAAATTGGACGAGAAAAGCCTCATCCACTGATAGTCCCAAATTCTTTAGTTTAGCTGCAAGGTTAGTCATCTCAATGACATGCTCATGCATTGTGCGAGTGCCATCAAACTTTGTGGTTGTAAGATCTGCCATTAGTTTCCCAGGAAGGGATTTGTCTGCAGTCTTAAACCTATCGTCAATGGCCTTCATATAGTCCTTAGCATTCTCAGGTTTAGGAATGGATGTTTTGATGTTTGTGGCAATAGTCATTCGCAAAGACATAGTGCTTGGTCTGTCAGACCTCTCCCAAGCATTAAAGAGGTTCTTTTCCTCAGCGGTACTTGTTTCAGTGAGTGAAGTTGGCTTATCTTTAAGAAGAGCCATATCCAGTTCAAGTACCCTCAATGTGAACTCAACTTGCTCTTTCCATTCTGAGAAGTTGGTTCCATTGAGCTTAACGACAGAGGTAACATGCGAATTCAGAGTAGTGGGTGCAATAACTGTAATAGAGAGACAACAATAAGGCTTTAATTAAAATAAGACAACACATGCATAATATATGAATATATATGACATAGAATTTAGGTGCTCCTGTGGGTAGTCACCATAATTTCTACACATTATATCATCTAAGGTCGTCATATTCAAGATGGTGTTAATGAGTGATGTTACTCTTAATTATAAACAAGCACTCCTTAATTATTGTTCAAACGTATGAATATAATCCGCCTGTGGGCGACTAAATGTTGCATGCGCTTGAACATTATGTAATGTAAACATCATGATGGTATTATTAGGGCCAAATTTCAGTGTTTAATTGGTAGGGTCACTGAGTGAGACCTAACCCTAAGCATACAACTTTGGTGATCAAAATTAGCTTAATATGAATATAAACATTATGTATTGTATGCATTCATGATAGATCATTCGTTATATGAAAAGTACTGATAAAGAAGGCCGAGCCCCGGAGGGCCGCATGAGTTTTATGCAGAAAAAATAATAATATTAATAAAAACTAAAACTTTAAATAAATTACGATCAAACAATCGTGGTCAAATTAAAATTGCGGAATAACATAAATATGAACAATTCATGTAGGCCATAATAGTTGGATCGATAAATTACTGAAAAACAAAGTCAAAAACGGATCTATATTTGCCGATTATAGCGATGCAAAGTTATCCTAATTAATGGACGATCATATGTTCTAAAACTGAGCTTTGATGCCACATGTTATACTATTATTAATATGAACCCTAAGATCTTGAACATCATGATAATCACATGTAGGATTTAATCTTAAATAAATTGAAGAGTACCTCCAGACATCCTGATGCAGAGAGGTTTCTGATCTTGCTGTCTGGTGCTATTGCTGATTGATGGTGAGATCCGTCGAAGAAGATGCTGGGTGAATAATTCCGGTATCTCTTTCCTTACCTATAAACCCTAATGTGTTGAGTTTTATGTGTAGCCATTGTGATGGACAAAAGGCTATATTTTATAGGTGGAGAGAGGACGGAATTTCCAATTAGGATTTCCTTAGATTTAATCTCAACCGTACATCAAGGTAGAAAATATTATGGAATATATCTCATTAAGAAACCGATTTTTGAGTAATTAATAGCATATATCTTATGAAAACGGAATTCTTATAATGTCCACATTTCGGAAAAGGTAAGGACTTGTGGTCCAAGTAATGGACCTAAAAGTAATTTCCTTACACATCATCAAAGCCTTGTCCCGACTATATTGGAGTCAACTACATGAACTCTTTTTAAACATTTCAATCTATCTTAAGACAACTCTTCAAATAGGTTACTACTTCCATGGCTTACCTTTTTTTAGTGGGTCATCAACCTGCACAAAAATAAATTTTCTCACCAATATCATTGGTGGCCCGGTTGAATATGTCAAAACCCTCTCAAACTGCCTCTCCAGATTTATCACATATGATGATACCTCTAAATGCTCCCTACCGCGCTCATTTATAATTCCATCTTTCCTCATTTTAACACACATTGATCTTAATATTTTATTTTATTCCTACTACAATCATTTTTTGCATGTATTTATTTCATAATTGGCCTTCAGTCTTGTTGGCATATGCTCATTATAAAGTACTCTAGAAGCAGATATCCACATCTAACATTTATTTGTTATCATATATTTCGTATCCTCCTCAATTTTTCCATCCTTCCTAGGTATAGAGCTAAGGCGTCAAAATTTCCATAGAATTACATCTTTCTCACATCCTCATTAAAGTTGTTTTTGTATATTCCTTATCTATATGACTTACTTTAAAGCTCTTGTAAGTCTCATGGTAGTTACTCATTAGGAGAGCTAACTTACGAAAATCTAGCAGAGCATGGTAATGACCGCTTATTTTCTAAGTCTTTGTCAGATTTTACTCTAGCATAAGATGAGCCCAGCCCCAGCATCATCAGATTGATATGTGTGTGTGTGTGTTTCATAATATTTTATTCACATATTTTATATGTAATAGATCTGGCATTGGGCCCAAATTCTACTTGGTTAAAATTTTGTGAATTGTCTTTTTCACAAGTGGGTCATGTTAAGAAACCTCACGAATTTATTGTGATTCTAACCTTAGAATTTACAATCATCACGATAAATTCATCATCGTCAAAGCCTTATCTCAATTTTATTGGAGAAAGTGAAGAATATAAAAATAATAAATAGTTCACAATCAGAGTCTCCTGTCGGATATGCCCATGGACCGGAAATATGATCATCAAAATGATAGTCTTGCCTTAGGTGAACAATGTCCAAAACATAATCCAAGTTGAATTTGTGCTTCAGCTGTCATCTCATTTTAAGAACAACGTAAATTTCAGGTTGTAAATGTTTTTTTTTTTTTTTTTTATAACCCAATCAAGTGACCAATGGATTTGGGACTTAAGAGAGAGCCTGCACGCATAAGTATGAAAGAAGCTCGCACAAGGAGGAGGAATGCCCATACAATTAGAAAAAGGTAACATATTCAGGGTTTCAATCCTGACGACCAGGTGAGAACCGCCGCCACTTACTTAGTGAGGGAAGTGGCAGTTATAAGGCTGTAAATATATGCTGTGGAGCTCAGAGAGAGCATATTTTTACCCACACATGTGCCCACAGTTCATTGTTTGCAAGCACTGGCCCTAAATTCATTAATTCAAAACTTAAAAAAGGATGATACGAAGATACTATTAAGATTCTTTACAATTTTGACTAGTCTGCATCAAACACTTCCTTTTTGCTGGTTAGGTGAGGACATTGACTGCCTACCGACCCCTGGATACCACAAAAGAAAACAATAGATTGCTGGCTTTGGTTGGTGGGGGTGGGGACCCGGACCAACCTATGCTAAATATGGGCTTAGTTAGTCACGGAAAATTTTGAACTACATTTAAAGGGACTCCCTGAGGGCCGGCTCCAAAACACATGGTGGAGGCCACATTTTGATTGATCCAACTGGACCATGAAATAGGGACCCCCTAAAGGTTGTTCAAGTACATGAATCCTGTGATATAAAAGTCAAGCTATGTGCACTCAACTCCAAAAATCCAAAGGGGCCCAATTTGATGGGAGTGAAGAGTGCTGGTTATCTACTCAATTGAGAGAGTATATTAACATAAAAATGGAGATTTTTTACTTTTCACTTCTCCCCCATTTGACATTCACATGTAAGAATTTATGCACATTGGGCAAATACTTTGTGGGAAGAGAAAGATGAGATACTTTAGTTTTTTTTTTGTTTAACTATCAGAGGGTTCTCAACTCTTTGGGCATGACTAATCCCTCCGGACCCAAAGGGAAGCCGGATAAACACCTCCGGACCTATGAGATCTCTCAGTTTAATCTAATGTTTCCTGAGAGACATTTTGGCACACAAATGAACTGGTATTCGCTCACCTCTAATCCATATTAAGACCTTTAAATCCATCTATACCCTTCTGAATGACATGGATTAAGGTGGACCCCATAAAATAGTTTGGGAACTTTATTTTTTGGCCAATTCATAGTTAAGTTTTCTTCTTATGCATTAACATATACAAACCAAGAGATGGGCATTTGAAGTGAAGGTCTATTATAAGCAATAATTTTATAGATGACACATTTGGGTAAAAAAACTTGATTCATTTACAGTCGAACAAAATCTGTATCTATTTTGGACTTGGGCCTTTATTGGGTATTTGGCGGATCCAGACTTTCCATAACAACTATTCGGTTGATACACTTTATTTAAGTAAGGGGGATATTCCTATGCATCCGTCACTCACCATATTGTGAGGGACAAATTTAATGGAGCCCACTAATCATGGGACTTGTGGGGTATGGGAAGAGACACCTTGGATGAGACCATACATCAAATTTGGGGTCAATCTTATGCCTCTAACCCCTTCATCCATGGCCCACAAATTTAATGACTTTATATTAAAGGAAAATTTTTGACCCTCGATCCAACGGTCCAATCCATTTGGATAGGTGAAAATTCAATGGGTCTAGTGTACTTAAGGGTGTTCCATGTGTGCGGATGGTTCAGATGTGTTATAAAGTCAACCATACTATGTTATGGTGAGGGATGGATGCATATGAATACTTACCTTTAAGTAAATAAGCCTGCAAGATCTTACCAATTGTGCTGGAATAGCTCAGTTGGCTAGAGCGTGTGGCTGTTAACCACAAGGTCGGAGGTTCAAGCCCTCCTTCTAGCGTGTGTATCTTTTTTCCCCACATCTTTTGGTTTGGTGGGGCCTACTAAAAATGGGATCCACATCTCCAAAGACACATTTCAGGCTTGAAATGGGGCCCATATATGATCATTGGGAGTGTCAACATTTTAGATGACACTGATCCAATCGTGAATTGATACTCGTTTAATTCATGTGCACGAATCACATGGGCTTGAGATCATAAGGAATTGATGTGAAATGAGTGTGGAATCAAACATGAACTTGGTTGGACTTTATTTTAGGGGGGTAGTTTTCACCCATTAGGTTTTCTCTCATGGTTTCTAGTAGAGGTGAAAAATCTAGATCTACTTAGATGCATATTAATCATGGAGAATAGTGTAATAGAAAGATCTCATTTTAGATTAGATATTGGGCAGAAGAGGTCGTCTCATTTGAGCCATCACGACCCATAATTTGGGGACTTTTAGCAAATTACTTAGTCATGCTTATTAATGAATTTCAATTAGACTTTAGAGTATAGCTTAAGTTACTTAAGTTACTGGAAATGGTTTCCAAAGAGTGAGTGGAAGTGTAGTCCAGCACTGTAGGGCCCACTTGGACCCACCTTTACTTAGTGCAACCCCTTTGATAGTCATTTTATTCCATGATCTGGCATCAGGCCATTCACTACACCTACACTCATCATTGGATTGAACTCAATAGAATCTACAGTTAAAATGGCATTAATTAAATGTTGTTAAATCAAGGGCTAGGATAATCCCATTGGGCTGATTTTTTAGATCCCCACTATACATTACGAGACCTTTCAATCTGCCCGCCTCCAATTGGTTAACTTTAGTCATCACAACATATGATGAATTAAGGCATGACATTTGACCATCAAGCTGTTTTAGCCTTCTATAGAGGATGAACGATTCGAATCATGATTAAGGGGCAACAAAAATCAGATTTACTAGTCAATAGTTTTTCGCAACCTCCAAAACCATATAAAAGGGGTCATTTTCAAATATTATATCTAATGGTTTGCCGTTCTCCTCAACTTTTTCAAGATCTATGATGAGTCAAACTTTGAAGATTTTTGGCATTTCAAAGAGAATGAACAGATCGGATCATAAAAAAAGGTCCCACAAAAATCCAATATTGAAGATCCAATGGTTTGGGCTTTTTGTATTTTCTTTTCAAAATATATGATGAGTCAATATCTAAAATTTGATGTCATAGTCGATCATGGCCTCTTAAAGACATCCAATGGTTTAGATATTCATTTTGGGGCCCACGAAATTAGAAATTCCAAGAAAAAATGGACTGCTCAAAATGGTAATGTAACATTGCCTATCAATTTACGGAAAAAAAAAACATTGCTTACCAATAGTGACATGTGAAATTGTTTTACACCAAGCAAGACATGAAAATTTTGGGCACAAAATCTCACTCATTTTCACATGTTCATTTATACATCACATGCGTAATTGGTCCAACCAAACATGGGAGGTGTAATTCTTACGCATGAATCCCCATTTACAGACATAAATGGGTGCAACCAAACAACCTCATGAAAAAAAATTCCCCAATACCAATAACCAATTTTCCTAGGAGTGCTTGTGTGATGTGAGTGTGGAGAGCTGTGCATGTGTGAAAACATTATTAATCTTCAAGGCCTTAAATATCAATAATTTAGTAATATAACACTGCTAGTATTTTGAGCATTCTAGATTCATTCTTAGATCTTCTCTTATTCTTCCTAGGCTTGTTTGGCGCTAGTTTAATTATGAAGCGACCCTTCAAAATTATTCACAAAATATTACCACGCAAAGTGAGTTGGAAAGCACTTCCTTAAATTGTCATTATTATTATATAGGGAACATTTACTTTAAAAATCCCATTAAATAGGGTAATTACAACTGAGGACTCTAAATTTTTATAATGACGGCCAAGGACCTCCAGCCCAAAATTCAATATTTCATTCCGTTTTTGCCCTTGGTTAGTTGATGTCAACATAACCCTAAAAAGAAAAAAAAAAAACGTTCTTCACCCCCAAATCAACAACAATAGTAGAATAGAAAAGAGGAAGGAGATTAACGCCCTACCTCTTTTTTCTCAATCACAGTGAGAAAAAGATTGCTCGATGTTAACAAAACCCTAAACAACAGAAAACTCAATTTTTGTTTATGCTAATTGGGCATTTTTGTTGACGTCAATATAATTTTATGTTGATGTCGACGAATCTTCTGTCGATGTCAATAAATTCATAGGGTCACTCATGCTGTTAACTGGGAATTTTTGTTGACGTCAACACAATTTTATGTTGATGTCAACGAATCTTCTATTGAAGTCCACAAATTCACAAAGTCATTGATTGTAATAACTGAGCATTTTTGTTGATGTCGACGAATGTTTTGTTGATGTCAACAAATATTAGTCATGACAGATTTGGGAACTAGTTATGTTGACATCAATAAAAAAAGGGCAAAACGGAAAGAAAAAAAAGAGATGATTTGGGCTAGAGGTCCTTGGCCGTTATTATAAAAGTTTAGGGTCATCAGCTGTAGTTACCCTATTTAAAGGGATTTTTGTAGTAAATGTCCCTATTATATATTATAGAGGGAGGCATGCAATTTAATTTTGAACACCAATTTCAGTTTTGACTCTCATCGAACCCCACATCTACCTATTATATTTTATACATATATATATATATAATGAAGCTAATTGATTTCAATTGAGAAATCAATCATGACTCTCAATTTGATTTTGACCATGTGAATTTATTTTAGACCCCTTTGATTGATTCATATCCAACCTGCCCTTGTAAAAACTCTTTAATACGATAACTCCTCTCTTTAAATGACTCTTTAATACTAAAACTCATTAGGCCTCATTTGTAAGCGTTGCTCTTTAACTTCTGAAGCACTAAGGGCATGTTTGGTAACAAGCGATGAATCCATAGATCTAATGATTTTTCGCTACCACTGGAATAAGGATTCATCGCTTGGGATTTATACAGTTGAGGATCTCACATTGATATTGGTGTGTATCGATACATATAATTGAGAAAAATAGGATTCGGTGTGCAAATCCACTTAAATGAGAATTTTCAAATCTTATTGGAGGTGGTCGGATATGAAAATCCTAATAAATGAAGAATTTCATACGTTCAAATTCTCAAGAATTTACAATTGCCAAACATGTATTTACCACAACTTAGAGAACAAAAAATCTTTTCCGTAAAGATTTGGTTGCCAAACGTGACCTAAATCTTTCTACAAGCATCTCCTTAGGCACCATCAGGCACTGCCTCCCTCTCCCTCTCTCTCCTGTCTTTTCGTTTTCTTTTTCTTTGTTTCTTCCCTTGGTTTCTCCATCTTAGATAAGAAATCCAACATCAATATGGACTTCTTTTTGCACTTTGAATTTCATGGCTTGGTTTTGTGGTTTTGATGGCTTTGTTGATATACTTTCTGCTTGGTAGCTTGTAAGTGGTTGATCTATTTTTTATATGCCTATGTTGGTTCTTTTATGTAGAAAGAATATTATATACATAGATAATATTAACGAAAGTCGACTTGTTTTTCCTCTTTTTCTGATGCATATAATATCTTTATTTTTTTTTTCTAATTTTTAAAAATTATCTATGGATTGATAAGTATCTAGGGTAGGCTTTGGGTAACTTATGGGTTCCATTTGTGGTGATGATGTCATTTAATTTACTGTATTCTCACTTTGTCAAGGTAAATTGCTTGGGAAATCCTTTTTTTACCACTTTTTTTTTTCTTTTTTTGGAATGATATCCAAAAACCTATTACGAATGTAAATCTATAGAAATCCTCATCTAGCCCACCTGGTCATTCATTATTGAAATAAATAAAGTTATGATATAAGAGTCTTTGCCCTTAGATCTCAGCCCTTAACTTTCCTATGGTCTAAAATCCTCTGACTTTTTATTAGACACGGAAGTATGTGCTTTTATTTTATCCTATTTGTGTATTAATCATATCAATCTGATTATAATTTGATGTCTCTCTTCCACATTATAATATTACATCAAAAACTGTTGTTAATGGAAAAAACCTCTTAAATATATTGATTTGTCTTTGATCCAACGCTTTGCTTCAATTTGTCTTCTGTTATAGAAATTTAAGTGGGAATGAAGAAAATATGGAAATGAAACAAATATTTCTCCAACTATATTTAGTGAAAGTAATGAAAGAAAAGAAGGAGAAAAACATGTTATGGACCTTCTTTTGTAGCATAGTCATAGGTGTTGGACGTCATAAGGCTGACATGCATTGGTTGTTACAACTCTGTTGGCTTCGATTTAGGAATTTTAGGGTCTACATATACAGTTATGTCAGTCCATCATATTTGTGATAGTTGACGCCCAAATCTCAACACTCTGGTATGTATGATTGTCACTTGAGATATACAGAATAAATCTACATTTAAACCATGATGTGTTGGGCTCACCTTTTGATGTTCTATATTCATATGTTGGGCCACATGTTGGATGAGATAGACCCTTTACCTCATTGGATTGTTCCAACTTACAATGACCTAAATTAAAAATCACCTAACAGAAGTTGGTTGTACCTAAATTAAAAATCACTTAACAGAAGTTGGTTGTATTTGTTTATCATCAGATGGTTATAGGTACACAATAATCTACCACATTTAGATATTGTCCATGTTGATAGAGTTGACATTATTTGTTTTTCCTCTATGGTGATGCCCATTTAGTTAATGCTTGAAAATGTTGATTCGTAGTAAAACCTATGATTTTGAGATAAACTTGAGACTGATGCATTATATAGGCCTGCAGATCATTTTGTGGGTGATTTATTATTAAATGGAGAAAGAAAATAATAAATTTAGAGATTAATATCTCTCTTTCAGAAGAATCTTATAATGGTAGATACTATGCGTTGTAATGGCAATGCAATATATCGGGTTGTTTAATGACCTTTACTCTTTAGTTGATCTACCTTTATGGGATGAAAAATACTTTGATAGGTTGTTTGAATATATTATTACGACTGTCAATACTGTAATTGGTGTTTCAGACATTTCAATTTTATTTTTCATTCTCAATAAATTCATTCAAACGTATCATTATTTTAAGCTTCTATTTGGTTCCCGTATATTTGATTTTGCAACTTTTCCTCAGTTATGAAAGGAAGAAAAGTGTCTTTTTTTGGGTTATTTTGCAACTTGTCTTTTTTGGGTAGGCACCATATATATATTGGCGATATAGTGATTTTGAATACTTATCTTTGTAACTTTTCCACCACTCTGAAGGGAGGAAAAGTTATCTTTTCGGCTAGGTTTACCGCCATTTTATAAGTAAAGTTATTCACTCTTATTAAGCTTATGGGAGCTTAAATACAAAAGAATATTATAATGGTAGATACTATGTGTTATAATGTCAATGCAACATGTCGGGTTGTTTAATGAGCTTTGAATATGAAAAATACTTTATAGGATGAAAAATACTTTGATTGGTTGTTTGAATATGTTATTATGACAGTTAATGTAATTGGCGCTTCAAACCTTTCAATTTTATTTTTCATCCTCAATATAATGCATTCAAAAGTATTATTATTTTAAACTTCTATAATTTTTTAAACTATGGATTATATTACCAGTGCTAAGCAAGGGTATATTTTGCTATTATTATATATTATAGCCGTAGGATTCAATTTTGAAATTGGGTTCCAATTTTGCAATTGATTGAGAAATTGGAGCTTGATTTTTTCCGATTTCGCAAATGATTGTGAAATTGGAGCTTGATTTTGCAATTGATTTGACCTGATTTCGATTTAGAGAGAAACTTTAGTATATTTTAGATTTTTATTACAATTTGAATTATTGTGGACTCTCTCTTGGATCTTATCTTATCAATTCTTAATTCATCCATCCAAAATCTCTTAGACTTTGAATCTTTTAAAATTTCAAATTTCAATACTCAATTCAAGTTGATTTGGAGATTATTACTATACATTCTCCTTTTAAATAAACTTTGATATATAGAATCTAAAAACTGATAAATGAAATATTCTTCAATTTTAATTTACTTTCTTCTCATCAATTAACATCCAAAAATAGCCCCAAATTGGATATAATTTTATTTTTTGGGCTCGAGCTTAGCGCCGGCCTGTCTTGCAATTCTAAAATTAACCACTACCTATCACCTTTAACGCTCAATTATTATATATTATAGAGGTAGGATTCGATTTCCAAATTAGAGTCAAATTTCGCAATTGATTTTAAAATTGGAGCTCAATTTCAATTTCAATTGCGAAATTGAAACTCCAATTTCTATTTCTATTTTGATTGGAGAGAAGTTTCAAGATTTACATCAGGAGCCCACTTTTGTTAAAATCTTTTAGGTGAATTTAAAATTTTAATATATTTATTATGGATAAGAGATTAAAGAATCCGGATGATACAAGAATTCTAGCTTGATCATTAACTCTACCCAGCCAAGTCAAAATGAGTTTTCTTTAGTTGAATTAAAATTCTTACTATATCAATTATGATTAGTAAATTTTAAAACTTTGTGATTTTAAAGTGTATCCTAGATAGTGATTTATACATATGGGCTCCATGTACAATAAAATTCTTTTAAGTGGACCTCATATTTTAATTCCTAAAGGCGGGGCCACATGTTGTAATTTCTAATTATGGCCCTCCACGCAAATTCCTAAAGATGGGTCCATGTTGGAAGTTTTAAAGTTGGCCCCATCATGTATAGGAATTTCTATATCCTTTTTCTTTATATTAGATTTTGGAGAATTGGCTTTTCTTTTTTATTTTTCTCTCACAGTTTTCTATTTTTTCTCTTTTTATGATGATTTTATTTAGTTATTAAATAAATAGTAAAAAAAAAAAATGAGATTACTTTAAGCTATGATGTAATTTCTCAAAAAAAAAAAAAATTATCTTACCTTTTTCCAATGCCACCCATTTCCAACAAAGATTTTGTGACTGCAATATAAAAATAATTTTATAATTAAGTTTATAATTTATTTAAAAACTGAACTCATCATATTTATAGAAGATGTTCAAAAGTATAAGATTAAAAATCTCAAAATAATATCAGTATAAATAAAAAGAATAGATATGAAAATAAATAAAAATATAATCAAGTAGTTTTTCAGATAGAAAATAATCATTTCAACATGCTCCATTGATTTTCGGATAAATGTCCTATCAATAAATTGGATTTAAACCACATTTGTGTCCTTATTCAACTTTTAGTCTATCTATTTGGGAAATAAAGAAGTCCAAATCCCTTTTATTTAAAGGCAATTGATATACTTTAACTTGGTTTTAGGTTATATAATTGTAGTATATGGTATTCTATTTTGTTTAACATATGCATAATATAATACATACATAAAAAGTAATAAGGAGCAGTAAAACCTTTGAAACAAAAATTGTTGATGAATTCATATAGTCTTTGACATGGACTCAAGCACCCCTAGAGTTGGCTTAAATTGATTTGGGTAATACGATATACTAACTTTTAAAAAAATGAATTAAAATTAGGTAAAGGTGAGAGATTAATATATGAAAAATGAATATGAGCGTTTGAATAAAACGGAAGAACATACCCGTATTTATTAGCTAAAAGTGTCATAGATGTTTGACAAGTGTTATCTATTCAATTGATATTAAAAAATTTGTGACTCCAAATGTCACTAATTTAAACTTCCATACAAAAAAGATGATTATAAGTACCATGAAAAAATGATAGTCTAATGATAGTACAAAAAAGATGTTTGCACCCAAGGTTCGAAACTGCACTATCACACTGGGGCCACAAGGGATTTACCCTGCTCCCCCTGGGCCCATAGGAATTATTTCTGTCCAAAGGGCTAGGACACCCTCTGTTATAAAAAAAAAAAAAAAAAAAGTACCATGAAAAAAAGATAGTCTAAAGATAGGAGTAAATAATTGGTAAGTGTCATTTAACAAATTGCTAAAAAAGAAACTTGATTACAAATATCACCCATCTAGTCATCACACAAAAAAGATGATAGACAAAGAAAAAAGTGATAATTTAAAGATAGGGAGATGGAATTGAATGTGTTGAATAGTGCACAATAGTATATGTGCTCAACTTAAAGTTTACTCATTCATTAATTATGATAAAGATGCCGATCCAAATGTTTTTTTAAAGTTATAAAAATTAACTTGACATTTAATTAATAGGTTGCATTCAAGTTAAATTGTTGAAAGGTCAAGGTAAAGTTGGGTTATGTCATATATTAACTTTAATCCAATCCATTGATTAATTGGGTTAGAGAAATGTTAATTAGTTCAAACATATGAAAAATTTGAACTCTAACTTTGAATTACCAAGTGGATTCAAGTTTCCAATTCACTGGTAGCTCGGTAGTGAGGCACATCCCTTCCATAAAAATAATTAAAGATCAATCCCTTACTGTAGTACTGATGGTGAGGGACTTGATTGAGTGAGTGCAATGCATATGATTATTTATATTAAGAATGGGGGGGGGGGGGGGGGGGGGGTTGTTGTTTAAGTTAGGTTGGTAAGTTGGGTCAAAATTGTTATTCCTATCATTTTTTTCTAAAACTTTCTCTAATTAAAGGATTATAGTTATTTTACCAATTGTCTCATGACAAAGCTCTTATTAATTATCGTAAATTAAAAGAGTTTATAAAACTATCTTACTTTTGTTTCTTTAGAAAGTAACTCACACTTGACTTAGGCCTAACTTGTTTCCATCAACCTAATTTTATTTTATATTTATAAGTTTGTAATGACCTCGGTAGTTCTTTATTAGGTCTGGAGATTCATCCTGGGCCAATCCATTGCATATGATTCAAGTGAGTTTAAAACTTGATAGTTTTTTTAATGCATTTATTACAATTGGATTGACCACTATGTTTTTTACCTTCAAATGAATAAAATTTTTATAATTTATTTACAAATGTGAATGTTGTGACCATTTTCTTCTCAACTATTATAATATTATATATTAAAGTTGTTAAAGAACTAACTTTAGTTCTAACCCTTCCAATTTCAAACTTAACCTTTAAATTTCAAATTTCTTTAATCTTAGATTTAGATTTTTTTAGTTGTTAAATCATTTAAGGGTGACTGTAGTCATTTTTTATTTTTTAAATATTATTAACATAATTGCCTCATTTAATTTATAATCTCGTTGATCAAAATATACCTACAAGAGAGATTCTTCTTTCTCAATAAGAGAGAACGTCATGTCATGTCCATTTCACTCGACAATTCAAAATTATGATAATATACTCTCTACATTTATATAACTTTTCCTTCACCCAAAATAATCTCACTTTATATTTTTTTTTTCTCAATTTGTAAATGGGGCTTTTTTTAGGCTTACACTTAATAAATCTCCTTATGTGCCTCCAATTGAAATTAGACCCGTAAGATTGATCATGCTTAAAATACTTGATCATAAATGAAAGAAAAACCAAATTACTTGATATGTAGTTAAAATTTATATTAATTTCTTACTTCTCATAAACTTTTATATTTTTTTATTACCTTTTATTTTTTAACGTTTAAACATTGACACCAATAAAATCTAAATAATGTTTAATTCATAAAACTAATTACATCTTTAAGGTTTTGACCTTAATCAAGGCTATTATGACAAATGTCTGTGCTTTAAGCGCGGGTGGTCAAGCTAGTTGAGTTTATTATACCAAAAGGTTTTAAATTCAATTTTGACTGTCAACATTAATTTTTCTCCCCAAATCTTATCTTAACTTATTAATATATACCGTGCCAAAAAACTAGGTCTATGGCATTCAGGGGTGGGTGGGTGTTTTGTGTGTGTGTGTGTGTGTGTGTGGGGGGGGGGGGGGGGGGGGGGGGGGTTTGGAGGATCATAAGCCCAGGTGGGCCCTACAAGGGAACCGGTATAGATTGCTCCATGAGAGGAGTCCGGCTCCTCTGTAACAGCTATTACATGAAACCGTGTAATACTCTTTTGGAACTCCATCATTGGGCCCACATAGAGATAGTCCAGAGCGTTTAAAATGAATTCTATCCTCAGCTTCCACTGATGGAGACGTAACTAGGCATTGGCGTGACATCACTCCTGATGTAGTGCTAATCACATTTCCATTATGGTGATCAATTATACTGTGTGACCCACTCCTTTCGAGCCGAAAACTTGAAGATATGTGATTTAAGGGGATGAGATTCATCTTGACTGGTATGTATCTAGCAAAATATTACACAGTTTGAGTGTAATAGCTTCAACAAAGGCTCATATTCCTATACAAGACATTTGCACATGAGCAAAACAGTAACACACACAACGATAGAGCCCTCTATCAAGCAATGATGATAAAGGCTTAATCCATACTCCAATACCTTTCCCTAATTCTTGAAGTTGTTGAAGATGAGTTTCATTGGAATCTCAATTTAATTTGCACGACCCAAGTGCCTATAATATTGGGGTTGACAAAATTTCACCTTGGCGGCTAACTTGACTAATATCTGACCTACATCTAACTCATATAGCTTGGACTTGCATCTTACATGGGTCCATCGATCAAAAGTTAGGTAAAACTTGACCTACAGTAAGATTAGTTGGATTAAGTTTAAGCTGCATATCGAGCCTAACTATAATTAATTTCATAAAACTCGAGCCCTGCCCTTTTTCTCTTTTAGAACGTCTGTTGAGGTCAACATTTACCCTCACTCTTGAGCGGTCATAATTGTGGTTGAGCCCTCGCCATCACCATAAAACCATTGTTGTGCCGTTTCCCATCACCAATTGGTTTTGAGATAAGTGGTAGTTCAATGGGTGTAAAATCCTACAAGTGGTATCAAAGCCTCTCACCATAAAACCATTGTTGTGCCATTTCCCATCACCAATTGGTTTTGGGATAACTGGTAGTTCAATGAGATGTAAGATCCTACAACGTCTATATCTTTTTCTTCTTCTTCTTCTTTTTTTTTTTTTTTTTTAATTATGACGAGAAACCCACTGACCTCCTTACGGTTGATCATTTCTAAAATCCCGGACAAACAACATCACCCACTAGCACTGTATATCGGGTAAAACCGACTTCCTAACCACACGAACAATTTAAGTGTAGGTGCCATTCCTCTTTTCCTAAACTGCTCTTTTCAAGCTTAATAATAGCTTCTTGATATTTGCTCGCAAACAAAGCCGACACAGACCGAGCTCGAACCTGTAGATACCTTTCCCCGAGCACCTCCATTAAATCCCATCCATTTTCACCTAAACCTTTGTCACCATTTCCTGCATATATATTGTTTTATACTCACACATGATTTTAAGGACACGTTTGTGTACACACCCTTTCCGCGGAAAGGGGAAATCGGTACGTCAACAAATTCCATAGAAATGAAAACCTCGGAAAAGGATTTTCATATAATTTAGAAATTCATGTTTGGTGCAAAAATAGTTTCCTCATTGAATTGGTGCTAATGTTGTTTGGTACGGCTGTAGATTCCTTATAAAAAATCAAAATTTCTTATTTTTAGATATACTTTTTTGAATAAAAATAACATAACATGTATATTATTTATTCAACATTAAATAATAATTAATATAAAGAAATAGAAAATGAAAGATTTGTAGGGTTTTTTGGTTGAAATGGACAAGAGTGAGGAAAAGAAAATGAAGTTTTTCGAGGAAATCCATTTCTCATACCCCCCCTAGGAAATCAATTTCCACAATTATCAAGGAAAATGCTGACTGGGCAAAAAAGCATTTCTGCGGAATTATTCCGCACCAAACGCCGGACAAATGGATTTTCCGCGGAAAACCATCCACTTTTCCGCGGAAAGGTGCTACACAAATATGCCCTAAGGCAGAATGATGGATTGTCTCTGAAGGCCGTGTGTGGTGCACCCATGATCACAACATTCCTATCCTCCTATTCCAAGGCTCAATTCAAAATCCATTCGAATTGTTCCTACCATTCATTCAAAATATTTGGACCATTGATAATTTAACCAGGTGTGTTAGAGATCTAGTTATTGGAGAATGTTCTCCTACTAGTAGATTATATATAACTTATATGTAGTCTAACTTTATGGAGCATGCTTAGATGCAAGTTAATCCATGGGACAAAGGCAGATGGAAATGAATCGTCATTATCTCAACATTTGATTTAACAACCTTAAAAATTATTGGCATTTAATAGTAAATTTTATTGAGATTCAATCCAAATGAGAGTAAAGGTTTAATCAGTGTAAAATTGGGAAGTGCTGGATCATGGGATGAAAAGAATACGGAAGGTGTTGTATTGATGAAAGGTTGGCCCAAGTGCCCCTGGGGACTGCACTTGCAATAGCTCGGAGAACATATCTCATGTTATTATAGTTTGTATGGAAGATTTTCAAATAATATAAAATATTTAGCTCATTTTCAAAAAATGTACAAGAAGACTTCAACATTTCAAAAGAGTATAAAAGTTTTTCACAATTCTTTCGATTCAATTTCTTGCCAAAAAATTCTTTTAAGAAATGAAAAAAATACCCTCATATCATTTTTCAAAATTTACTTTAATAAAGCATTTAATATAAACGACCAAGTCCATCCTGTATGACCTAGTGTGTCTAATTTCAACTGCCTTTATACATATATGGTTAAATAAAAAGGGACTCTAAATAACTGAAAAATTAGCTTCATTAAATTATTATAATCAATAAAACCAAGTTGAAACTTGGGTCATTTGAAAATTTAGAGAAAAGAACTCCAATGTCAATTTAAAAAAGAATTCTCCTATGTAACCAATCCATCAAAATAAGTCTACAAATTGATTGTTGCGTGGTTTTTTTGTTTTGTTTTTTTTTTTTTTTTTTTTGACAAGAGAAGGTTACCAAAACTTGTCAGTATTTTTATCATTTTTCAAATAAAATTACATACTCGATTCATATTCTAAATACTTTTTTTCAAATATTTAAGGGAGTTGCCATTTGCACAACCGAAATTATTTCTTACACATCCATCCATGGGACCCTTGATGGACCCCTCTGGAAAAAAGACCAAAACACCCCTCCTTTTCTTCCCTTCCCTCTCGTCCCTGCTCGGCAGCTTACCTCCTCCGGACGCCCACCTCCCTCCTTTCTCCCTCTCCTTCTCTCCCTCCCTCTCTCTCTCTCTCCCTCCCTCTCCATGTCTCTCTCCGCCCTCCTATTCTCCCTCCTCTGTCGTCGCCCAACTCTACCCCCTCTCCCTCTCTCTCTTTCTCTCTCCCCCTCATTCTCCCCAATCGCAGAACAGGAGAGGGAGGGAGAGTACGGCAATTGAGGAGAAGGAGGGGGAGAGATAAGGAGAAGGAGAGGGCGGAGGTGGGCGCTAGGAGAAAGAGAGGGGGCGGAGTTGGGCTGCGAAAGAAAGGGAGAAGGAGAGGCAGAGAGAAGGAGGGAGGTGGGCGTCCGACGGAAGTGGGTTGCTGGGTAAGGAGAAAAGGAAGGGGTATTTTGGCCTTTTTACATAGGAATCCATCAAGTGCCCCGTGAATGGACGTGCAAGGAGCAATTCGGGCCATGCAAACAGCAGTTCCCATATTCAAATCCTCGTCCACTTTTTTTTTTTTTTTTCATTTAGAAATAAGCAAAAGCTTTTTATACCTTTTTAAAAAGTTCCCCGATTTATAAGCCTCCAGTGTAACTATTTAAGCACCACAATGTTCCAACCGGACCAAAAGTAAACCCTAAGTTAAAAATAAAAAACAGAGAAGCAGAAGGAAGAAGAAGAGAAACGGAGAAGAAACCCTAGACCAAGAAAGAAGAAGGAGAAGAAGAAACCCTAGACCTAGAAAGAAGGAGGAGGAGAAGAAGAAGAATAAGTGGAGATGGGCGAGAAGAACTTGCAGCAGGGCGAGGGGAGATGCCTGTACGAGATCCTGGGCGTGTCTCGAGAAAGCACCCAAGAAGAAATCCGCTCTGCCTACAAGAAGCTCGCCCTCCAGCTCCACCCCGACAAGCTCATCTCCACCGGCGTCTCCGAGCCCGACGCCACCGCCTCCTTCCAGTCCCTCCTCAACGCCTACCAGATCCTCTCCGACCCCCGCGAGCGCTCCTGGTACGACTCCCACCGCTCCCAAATCCTCTTCTCCAACTCCTCCTCAACATCCCCCTCCTCCTCCTCCTCCGCCCGCCACCTCCTCGACATCTCCGACCTCCTCCCCTTCTTCTCCAATTCCTCCTTCTCCGGCTTCTCCAACTCCCCCAAGGCCTTCTTCTCCGTCTACGGCGACATCTTCTCCAAAATCCACTCCCAGGAGCTCTTGTTCGCCCGTGAACTGGCCCTCGATCTAGACCTCGTCGGAAACGCCCCCCTCATTGGGAATTTGGACAGCCCCTACGCGCAGGTATCCGCCTTCTACTCCTTCTGGCTGGGTTTCTCCACTGTCTTGGACTTCTCCTGGGTCGACCCATGGAACCCATATGGAGCCGTGCCCTCTCGCAAGGCGAGACGGGTCATGGAGGACGAGAATAAGAAGGCGAGGAAGAAGGCGAGGAGGGAATTCAATGAGACTGTTCGTGGGCTGGCTGCGTTTGCGAAGAAGAGGGATAAGAGGGTGATTGAGATGCAGATGAAGAGGAGTATAGAGGAGGAGAAGCGGCGGGCGGAAGAGAAGGAGAAGAAGAAGGAGGAGTTGAGGAAGAAGATGGAGAAAGCGAGGCTGTATAAAGAGCCCGAGTGGGCAAGAATTGAGGAAGAGGAGGAGCTTGCAGGTGATGGGTTCGAGGAGGAGGAGGAAGGGGATGATGGGAAGAAGGAGAATGAGTTGTATTGCGTAGTGTGTAGTAAGAAGTTCAAATCAGAGAAGCAGTGGAAGAATCACGAGCAGTCGAAGAAGCACCGCGAGAAAGTTGCAGAGCTGAAGGTTTCATTCAATGCAGAAGAAGGAGGAGAAGATGGGGAAGATGGGGATGAAGATGAGGAAAGGGTTATGGAGGATGTGTCTAATAAAATTCACACTGGGGATTTTGGTTCCCATAAACAGACTGCAGATAATGTGGATGATTTGTGTGATGAACTTGAAGATGGTTTAGGTCTTGGGGAAGAACAGCTGAGTGAAACTAAAAGCACTTCTGGTGACAGTGATGGTGACAAGGAAAGGGCTCAGACTTCCTTTGTTAACAGTGGTTTAGAAGAGGGTGGTGATTTGTTTGGAAGTGATGAGGAGACAAGCATTCTTGAGGCAATGATATCCGGGCGCAAGAGCAAGAGCAGAAAGAATGCGCCTGAACATCAGCCTGAGTCATCGACATCCGGGAAAGCCGATGGCAATGTTAGCAATGAAGAGAGCTTTATGGAATATGATAATCGGAAAACCACACGTCGGAACAGGCGGTCAAGAAAAGGCGGTGCTACCAAATCAAATGCAGGAGCTGCAGGAGCAGAGACAAATGGAGTACAGGAGGAAAAGAAGCCTGATGCTAATGGGAGTGAAGTTCGGGTTGAGAAAGATGGTGCTAATGATATTTCATCTTTGAAGGAGTCTTCAGCCAGTTTTGTCGAGGAAACCAGCACAAAGATTCCAATAGATCGATCCTCTGATAAAAACCATAAACCCTCAAAACAGTCTGTTGTTAGAAAAGTTGCTGGGCAGAGGGATGCAAATGTCAAGGCGAGAGGCTCATCAAAAGGAAAGAAACAAAACGTATGGATAATTGTGGTGTTTGCTTTACTATTTTTCTTTGTTAACCTCTCTTTCTGATTTTTATTATAGGCCCGTTTGTTTGCATATAATACATAGGAATTCATGGTCAAATGAGCTTCATCCTAGGATTTGAATTGCTAGTGTGATGGCTGTGTATTCATTTCTCATCATGCCTTGATTCAATTTCCATTAAAGGGAGGTTATTTGATGTTCAGTTTTGGATATTCACCTTTGATCTTCATTTTTAACCACTTATGGCATGAATTCATATGCATTCCATTCCTATGTATTAAGCAAACAAACAGGCCCTATGAATAAGATTTTTTGTGAGTAAGATGAAATTAGAATGAATTTCTGGATATTTATTTATTAATTTGACCTGTATGGATGCAAAAATGAAACTAGCATCACTCATGAGTTATTTATTTATTAGATAAACCTGTATGGATGCGAAAATGAAACTAGCATTACTCATGAACTCATGATCTTAAGAAAATGGTGAGTGAGTTTTATGTTTTCTTCGCAACATTTTCCAAAGCATGAATAGCATACATTTCACTGCTGCGATTATCAAGAATCTGTTTCTCATGCACTAGAATTGAATAGTGTGTGCTGTGCAGTGAATCAAATGGCTAATGTTAATAAATTTAACAACTATTAATGCATCACTATCAATAGACAAACCATTTGAACACCATGTTCAAAAGCTTGAAATTCCCCTTCTTTATTTTTTGTGAATCACTCTAACCAGAGTCTTCCCACCAACCCTCCCTCTCCTTTTCTTAGAATGGTGACTACAGTTGAGAAAGAAAAGGAATGGAGAATGGAGAGAATGAGATGGTCTGTCACGGTAATAGACACCTCTTTTCATTCATGATTATTTCCGAACAGTGTCCTTGATTACAGTTAACAAATACAATATAATTTTATGGATAGTAATTGAAACCAGTTGACCTAATTAAAATTAATCAAAGATTGAGCCTGATTACAATCATTCAATGATTAAAAAGAGATTATTATCTAGTATGGTGCAGTCCTTGATAGTTGATACTATGATACTATGCCAATATAAATTCCATCTTTATGGTGCTCCGAAAGGCCTTGTAGGGCTCCCTGCGTGCATAGCACAAGGCCCACATAGGACGAGGGTGAGGACTAACCTCTGGGATTTGTAGAACTTGTTGGATTTTCGAGTTTAGAGAGAGAGAGAGAGAGAGAGAGAGAGAGAGAGATATGCAAGGTGGGATTTTCAATACCCAACCCTAAGATGGAAAAAGGCTATGATGTTGATAATGAAAAGAGGATAAAAATGAATTTTACAGGTTCGTGGAAATGCACCAGTCCATCAATGCAACTTGTATTGATATGTAACCATGGTTTAAAATCTCGGTCTCAGTTGCGGTATCGGCTGGGCCGAAAAACCGATATGATATCGGTATCGGTCGCGGATATCGATCCGTCGCGGTCGTCGCGGTGTGAATTTTTTTTTTATCCAAAAAAATTCACAAAAATATCCAAAAAATCCAGAATATTAGAAAATGCTGGAAAATAATATTTTTTTTCCATTAGTAACAACAATAAATCAAAATATCGGTCACCTTAAGTTATGAGTCCTGTCTGTGTCGCAGTTTGCTGTCTTTTCCGGTATTTCATATAGTGCAGCCATTATTGATGCTCATGATCAATTTATTAGTGTAAAATATAAGAAAATAAATATAACATATCAATCATCATTTAATACTAACTCAATTATCAAATAAGTTGTGAAATTCAAGACCATGAAGATGACATTAAAATCAGAAACATGATAGTGAGATCGATAAATCATAAAGCACTTAGACATCAAAAGATTCATGGTTTACCTGAACTTAGAGGGGACTAGTAGATAGTAGAGACTATAGAGAGATTGGTGAGTATGAGTGTATTACAGATTGACAGCCTAATTCCAAATGGAGTGTTGCCCTGGCTTGATATCATCGTCATCATTTCTTCGGTATTGGCTAAAAGATGATATATTTCTTTAGTATCGGCTAAAAATCATTAAAAGAACATATTTATGATGAAATTCTCAAAAAATGATATATTATAATTTAAATATTAAAAAATCCGGAAATAAAAAAAATGAATTTTTTTTTTTTTTAAATCGTGTCCATGAGTAGTTCTAGCATGAAAGTATGTAGATCTAACTTCTACATGAAGAAGACAACACAAGTGACAAACCCATGATTTCTATGCTTAATCTAAAATTTAAAAAAAAAAGACACATAATAAAATGCTTTAAGTTGATTTTCTCTTACCTTAGATGATATTTTCTTCAAAAAATAGTTGTGGGATTTGAAAATATGCAAGTGGGATTATGGTTGCTGCTATGGGTAGTAAGGAGATGAGAAGAGTGGAGAAGAAGATGAAGATGGGGAAAAAATTGCAAAAACTAGGGTTTTGACCCTTTTTATCTCATCTTGGCCGATATTTTGAAAATATCGGCCGAGATATCGGTAAAACCGATATGATCTAAAATATCGGCCGAGATGACCGAGAACTTGGGGATATTTTGCCGAGACCGATATCTCAGCGAGATATCGGCTCGTTATCGGCCGATATTTTGAACACTGTATGTAACTATGCTTATTTGAATTTGATGAATGATAATGTTTTTATTAGCATGTATGAATGATTTATTATCTCTTGCTATTCATTAATAGATACATGACTCTTATATTATACATGTTAAGTGATGAACGGGGTTTGCTCGAAATGTCTTTTTATTGACCGAAAGCACAATTAAATTTGTACTCTGCAATTACTGGCGCCATAATTCCTTTTTATTGCATATTCATAATTTCATGTCCTATGGAGCAAAATGTTGGCCAATCAAGAATCAACATATGCACAAAATGTAAAAAAAAATAAATTGGATGTAGTAGAGATGAGAACTTTGAGGTGGATGTGTGGTAAAATTAGTAAGTATAAAATTAGAAATGAGTGCTTTCGAGAACATTTAGGGCCTGTTTGGGGGCTTTACTAGTGGAGTTGAGTGGAGTAAAGGTTATTTTGAGAAAATAATAAAATATAAGTGGGTTATGATGGTATTTTGTTTTTAGCTGTTTGTGATGGAATCTTTTTTACTTTTTTTTAATTGAAAAGTGTAGTTTTTTTGTCTTTTTGTGGAGAAATGAGGTTACTTTTTGAATTTTTTTGAAAAAATATGGTGGGAAATTTGAATTAAAGTATTTTGGTGGGAATTTTTTTTATAGAAATTGGGGCTTTACCTTACTTGACTCTACTAGTAAAGCCTCCAAACAGCCCTTAAGGGTAGCATCAATAGGGGATAAAATTAGAGAAACCTTTTTGAGATGATTTGGGCACGTCCAACGCAGTTGAGAACGGCGCTGGTAAAGAAAAATTTAGCTATGTAAGTTAATGGCTCACCAAGGGGAAGGGGTAGGCTTAAGAGGACGTGGATGGTGGTAGTAAAAGTAGATGTGAAGACGTTCTCCGATGTGGCTCCGGATAGATCGGAATGGAGAAATAGAATTCATGTAGTCGACCCCAACATGGTTGGGACAAGGCTTTGATGATAATGGTGATTGATGATTCCATGTATGATTGAGAAATGCCTTGGCAAAAGTTTTTGCAGGCACCTTAAGCAAACATCAATTTTATTATTTTAAAATTTGACCCTCTTGTTCATTTGAATATCTACCCTAATATTCATGTGATCTGTTTAGCTTTCCCCTGATCTGCTTTCATCATTGATTGAGTGCAGGCTACGTCAAAGACATCTGCTCTTACGTGTGAAACCTGCGGGGAGAATTTTGAATCAAGGTACTTGACTGTTTTGCTTCTCTCAATGGTCTTTTGAGCAGCTGTTTTGCAATTATCTATTTCTTTCTTTTCTTGGTGGTTGATTATAAAATTGGTTCTGCAAGACCAAAACCAGTGCATCCTGATTTCATAAAAAAAAAAAAAAAATGCATCCTCAAAACTTTGGTCCTGTTTTTCATTGTGCCGTTGGGATGTTCCCAAGTTCCCATGGGATGGAAAGTAGAAAACGTGTTTGGTAGCGATGAATTAGCCTTTTCAAATTTTGGCTCTGCAGATCAATCTCTGGAATTGTGGCCTGATGGAATAGAATTTGTGAAATGATTTCGTATCATTTTTTCTAGAGAATGTCTAAGTGGCACAAAAGTTTTTCAGATGAAATATTGGAAAACTCCTAATCCCTCGCACAAAAGAAGTACTTTGTTGTTCACACCTCTGTCAACTCTCTTACCTCCTCTCCATGTCTGTCTCCCATTCTTCCTCTCCCACCCAAACCACCACCGCCCCCAACCCCAACAAAAATAAATAAATAAATAAGCCCTCCTCTTTGCAACTCTCTCCCTCTTTTCGACAGATTCCCCTATTTTAAAATCGGCTTCTTGAAATCTGGATGCTAGTGTGAAGTTCAAATACTTTTCATTGATTTTAGGGCTAGTATAGATATAGATTTCCTCTTATCATTATGTGGATCTTTTCTCGTCATTTATGAATGGGTCTTGTAAATAGTCTCTTTTTCAAAATGGATCTCCTGCTCTCTTAATTTTTTTGAGATGAGTCTTGTAAATTTCACTCTTTTGAATGATTTATTGAATTTTGGGAAACCAGATCCTCAATCATATTGTTCCTGAAGAGGGATAATGAACATTTGGAATAAGAATTCTTTTCTCTGTTGAGTTTTTTTTATAAATATATATATATATATATATATAAAAACCTATTCAAGTCTCTGTTGATTCTATGAAATTGTGATAGGGGCAAACCCGAGCACCTTTATCTTCTATGCAACTGCTGATATGCAACAGATTCATTAATCAGGCCTGATCTTATTGCTGATCCAAGGTCTGCTGCAAAATTGTGAATTGTAACTTGGCACTAATGCTATAAATTATAATACTCATAGACGAGATAAAACATGACCCAAATCAGTTCTTTGATAGATTTAATTTCGCTTCTTTTGTGATACCCTGAAATTATATGATTATCGTTAGCACTGTGATTTTGCTTGAAAGTTAATGAACTTCAGGCTGATAAATTATTTTTTTATTGCAAAGTTTTTGTATGACATGAATGGGAGACTATTTTTAATTTATTAAGTTTTATAAATTTTTTTTGATATTAAGATGATATCATGAATTTTATAACAAATTTAAATTCAACAGGATTGCCTAAACATGATTCTTTGACTTGGAACAAAATTGTGATGATATTACCAAACTAGTTCCACATAGCATATTTTCAGCAGAATGGGTTAACATAATGCTACCAAACAAGTTCTGCACAGCATAGGGACGATGCCAAATGGCCCATTTGATACCAAGAACAGCTCCCTTGTGGGAGGTGGTGCCAAACTAATACACCACCGCTTCTACCTGTGTGTGGCTGGTGCAGAACTCACCCGGGCCTCTACCACCTTGCCATGTACAGGGATGGTCTGCATTTCTATTTTATGTTCACAGTCGATACCTGTATCCATGTTTCACTCAGTGACTGGCCTACATTTTTTGTGGCAGGAATAAACTGCATATGCATTTGGGAGACACAGGCCATGCAGCGTTGAAATTTCGATGAGGGTTCCATTCATTGCAAGATGTGGCTGCTGGTCGGTGGCCGATTTCTCTTGTTTGATTTCTTTTTTCTCCTTTAATTGGAGTGAGTCACATGAATATTCACTTGGAAGAATCACCAAGTCAATTCTTTTAAAAGAATATTACTGATGAGAATTACTATTTTTTTTTATGGGATTTGGATTTTGTCTTCAGTATTACACTTCAATCTTTGATGCGGAATTGCATATAATGGAACTAGTCAATTTTAATTCTAAATGATACATTCTGTATCTTCATTCCTATCATTTAGCCCCATTCAATCAACTTTGAGAACTGGTTTTCTTTCTTTGTTTTTGTTATTTCTTTCGCAATATTTTTGTTTTTGATGATACAGGTTTATTATTTCAGTGGGACAAGAAATGGATAATAAACTTGATATCATTTCAGAAAACTAAAATAGAGGTTTTGAGGGAAAAAACTCCTTTTTTTAACAATTTTATCTTCCCAGAGAATTGATACAAATCCTAACTCTTCATTCTGGCCAGAAAATGAGATCCAACCAAAGTAGTAATGATTCATATCAATGCAAAAATAATCTGCAAGTGACGTAAGCTCATTCGTTTGGTTATGTTATAGGATATGCTAATCCATGGAGGGATCCTCTGGGTCGATGGTCTGCACCATCAGACTTGAGAATGGATCACTCCCATCAAACTTAATCAATCCAAATGAACTGCATCATGAGTCCATCGCATGTTTATCCTCACCACGATCATGCAGCATGGCCTTAACCCCCAATTTCTCAGGTCTATGAACCCTTTTTGCTAGGTGGGCGTGGGCGAGAGGCTATGTAAACAAAAAATTGGGGAGGTCCACTATAATATTTTGGGCCCAGTTGATCACTGGAACATCAACATTTAAGGCAAAATATTGCAAGATTAGAATATGTGAATTTCAATTACTGTCAGCACAGTCCCACCTGAGGTCGGATAAATCAGGTCGACAGTCTGGATCAATAAACTCTGGTACCTCTGCATTGAAAAACAGGGCACTTATGCGCAAGGATAGTATAATTTCTCATTCCAATTCAAGTAAAAAATTTGAGAGAGAGAGAGAGAGAGAGAGAGAGAGAGAGAGAGAGAGAATTCAGAGATGGTGCTTGATAAAGATATAACAAATTTATCATCTAAAATCATAGGCTACATGATTCTGGATGCTTGCAGTTGATTCAATAATTTCTGAAACATAATTGTTTAGTATGTTTCCATTAAGTTAGTTAAATTACAAAAAATGGAATGACGGGTACAATCATAACTGTCTAATGACAGCACCATGAATATACTCCAAAGCCTCCTCCTTAGAGAGCTGTTTCCCTTCTACCAGGCCTCTCACTAAGGTATTTGCATAGGCTTCAGCTGGAGCACACAATGGAACCTTTCCAGATCTAAAGCTCTCAATGTGGGAAAGGGGACACCTGCATATGGATTAATTAGAAGATAGTATATGACGAATCCTACACAATTATTTATTAGAAAATATAATAGATATATCATCGACGGGAACAAATGTAATTGTGCAAAAACCATGTACTAGTTTAGAAGATCGAACTGTATAGAATTGGTGCTTGGCTTCACAAGGCCTAACCAGTAGGTATGGAATTGTATTTGACTTGAAACTGAAGGAAGAAAAGCTCCTATAGAGAATGTTTTTATCTTCTCAACATTGTTTTTTTGTGAAAAGAGTGAAGGCTTTTGATAAAGGGACAGAAGGGTCAACAATCAAGCATGAAGATATCCAGCAATCTGATTTCACTTGCCACATGGATGACCAGGGATAAATCCCCAGTTGTTGCTTTGTTGGGCTTGTGTAGCATGTGTGGGTGCATGAGTTGAGTATTAACTAGAGAGAGAGAGAGCACTAGATTAGCAAAAAGGTATAATTAAAAATTAAAAGGCTTGGCCTGTTTGGCATCGTTCTGAATGAAACATTTCCAGAATGATGCCAAACAGGCCCACTTACTTTCTCTGAAATCCTAATAAAATAAAGCAAAAAAGGGCAAAAACCCAAACATGAAATGGAAAAAGAAAGAAAGCTCAGTCATTTGCTAGAAAAGACTCGAGCAACCAGAACTGTCTTTCAAGTTCAATGATTCCAACAGGGAATGAGGGTTATTACTTTAGATCTTAAGTTCAGAGATTGTCAACCCTGATTTTGATTCTGCATTAATTATCAAAGGAATGTGAATAGCTGAAGTTATTTTCATCCAGGATCATTCAAAAATGAATTGAAATGAAGTAACCAAACAAGATGCCAGTACCATGATAATTGACGCAATGCAGTATAATGAAGTTTGACAATGAGCTAGTTTGTGGCATTTCTCACAGATAAGTTATTGTGACAACCAAATTGAGCAAAATAACAGTACATATATACAGAAATCTTGCAAGAAACATACGTCATAGTCAATATGGGAAGATCGCCATCCGTCCCCAAGTAAACAAGATTGGAATACCAACCACCCTGTAACATAATTATGGAATCTCGTAAGGAAAAAAGAAGTGAAAAGTAGTCTGATTAAATGACACTGTTGTGTATGCATTGAATAAGTAGGGATGCGGATAAGCATATACAGTGATACTGAAGGATGCACTTCATATAGGAAGCATAGTTGTGCTCAAACAAGTTGAAGTGTGATTTAACAGAATTTATAACCAAAAACAAGAAAAGATTTTATTTTAATTTTTTTTAATGGCAAAAACAAGAAAAGACGTCTACAAAAAATCTAAGAAGTGTCCATCACTTCATATTGTTAAATTTATAATACAGCGGATCATGTGAAGAAGGTTACCTACTTTACCCAGAGGATTAAGTTCGGCGTTCCTGTATAATGCTAGTGACGTACATCTCCAATTTACATAAATTTAAGCACTTAATTGTACTCCGTTCACCTCTCTTGGTTAAATGCCACCAAAATCCTAGTTTCCCCAATAGACCCAAAACTGAGAAGTCTCCTTGAAGATAGATGGTGATGTCAAGGATGACTCCACAGGCCCTGATTTTTGAAGTTTGACTATGTGAGATTTTGATAAAATAAACATTTTGGCAAGGGGCTTTTTAGAAAACCCAGCCATACCTTTTGATCCAAGTGATGAAGAATTGTTTGAAAAGGTTTCAAACTCATTGAAATACAATAATGTACTCAATGACAATAATTCATAAGGAATCCAGCTCAAATTTGAAATACGGAAAGCAAGACTTTCCCGTGGCCTTAAAAAAAAAAAATTTTTGATTCATATGTTATGAAATGTTGATTGTAATGTAGTCAATGTGGACATTAAATCAAGAAATCATGGAGTCCAACAAAAGTAATTATAGGTAAATCCTAGGTGACAAATAATAATAAAAAGTTCAGAAATCCTTTCAACTGTTCAGTCAGTTGAGAAAAGTGATCTATATCATTTTACATCAAGAAAGCCAAATGATAGTACACTGCATTACTGACTCCAAGTTATCTCCGAATGTCTTGCTAATTCCTGCTAATGCATAAGGAACTTCACCACTTTATTAGGGTTCTGAATAGTGAAGCCATACTCTGATTTTATCCAAAATCCATGTATTGAAATAAAAAAGCCAATATTTAAGCTGAGATTATTTTTTCATATATATATATATATATATATATATAGGGAGATGCTCTTGTGAGAGCATCTCTCACCTTACTATGAGAGATAAGGTGGGGGCCCTCACATTTAAGTTGTTGGCATTGGATATGGATGTAAGGGCCCCCACCTTATCTCTCATAGTAAGGTGAGAGAGGCTCTCACGGGAGCATCTCTCATATATATATATATACCCAATCTCTCATTTAAGGTGAGATATCTCTCATAGGAGCATCTCCCTATATATATATATATATAGAGAGAGAGAGAGAGAGAGAGAGAGAAAGAGAGCAAGGCTCTCCTAAGCTTGACCTTAGGATAAAATTTCGTAAGCTCATGCTTTTGGGGCCCACCTTTAGTCCATCCAAATGGATCAAACACATGACACTCCTAAACTACACATGTCCACCGACTTTCGGTCAGACCCAAATTTACTGGACCGCTGGATCGACTATGTATCAATCCGAATGGACTGTTGACCATTAAACTTTTGGGCCCATATGGAGATGATAGAAATCATGGTTAGGGCTAATTTGTTGCAAAGAGGAGGATCCCAGAGAGTCCTTGAAAACCCCCATCCCCATCCCCATGTGGGTCCCACCACACACTTGAGCTTACCTTATCCTAAGCTTGAGCTTAGGAGAGCTAGCCCTGTATATATATATATATATATATATATATATAGAGAGAGAGAGAGAGAGAGATTTACCAAACAAAATCTATCAAGAGGTACGAGAATCTTCGAGATTAAATATGTTCTATATACATAGCCTAATAGTCCATAAATATGTTGTACAAAAGGAGCCGGAAATAAGCAAAACGAGGAATATAATTAAGAGGTTTCCTACTATGCCATTTGCCTGGAAACCTGTTGATTTTGACAAGGCTAGATGTCCCAAGACAAAATTGTGCAAGATCCCAGCAATACCAATATAAGAACCAAATGCCTAAAGTCCACTAGGTAAATTAACTCAGGTGGGGAATTGTAGGCTTTTTCTTCAGAAATTCAGTTTTCATTTTCAGGAAATTGTTAAACTAGCATTTTCCACGTGCAACTAATAACAGTGTCATGCCAGCACACTGAAAAAAGACAACAGGCATACCTTGAGAACCTCCAGAGTTATGGACTTGTTTTTTGCAGAAAAATCCAATGCAGATAAATCAAACAAAGGAGGTCCACTCTCAATGCTTCCATCATTCTCCTCAAGCACTAAATAGTTCTCCTGAAGCAAGAGATCATTGAATTGCTCAAGCCTGTGAAAGAAGATCACGTCAGACTAGCAGAACACTGAAGTTGATATTAGAAGCTCAACTGTAGAAATTTTGAGCCGCATCAAGTGCCTTTTGAAGAAAAATAGGATTTGAATTACGTGACTACATACGTTATTTTGTACATGCACATGTAAGCTTTATCACCAGCATTACTTTCTGGATGAAGAAAAGCTACTCCTCCTGCACCCCATGTGCGTGTACAAGATCGCCCAAAGAACAAACGATGAGGCACTGTCTTCCACTTTATCTCTTTAGGCAAGCTCCTGTCTTTTGATCCAGAACACAGCCTTTGCATACCTTCCACCTAGAAGGCATTATACAGATGAGAATGATTTACAGGGAACCTCACTAACTGCAAAAATGATGTTACAAAATGTTGCAGGCACAAGGCATTTCACACATCTGTTTCTTGGATTGTTTCCCACATCCATTTGGAGTTTTCCAGATTGAAAGTAAAAGACGCGCATGTCTTTCATTCATTGAGTTTTATGATTTTCCCAAATAAAAAGTTTCACATTTTCATCTGCAGCTATTCAGTATTTTTTAATCATATTAAATATTGATAAAGAAAACAGAGAATTAATAGGAGACCTAAAAGAGAAGTGAAAAAACCCAAAAAAATGGGGTTCAATCTAGATATTTCAATGAAACTTTACCAACTTAAAACATAAAAAAGGAGAAAATATAGAAATAATATAACAAGGACGTTGGTTTTACCCCTTTCCTTGTCTCCCACTTACATAACCGATTAAAATCTCAACTTTTGGCATACCAATAAGAATTTCCTAAATACAGAAACTTCTGTCAACCCAGGGCCTCTAGGCCCATTTACATCCTAATTAGTTGTTAGCTACTAGTATGGATCTAATAGCAAGTGTATTTACTGGATAAGCATTGTTAGATTGTAATCAGGGATTAAAACCCTATAAATATAGATCTCAGTAGACCATGAAGGGGACAACATTCATCTCTTTCTATCTATCTTATGTCTGTATCTCTTCTCTCTAAAAATGTCATGGTATCATAGCATGGTCAATCAGCTGTGATCGTCTCCTAAGCCATCTTCCAAACATTGGAATCCCATCTGTGATCATCCCCTTTAGACGGGTCATCTCTGATCATCCCTGATCACCTCAGATCAGGTGTGGCCCACCCGTGATCATCACAACTCATCAGCGGAATAGCCAATCTATGGTCGCCTGATATTTCTCTTATTTATGGTGATTTTTCCAGCAATTATTGATCATCAAAGGAAGGCCATCTACCATATCTTTTGGTATTTCAGTTTTGTCCAATAGATTTCATCACAGCCGTTCAAAATTGTGGATTTTGATCCGTTTTGAGTGAGACTTCTTCCAATAGTTGCGAAAATAGTCTACCATTTCACCCCCAGTCTTTGATCTGGCCATTGATCAACATCTGGGGCCCACGTGGAAATCCTTCCACTGACAACAGGGTCGTCCACTGCTTTCTATTGCACTGTTGTGCATTGTTGTGTCGTACGACAGCTTCTGTTTAACTACTGTTGTGTTAGTTGAAGTGATTTCTACTGATTGCTGCTGTGCTGCTATCTGATTTCTGTTTCCTGTCACTGTTACTGCTGCTGGTTTTTTTTTTTTTTTTTTCATCTGGGTGATTGTGTTTTCCCTGTCTTCTCTGCCGATCATCAATATATGCTCGTTACTTCTTCTTGCTGTCGTTGCCTCTCCACTGCCTTCTGTTGCTCTGTTCTATTGGTAACTGGGTTCTACTGCTGGTGTCTGGAAAATACATTCCATTGCTATCATGGATAAAACTGAAAAATCGGATCCATCTATTGTTCGATTTAATGGCAAAAACTATGTGTCTTGGGCATTTTTAATTCCTATTATACCTTGAAGGAAAAGAATTGTGGACCCATATTGATGGATTTGAAACAATCCCCGCTGATGATGCCAAGAAAATTCTTTCTTGGAAAACTAAAGATGCAAAAATAAAGTCTTGGATTCTTCCTTCTGCAGAACCAAACTTTATTTTGTATCTAAGACCTTGCAAAAACTCAAAGGAAATGTGGGAATATTTGAAAAAGGTATATTATCAAAATCATGATGCGCGTCAATTTCAACTGGAATTAGAAATTGCAAATTACTCCCAAGGGACGCTTTCCATCTAGGATTATTACTCCAGCTTTCTAATCCTCTGGTCAGAATATGATGAAATTAAGTTTGCTACTGTCTCTGAAGCACTGCTACCCGAGCTTCTTTCTTTACAATAGAACAAACACCAAGACCAATTACTCATGAAACTGCGCCCTGAATATGAGACAGTGTGATCCAACTTGATGAGCCGAGCTTCTCTCCCCAACGTAAATGATCGTCTTCAAGAACTTCTACGGGAAGAACAACGCCTTGTTACCAAAATTGCAATTGAACAACAGGGCTCCACTAAAGCTCCGCTTGCCTATGCTGCTAAAACCAGACCTCCTCCTCGGGGACATCAGTAAAGTACAGTGTTACAGCTGTCAAAACTATGGCCATTATGCAAATCAATACAAGCTGAAAGTCTGTAAATATTGTAAGGCCGTTGGTCACGCTATTGAAGAGTGTCGGAAGAAGGCTCGCAATTCTGTTTCTCGCCCCTATGTGCAGTCCGCTCCAAGTGCTTACACGGCTGCCACCCCACAATATGCATCTTCTGAGTTCAGTGGTTCACTGTCGTTTGATTCAACATCACAGCCCGGTTCCTCATCACAAACACAGTCACTAGCTCCAATTACTCTGGCTATGGTAAATCAAATGGTTATCAATGCCCCTATCATCTATGAACATTTAAGGTACTAGTCCGTCCATTCCTAATACATGGTATTTAGATTCAGGGGCTAGTAATCACGTGACCTCCTTACCCACAAAACTACATCATGTTGTTCCCTACACTGGCACCCTTTTTGTTCAAGCTGCCAATGGGGACCACCTTCCCATTGTCTCTTTGGGTACTGCCCCTGGCCCTTTTCCATTAAAAAATGTTTTTGTGTCCCCTCATCTTGCTACGAATTTAGATTCTGTGGGTCAATTAATTGAGAATAACTACAAAGTCTCATTTTCTTCTTCTGGTTGTGTTGTGCAGGACCAAGAGTCGGGGGGCAGTGATCGAGAGGGGTCCTAAACGTGCATACTTTTTACTTTACCAGTATCTCCAATTATTCAAAATAAACCTGGGCATCAGTTGTTTTGTTTTTTCCTTCAAAATAATTCTCAGTTATGGCATAATGGACTTGGTCATCCAAATGCTGCTACATTGTCCACTTTGTTTCAAACTAGATTATTACATAAACCTCTTGATTCTGTTTCATTTGAGTGTGATGCTTGTAAATTAGCAAAAAGTAGAACTTTACCTTTTTCTAACTCTACAACTCGGAGCAATGAATGTTTTGACTTAATCCACAGTGACGTTTCGGGCATTGCTCCTACCATTTCTCATGGTCATTTCAAATACTTTGTTACATTTATTGATGATTACAGTAGGTTTACTTGGGTTTATTTGTTACATTCTAAATCCGATGCTCTTAATGTACTTAAAATTTTTCTTAGCTATGTTGAAATCCAATTTTCGAAATGCATTAAAACTTTGCGATCAGATTCAGGGGGGGAGTACGAAAACTTTATCTTGTCAGCCAACTCATGGCGTCTCCTCGCCACCTTTCATCTGACAGCCGTGAAACAAATTATCCGGTATTTATTGGGTACTAGAGCTCGTGGTTTATATTATCCAAAGGATAATCGTTTACTTCTGATTGCTTATTCAGATGCTGACTGGGCAGGCTGTCCGGAGACTAGACGGTCCACCACTGGTTGGTGTATGTACCTCTGTCAATCTCTCATTTCTTGGAAATGCAAGAAACAAGAACGGGTCTCCAAATCTTCCACAGAGGTTGAATATCGAGCCATGTCCTCTGCTTGTTCTAAAATCCTATGGCTTCGGGGACTTCTTTCGAAACTTGGATTTACAAATGCCTCTCCCAATTCCTTGAATGTAGATAATACTGGGGCAATCAGAATCACTGAAAATCTTGTTCTTCATGAACGCACAAAACATATAAAAGTTGATTGCCACTTTATTCGAGACGAATACAAGCGTGATGTTATCAGTCTACCGCATGTTCCGACAAAATTTCAATTTGCAGATATCTTCACTAAGGGACTTCATCGGCCTCGACATCAATTTCTTGTCTCCAAATTGTTGCCTTATGACACTCCCGCATCAATTTGAGTGGGGTGTCAATCCAGGGCCTCCAGGCCCAATATAGTAGGCCCATTTACATCCTAGTTAGTTGTTAGCTATTAGTATGGATCTAATAGCAAGTGCATTTACTGGATAAGCATTGTTAGAATGTAATCAGGGATTAAAACCCTATAAATATAGATCTTAGTCGACCATGAAGGGGACGACATTCATCTCTCTCTCTCTCTCTCTCTCTCTATATATATATATATATATCTTATGTCTGTATCTCCTCTCTAAAAATGTCAACTTCAATTTACACCAATCAAGCCATTTGAATTGAACAAGAGAAGGCAAATGGACATCACTGAATAAACTGAAACAAGTGCTATATAGTAATAATTAATATTCAATAATTTCAATACCAGGGATTGTTACATGGTATGCTCTAAGTAAACATCTTACCTGTCCACCTTCAATATAGCAGAGAAACCTCGGTTTCCACATATTAGATCCAAAGGAGCCATACCAAACATTTATTTTTGAGAAGATTGATCTCCAGTCATAAGAAACAACAACATTTTGATACGGCGACGGCACCAGTTCATTAGATTCCTCAGATGAGACCAATGAAGTTTCTCCATGTGAGGAGAAACTGTTTGTATCAATCTTTTTCCCGTGATGATCTTCATCGATTTTCAACTTCATAAGGGGTTGGATAACATCTAGAACATCCTTGGGAAGGTTCGCATCACATAAAGATGCGACGGTTTTTGCTAGAGTATTGATCACTTCATCCTCCGTATCAGAATCAAAAGTCGAGCTCAAACCAGGCTGGAATTAAACAATATTAACTTAGATCGTCATCCATAAGGAGGATAAAATGTGTGGATGTGCGTGCATTCATAGCATGAGCATATGCAAAGCAGTAAATAGCAGCACCAAAAACACCAGTTAAAAAGTTCCATTGCTATCCATGCTCATCACCCACAGGCTGTATTTCATAGTGACTGTTGGCCTACATGTGGATTCTTATTGTGACAGTATTAATTGCTAGTTTAGCATACAAGTTCACTAATTTTTGCAGCTTGTGCCAGCATCCAGAAAGCAAAATGGTCATGTTTTCCAGATAAACACAGGTACTATCTAAAAATAGTATGCACAGGAAACTTAATGCCTTGGCACGTGGGACAAACCATAGTGGTCGATCTTCCAACATTTGGTTGTGGATAATGAACTTATGGGTTGACATACAGAATACAAGGTAGCCAATTGTATAGTTAAAGCCTTTGGCTTGAATCATAAAGTTCCAATAAGCCGAGTTGCCAGAGCAAAAATCTCAGGCCACAAGGCTCACAGAACAAAACTAGGTTCATGTAAATTGTCAATTTCGGGGACATGAAAAGGTTCATCAAGATGCACTAGAAAATCCTTACGCTTTGAGTTTCAATAATTTGGATGCAAAACATATTTCAGGAGTTAACATTACTTGCATAGCATAGTGTGAGCCATCTCCACTCCTCTCCATCTACAATGGAGATTAAATTTTAGTATTCACAAAACCGTTTTGAAATAGTCCATGCAATAAAGCTTCAAAGGAACAAACTTCCTCATAAAAGGTTACAAGAAAACTGAGGAATACCTCTCATTGACCAAAAAAAGAATATGACAGGACCATAAATTATGCAAGAAATTTTTTGTTGTACAAAATATTTGCTTGCAAAAAATTAAATTGCCAGGAGTACTTTCCATATCAAACAATATATTTCCTAAACAAGTTAAATGAACTTCTTGACTTGAATCGAAGGTCTATGTTTTGATTTGATTGTACATGAGGCAGTTGACTGTAGAAACAACCACGAGCGTCATGTTTCAATATATCAAACCTTCTCAAGAGGAAGTAAAGATTCAAAGACTCCCTTAAGTTTATGCTGAGACTTGTTAACAAATCCTTTTGTCTTGTAGCTATTTAAAAATTGCAAATCTAGAAGAAAATCATTCGAAGAAACAAAAGAATTCATGAAAAATAGATAATCTAATACCCATTTAACATATTCTAAGTAAACATAAAGAACAGAAATTCCATTTTCATTACAGGTACCATGGTATTTATAATGAAACATTTTATACACAAAGGAGTAAGTTTGTGATCAGCTCGAATTCCCCATGCAAATTTTTACAATTTTGACATCATGTCATACGATGCATGAGAGGATGTAAAGCATGGAAAACCAAAAGCAAGATATGCTGATCTGCAGTCAAATGAACATGTGTTTTTTTACAAGGTAGATACTCAATAGACCATTAACTTCAAAGATAGCTAAGCAGAAATTGTTTCTACACACCATAAAACAAGACAAAACCCTTACTGGAGTCACGGGTATAGACCATCAAAAAAGTTTTTAGTCCAGGAAAGGAAGAAAAAAAGAAATGAATTAGAGTAAAAGAAAAAGAAGTGACAGGGAGAGAAGGAGAATAGGAGTGGCCGGGCTGGGGCTGGGGCTGGGGCTGGCTAACTTCACACTGTGCATGGCGCAGTGCACACAACCTTGCTGTCACCCCATTTAATCATATCCAAATCTTTTGGGCTTTTGCCCATTTAATTTCTTGCCATTGAAGCCATCCAAGCTCTACATATATGCCCCCTAGCACAACCTAAAGGCATTCATTCACATTCATCACTCCTTAAAAGCTTCTAGAGCATCCAGAGCTTCCTAAACCTTCTCTTAAGATCATGAAGACTTGGAGCTAGAAGGGTTTCCTTTCTTGTTTGCAATTGTGCCCTGTTAAGGATCGTAAAAGGGATATCAAGGAGGTTGTTGATCCAATGAAGTCTAGTGCCACCTGTATCCAAATTAACATTGATAAAACCAAACTTTCTCCATAAATATTTATTTGTTTGCTTGTTGATTCTTCAAGTTAACAATGGGTAAAATTTTCTTGAAAACCCATTGTCACAATTCAAGGGAAACTAGAATCAATTATCACTTCAATAGAACTACAGACCATATATACCACCACTTCATTTCTTTTACATTTTCCGAACACAGTGCATACTCTTTAGAAGAAAAGAACAAAAAAGAAAGCCACCTAAACAGGACGTGTATAAGTATTATGGAATATGAATTACCTTATTCGGTATTTCTTCACTGAATGCTGGCCAAAAGGCTCTTAATTCTTGGCGAACCTGAAATCAAATGAGTTATTGGGAAAACTGAAAAACAACTCCATAGAGATAAATGTTGAAACAGAGGATTAACCCAACAAGAAATAGCAAAAGGCATATTACTGCTCGTATCACACGCCAAGTGGCCTCAAATGGATAGGCGTCCGAAGATCCAACAACAGATTTGTCTTCTAGTAATGCTTCCACACATGCAAGAACTGAATTTGCTAAAGAATTAAGGTTGTATCCTCCTTCTAGGACCATCACAATCCTTCCACCAGCAAATTCCATTAACTAAAAAATATAAAACAATAAAGTAAATTAGAAGTATCCCTTGGAAGTAAATCTCCCATAAAATCACTTCAAAAGGAAAAGGAGTATGACTTTAGGTCCAGATTGAAACATACATGCATTTGTATGAATCAATAAGTGTGTTGATAAAAGGACACATTATGAAAGAAATTAATTTCATCTCAAAAAATGAGTCATACAATGGTCGACGACCATGAAAGCATAAGATGTTATGGTCTTAGACAATAGCACTAAGAAACAAAAATGTTAGTTTGAACACACCTTTTTCATCATAATTGAATATCCATATGGTGTAACACAACAACCCCCTAGTGGATCATCAATTGCTGTTTAAAGAAGCCAATAAGAAAAATTTTAAGGCATCAATCGCAAGCAATAAAATAAGCACTTAACACAATCAATTAACAATCCATCTTTTAATAAAAATAAGAAAGCTAAGCTACCAGTTTCATTTCAGAGCATAGTTATCAATTTCTGTTGGGTCCGCCAAAGTGGCTGAATAATTTCGGTTTGGATTGCAGACCGCAGGCTGAACCAAAATACACAAGTAAAAAATCCCAATCTGGATTTTGGTTCATTTCGATCTTGGTCCACTTCATTATTTTGGTCATTTTGGTCAGAAGCATTTTTTAATTTTTTTTATAAAATAATATGCAAAACCCAAACATGAATTCTAAGAAAATAACATTCCATGAGAACATATCGGAATGGAGAAATAGGGTTCATGTAGCCAACCCCAACATAGTTGGGACACGACTTCGGTGATGATGATGATGATGATGATATGCAAAACCCCCAACTCTATGCAAAGTACAAAATAATTACAAGTTATTATGAGGTGAGATTTGAGAATGCACGTCTAATTTCACATTATGACATACACATTGCTTATAAATTATTCACTTGGCATGTAGAAATAACATATTGCATAATTAATTTAGTAGAAAAATATAATGCATATGCTTTATATGTTATCATAATTTTATTCTTATCTTTTCTACATGTATGTATATAATGTTAAGTAGTTGTTTGTGGAGTTTCTTATCACCAATTGGTTTTAGGAATACTGGCTGGCAACTCTGAGATGGTATCAAAGCAAGAGGTCTTGAGTTCGAAACCAAGTAGGGCAAAAAAGGCCCATGCCACGTTGTGTATTTGTCGGGCGCAAGTGTGCAGAGCAAGAAGGCCCCATGCCCCGTTGTAGTCTTGTGCGAGTGTCCCGCCGGGAGGGTGGTGGGGCGGTTAAGTAGTTGTTTGTGCAGTTTTCTATCACCAATTGATTTTGGAATTATTGGCTAGCAACTCTGAGATATAAATATATTTGTTTTTATTTTCTAAACCAAAACTAATGAAATGTATCATCATAATTCCAAATCGACCAAAACTTTTCAGTTTGAAGCCAAACAAAATACTGTCCAAAACAAAATTGACAATTGTGTTTTAGAGGCCATTTTTGTTTGCTTTTGGACTAAAACATTTCAATGTTTAGCTCCAGAAAAGTAGCAATGAGAAGATAAAAAATAAAAAAATAGAATAAACTGGAAAAATATATTACAAATCTAAACACACACTAAGCATACACGTTTGCGTCATCCAATACATTTGCACATTTGCATATTAAGGGTTTGGCATAGAAACTTTATCTATTTATTTATTTTTCTGGATTGGCAACATGATTTGAACCTGAAACAAAACCCCCCATCCCCCAACCAAGCTTTCAAACTCCAATTGTTAAGAGTAATAGAAAATTATTTAAGATTGTTATTTTTTTTTATTGAGAATATAGATATAACTTACTAGCTTATAGAGTGCTTTGTGATCAGCGCATAGCAACAATCATTTTAGGAAATGTTTTTTACGAGACAACGATTAAACTGGCCATGACCTATAAAGCATAATGTTGGCCAATCAAGAAGCAACACGTGGACAAATGTGTTTGGTAGAGATGAAAATGTTAAGATGGATGTGTGGTAAAACTAGGAAAATAGAATCATAAATGAGCTTTTGGGATCATTTAGGGGTAACCATCAATGGGTGATAAATTAAGAGACTTTTTTTAGATTGTTTGAACATGTCCAATACAGGCTACCAATGGCGCCATTGATAAAAAGTCTTTCTATGCAAGTTGATGGCCCATCAAGGAAAAGAGGAAGGCAGAATAGGACATGGATGGCAGTATTAAGGATAGAACCGAACAAGTGCAACTTATCCCAGGATTTGCCTCAAGATAGATTGGAATGGAGAAACAAAATTCATGTAGCCGATGATCATGATGATGGTGGTGATCTCATTAAGAAAGATGATCCTTGAGCAAAGGGCTTTTGCAATTGTTTTCCTCTCCCACTATTTTATTCTTCCTAAACATGGTATCGAAGGACTAGGATTGTGAGTGGTTGGAGGCTTGGTCAAATCCTAGCTAAAGGCTTGGTAATGCTTGAGATAAATTGGATGGATTTGGTTAACTAGGGCTTCAATAAGATATTAAGGATAAAGAAAATGTCAGATAAATGAAGAATAAGTGTTGTAGTCTATGATGCATAGATACGACAAGGACATGTCGTAGACACGAAGGGACACGAATTTTACACATAAAAAGTGAAGTATCGGATACGATACGACACGAAACACGATACTTTGCCCATTTTGAAGTATCCGTGCGTCATAGGTTATAGTACCTATATACAAGAACAAAGGAGATATACAAAGTGGCACAACTTATCGTGGGATTAAACTTATGAGTCGCACTATGAAAATATGAGAAAGAGTAATGCAGCAAAGATTTAGACAAAAGACCAAGTAATTTGAAAGTCAATTTGGTTTCATACCAAGGAGGTGGTCAACTATTGAAGCTAACTTCTTAGACAATTAATGGAAAAAAAAAAGGAGGAAAATCTTTATATAGTCTTCATCGATAAAAGAGCCTACAACAGAATATCATCTAGAGACTTTTACCCGTAGAGAGACATGTTAGTTTCTAGTGACCATAGGTTTGCATCAGGGGTCAGCTTTAAGTCCTTATCTCTTTTACATTGATTAAAACAAAGGTCACTACCCAGTGCGAGTCCCGTCGAAGCAGGATCCTGGTAGGGTCCAGACTGGAAATAGACCTAACATTTGGCAATTTTGCACAAAGTGGTTGCTCGCAGGTCTTGAACTTGCGTTATCACGCATGGCTCTCAAGACTTTTACCATTGCACCAAAGCAATGACCTTGTATATTATTATGGATGAAAAAAATGCCCATATTAAAGATAAAGTACCTTGGTGTATATTGTTTACAGATAATATATTATTGGTGGACGAATCAAGAGATGGCGTGAATGCAAAACTTGAAAGATGACAGGAGGATTTAAAATAAATCGTACAAAGACTAAAGATAAGATATAAATTACAACTTAAGTGGGGATATGCAGAGAGATGCAACTCTTGTAAGAATTGAAGGTCAAGAGATACCACAGAGAGTGTCCTTCCGATACCTTGGCTCAATAATTTAGTGATTGATAAAGATGTTAAACATAGGATAAGAGTTGGATGGTTGAAGTGGAGACTTGCATCTGGTGTACTTTGAGATAGACGCATACCAACAAAGATTGAATTAAAATTTATTACAAGACATTGGTTAAACCAAAATTATTAAGCAAAATATTGGCTAATTAGAAGACAACATCCCAAAAATGAGTACAACAGAGATGAGAAGTTGAAATGGATATGTAGTAAAACTAAGAAAGATAGAATAAAAAATGAGCAGATTCAGGAGCATTTAGGTGTAGTATCAATAAATGATAAATTAAATGACTTAATTGAGATGGTTTGACTTACTATCACACACTAGACCCAGACCTGAACCCATTTCTAAATAGCGGTTCTGGGTCTGGGTCCGGTTTTAACCTGAAACCTATTTTGTTGGTTACAGACCCGGAACCGGGTCCACCTAGAGGACTGAAATTAAGTTCCAAAATCGGTTCTAATTTCATTTTTTAATTTTTCTTAAAATAAGCATATCATTCAACTTGTAACAGTGCATCAAGTCTAGTAACTCCAATATAATACATAAAAAATGTAAAAAAAAACAAAAAATAATTTTAAGGTACAGTTTGCAATATCAAAGACTCATATGTTGGGTCCCGATTTGGAACTTACATGGAACTAGAGCCAGCCTCGTTTATCAATCGGAACCTAAATTAGGTTCTTGTCCTTGACCTGTATATAAATCGAAACCTAAAATAGGTTCTAGACCCGGTTTTTTGCGGGTCGGAACTTCCGAATAATCAAAGAATCGGATACCCGTTTGCAACCCTACTGATACCTCGGCTAATGATTTATAATTCTTTATCTCTAATTTTGGTGTTGATATGCTATCCTTTCTGTACCAACCTATTTCCATAAGGGATTGTTATTTGTTTATGTATAATTTCATTTCTTTTTAGTTTTTCTACAAAAAGGCCCCTATATTTTGGGTTTTTACTACAAGTCCACTTGATTGATCGTCAAGGAGAGGAAAAGCAACCTCTACTATTTCCCCTCCCTAATTTTGTCTTTTTTGACAGTTTTACCCCTTTAAAAGTTAAAAAAGCAAACTTCTAATCTCATTTTCTTTGGATTTTCCAGTCACCCTTTATTCTCTAGTACTAGAAAGTCAAAAGAAAAAAAAAAAAAAAATCATCCCTGTAAATCCTAGAATCAACAACCTCAGTACTTTTATGTGTGTTTATTGTATTTTCTCTATATATGTGCATATAGAGAGAATAAAGAGCAGGAATTATGAGTTGCTTAACTCAATACAACATACAACTAACAGCCACACACAACTCACAACAGTTCATTGTGATGAGAATATTTCACTCCAATCATTGATTCCAACTGATACAAGAGAACCCATTCATGCATAACCACTCGTGGACTGAACTAATACAAGTAGAATATTGTTCATCTCTCCCATGTATAGACAAGGTCACAATCGGCTAGACTGAAAGATGGAAAGTGGGCCACGTTGCCTTTATGGTTTTACCTATCCATGTGATTATGTCAACTTGGGTGGGTGATGTGGTCATTTGCTTTTCCACTTAAAAAGAAGCTGGCAAAACAAAAACCAAAAGGTGGGAAAGAAAGAAAGGAAGAGGAGTGACATGGAGCCCTCTCTTTCACAGCCCCTTTGTCAGTTTAGAAGTAGGTGGGACGTGGAGAGTAGACAATGAAGACAAAGTAAGGAAGCAAAGGGGTTATGTTGGTGAGATGTGAAGCATGGAGAAGGGAGAGGTGGTGGAAATGTAAGTCGGTGAAAAAGGGATAAAACGGTCAAAAATAACAAAGGTAAAGAGGTGAAATGGCATAAGTTGCTTTTCCTCTCCTTGACTGTCAGTCAAGGGGGGGTTTATAGTTAAAACCCAAAATAAAAGAAAAGGGGAAAAGAGATTAACCATTCAGTTCAAGAAATACCTCACCGTGTACGTTTCAAAAGCAATTATGCACCAAATCAAATAATACCGTATCTTTCTAGTCCAACTTGAAAGAGAATGAAAAGTAAATACATCAATACTGTAAGATTTAATGCAAGAAAAGAGTTAGCATTTTCATGTATACCCTCAGCTCCAAACTTTGAGATTCAGGTTCTTAAGTAAATACAAAAGGGTAGTACGTGCACCTAAGGTGCTTGCAGTGCCCCTTGTAAAAAACCATATACCAACCCAAAAGCTTAAGCTCATAGGTGGAAGGCCCAAACAAATACATATAAAGCCTTGCCAAAGGCATCACTTAGTCGATGTGGGATGTGGGGTTTTACTTTACCAACGCCCCCCCTCACGTGTAAGCCCAATAGATTTCATGAACGGGCCTGCCACATGGGCAACACAAGAACAACGGGATCAAAACCAGGTGGAAGGCCCAAACATGTATATATAAAGCCTTTCCAAAGGCATCACTTAAGCGATGTGGGATGTGGGGCTTTACTTTACCAACACCCTTTCACTCTGGCAGACGCGTCAGAAGAAGTGCAAAGTCAGAGGCAGATATCTTGGCAGAAGAGGGTGTTACTCATAGTAGCTTGTCAATCTGATTTCTCTTAAATTGGAGAAGTGGGTGGTTTTTTCTTTGTTTCTGGGTGGCTTTTTGTATCCATCTAGCATATTTCTCTTCTACTGATGTGCCGCTTTGAATTAAGTTCCATAGCCATTAAAAAAAGGAAAATACAAAATGGATAGGTATAGTGATTTACATTCACAATTTCACATGAACCAACCTGCATCAAATCCACCAGAAATAAGAATCATATCTGGATTATAAGCCCTCGCTACAGGAATCAGTACATGGTCCCAGACAGCAAGGTAGTCTGCATCACCACATCGACCATGTTCCCATGGAACATTTATATTATATCCTGCACCTAATCCTTCTCCAATCATGCTGAGAGAGCCATCATCCCCAGATGGATAGAAAGTTCCAGAATCAAATCTGTAAAAACAGGAAGAGATTAATCGCAGTAAAAAATGGTAACTATGGAGATACAAAACATAAAAACTTCATATAAATGTACTGAAGTCTAAGAGAGCAATAAATTGCAACATCAATCTTGATCTTCTATCAAAAACTTCATGAATACCCTAGTTCGCAATAAATTAGATGCTTAGGTTCACAAGACCATAAGAGTTGGTTGAAGAACCCTGTCTCATTGTGCCTAGAGGTTTTTTTTTTTTTATACGAGAGACTCAAATTCACGCATCCATGCACACTATGCTATGCCCTAACCATCTGAGAAACAGCTCCAGGCATCTTACTGTGCTTAGAGTTGTCAAGGAGCAAGGCTAGCACAAAATCGAAAAGATCCAGCTTCAGCTGCATGTTGATCTACTTGGCTTTCCCTGTGCTTTGATCAACGACCCAATAGTTAAAAACAGTCAGGACTCAAGCTTGAGCTATGACAGATTTTAAATCAAGGGCTAACTAAGCCCCCAGCTCAGGCCCATTTATGGTTGTTGCCGGCAGTACCTGAGTGTGAATTTCAATTTTCAAGCCAATGAGTCAGGACTAGGTCTACCTGGGACCCGTAAATTACCAGGCCATAATTATTAAGAAATGTCAAAATCTCATTAAAGAGATCCACAATTATTTAGACATTTGCGTTTACATTCCTTAATTCTAAGTCTCCAATAAAGCCTTCTCCCTGTCTTAGATTCCACGAAAAACCCTAGAATCAAGCACCAACTTTTGTTTCAAATGATTTAATTCTCTAAAGGGCTGAAACAGCTTCCTTATGAAATAAGATAAAGAGTCTCAAAACACTTATAACACCCAAGGCATCCCTTAAACAACTTTTGAAAGAAAATGGAGGCATTCTAAACAACTGTTCCAAACGGCAACACACCAACTGATCTGGACAATGACTAATCCAAGCAACCAGATTGAACAATTTGAATGTCAACACGCACCCAAATCAAGAAGATGACTGTTTTTCTCCACACCATAGCCAAAACTTGAATAAAAGTACTAAAAAAACTGATAAAGCAACTCTGCATGTACTAACTTACATGTGATTCAGACTTTCCAACCTTTCTCAAACTGTAAATTTCTCAAATGGAGAGAATCCATGGACGAAGAAGAACGAGAACAAAAGGAAGCAGAAAAAAGAATCATATCCGTCTCGATGGCTATATAGAATTAGTAGGAGAAATTGATGAGATCCATAAGCAGGGACCGAAGGGGTTTTCAAGGCCGAAGAGCCTCACACAGATTTTTCAGCTAAGGCTAGAAACTCTCAAATCTTCATTCTTTCTCCAATCTGCTCCAATAAACCTTTTCAACTGGTAAAGTAACTGCTATTGTGTCACTACAATGCTGTTACTACGGTAAACCTCCAAATCAGTATTTCCTCTCTCCTCTCAAACAAGTCTTCTATAGAGATTAAGAGGCTCTGATACCAAGCTACGCTTTTGATATGATGATTCATAGGGTTTTTCTCCCTGAAGGTTGAAAAACCCGGAGAAGAAAGATAACAAAGTAAAGAAATGAAAGCTGAATTGAGAGAAATGTCTCATATAGTTGTATTGCCTAGTGCTGGACGACCACCCCTATATGTACTTTATTAAAAATTTTAGAGTTATATATAAAAAAAAAAAAAAAAAACCCTTACTTTTCCTATATTTACAACACAAACCATATTTTCCAAAATCACAGATAACTCCAACTCTTAACAGAGAAAACATTGAGGCTTTGGCTTAAAAGGGGGAAAAAATCAACTACCTATGTACAGAGAAGAACAACACCCGAGGGTCCTTCCAGAACATCTTCTGTGTACCATTTCCATGATGGACATCCCAATCAACAATCAAAACTTTCCTTATGCCCAATTCAGGCTGCAATGAGATAACAGCATTTTTTTTGTAAGAACAACAATTAAATGTTAATGCAATAAAATACAGTTTAACTAAAAGAAATGAGTTTTCTAAGTCCTAAATAACAGTAGGATCTTTACTCTCTCATTCAGGAGATAATTTGCAGCAATGGCCACGTTGTTGAAAAGGCAAAACCCCATTGGTTTGTCAGGCTCTGCATGATGACCTGGAGGCCTAACAATGGCAACAGCAGAACCGAATTCTCCCTTTGCAACCCTTTCAGCAACCTACTTGAACATCTTGGTATCAGGCATTCAAAGAAAATATTGTGCTTAAACATAATTCATATATCTCTAGACCTATTGTGCTTAAATAACTTTTCCAGAAGTATAGAATCATGTAAATTCACCAAGTGATGTTAAATGATTTTAATATAAAAAATAATTGATAACTCCAAAGCCTCAACAAGCTTTCCTCGACTCAATCAAGCATTCGCAACTCAACTAAACTCAATCAGGTTAATATAGCATAAGCACCTCAGAACTCAGCTTTTCAGGTATTAATTTTCCACAACTTATTTGAGTGAGATAAAGAAAAAATGGTTAAGCACTAAACTGAATTTCAGGTCAACTATGGTCAACTACATCTGGGGCTCATCAAGCAAGTTTCTGAGTGTTTTTTTTTTTTTTTTTTTTGAACATTCTTTGTGACATATATACTGACATAGCATAGAGTGCACTTCAAAATTGCACTTACTGCAACAAAATAAAGCCCCATAGGGAAATAGTACTGCACTTTCTTCTCTCTTTTCCATTTTCTTCTTAAATTATTTAGGCAACTTCTTTGTTGAAGAAAAGGACAAAACATACAAAAACTGCATGGATGAAATATTTGAATGCTGATAGAAAGGACTAAAGCATAAACTAATAGAAAATTTCCCACAGATGGGGGAGCCCCCATAATCACAATTTATTACTAATGAACACTTTTTAGTTTGATTAGTAGCATTACTTTAAAGCATAGTTGTTAATTACGTTCTGGTCCCCGTTCCAGTTTGACCCTCAATTGGAACGTTTCAGCATTCCAATCAATTTCAGTAATCTGTTTGAGGAAAGATGCGATTGAAAAATGAATATTATATATATATAATACTTAAAATTGAAATAATAGTTGAACACTAAAATAATAATAAAAATGCATACTTACATCACTTAAATTAAACTTTACTACTTACATCACTTAAATTAAACTTTACTTTACAATTAGCCATTTTCTAGTTTACACTACATATGAATGGAAGTACGAAACATGGGCCAGAATGGGGTGGAAGTGAGCCGGCATTGGGACCGGAATGAACTGGAATTGGGCCCGGGAAATTTTAGGGGGCAATCCGTTACGCCCTAGATCAATTCAGAAGCGTTCCAGCCAATTCTAGCCAGAACGAAATGGAATTGACAACTATGCTTTGAAGTACCATAAAGCACAATGTCCATAACTCATAACTTTTGATGCATGGAAACTTCAAAATGCGCAACGTATCATATCTGATACTTCACTTTTTATGCGCAAAATCAGTATCCCTACCATGTCTATGGCGTGTCCCTGTGGTATCCATGCCGTATCCAGGCATCATAGCTCATAACAAATATCAAGTGATATAAAAGTGATTAGGAGAGCCCCACACGCACTAAATTCTATAAGCTGACAAAAGACAGGAGCAATCTTGTTTTTCATATATCAACAATTTATTGACATGCTTAATCAGTAACATAAACGATACCTCTGGACATGGCATATGCGCATGCCAAACTAGACTGCTCAAATCACGGGACACATCATTAGTGGAGTCCCACACGATATCACACTTATTTGATGATCCAAAATGTGGCAGTTTGTACATTGAATTTGCACTGATAACATTTTTTTCCTTTTAGCTTCCAGTTGGAAGATGTCAATTGGAATGGTTTTGATAGTCTAAGCAGCATCATTTACCAGCTACATATTATCAATAAAAAATTGGTCTCATAATTTGGACTCTCAAGATCAGCACACATGTACGATGGGTGAGTTGCAATTCTGTTTTACTTTGTGGATGATTAGCATAGGAGCTTAAATCAAACTAGTAATATTTGTACTTACAAAAGCCAATATTGTCAAGTTGCAAGTCCACACAGATCCAAAGGATAATAATAAACATGACAAATTCGGGCAACAGGAATGAACCAGTCCATTCAGGGGAAAAAACTTGTTTTCTGAAATGGTTTAAATTAGAAATTCCTGTTTAAAGTGTCAAATGCAGAAGGACTGGTGTTCTGGTTCCACTGAAACCAGCAGAACCAAACAAGAGCAAAATGCATAAAGGCAAGTCCTCGCTCTGTTTTCACCTGCAACAAAATAGGTGCCAAGAGAGCCTGAAACCATAAATCAGACATGAAGTTTCTAAAAGCTCCAGTTCGAACCCTTTATTATGCACAACAGATCAAGCTGCATGGTTACCTCTATCACAGACCCAGCAGCAAGATAAGCAGCTTCAGATGAGCCTTGATTGAAATATATAGAATTAAAGCTCAATGCAAGCCTATTCCTTCGCGAATCATAGCCTCTAGAGCTGATATTCCGTATCAAATTAATATGCTTCTGTGTATGAACAGATCTTATGAACTTGTCCTCTGCCTCTTTGGCATTCAAGACCACGCATCTGGATAGAAGGAAAACAATGTTTCTATCTATTTATTTTAATTACATAAAACTGACTGTAAAATTAAAGAAAATCAAATTAAAATGAACAGGTATAAATAGAAAAGGGCAAATTTTAACACTTTCTTTTCCAAAGATTCCTAGTCGTCATTCAAAGCTATTTGAAGCCATGTTCTTGCTTTTGAGTTAATCTTTACATATATGGCTATAGAAGGCATAATTTTTTACTTTTTTTGTTTTTGCATGTCAATCTAACAAGGAGCAACAGTTGGATGAGTGTCAAATTTGGGCTAGTGGCAATTCATGGGGAGTTAGTGGGTGTGAAGGGTTGGATTGATCATGAAAGATCCTATGTGGGCCCCAAAAAGTTGTCTCTCACGGTTGCCTCTTAGGATAACAGTGCCTATACTATTTTATATACATATACATATGGAGAGAGAGAAAGGAATTCTTAAAAACTCCCCTTTTTGCTCCCATATGTTTTAGAGCATGGAGCCCACCTTGAGCCAATCCAATCGTTTCACACATAAACCACACACCCCCCCACCCACCCCCCCCACACACCCCACCCCCACCACGAATTGGTATAAAGCCCAAATTTGACACTCATCCAATTTTTACTCACCATTGGATTGAAATCACAAGAAAGTGATGTGTCTAAAACCATTAGACTTTGGCACCATGGATTCAAGGGTTAGGATAATCTAATTAAGTTGAAAATTTTCATATACGTAGATCTCATCTAGATTATTCGATCCAACAACATTCAATGGTTGTCATATACCATAGTGCGCCCAACTAGGAGGAGCGTTTTTGTAATAAAAAAAGTCCCTGGGAGTTTTCTAGCGCTCCTCATATATATATAAGGGAAAGCGTTTATCCAATGCACGCATCGCACATGAGGCTCTGTAAGCACCAGGCTATGGGCCCCACTTGGGGCTGGGACTCGGGGGAATTTCAAGATCTGGGTGGGACCTATCTATCTACCAAGTTTGGGTCCCATCCGATCATCCTATCATCTTCATCCAGGCCCCACAAGTTTAACCAGTGTATAGTCCATTCAAATGGATGTGCAATTACTGTTAATCCAACGGTCCAATCCATTCGGATCTATGAAAACCTGGGGGGCGTGTACTATTAGGGGTTTTTTTATCCACTCCGATGGACATCCAAGTGGGCCCCACTCCCGATACACAACATGCACACTGGAATACTGGATAGACACTACTGGAATACTAGGGGCATGTGATTGACCCCAAACTTAATATTTGGGGCCATCCAAAATGTCTATTTCCATCCCCTCGTCCCATGATCAGGAGGACCCCAAGTGGGCCCCATCAAGTTGTCCCTCACCATAATATGGTGCGAGATAGACCCATTTAAAATTACGTACAAAACTCCTCGGGCGTTTTTCACAAAAAAGAAAAAAAGCACCTCTTTTAGCCAATAAAAGTGTAACACGTGTCATCAGTGATACACATATCCGATTCTCTCTCCTAAACATTCTCCTACAATGGTGGAGCAGAAACTCCCCTTCTAAGATAGGGGACTTTTTGAGAATTTCTCAATATATTAATATATATAGCCCTACTCTTGTACATCCTTATGGGACATGCCGATTGTCGATTAAAAATCATGGGATAGGGGAAATTGAAAGATCCAAGTGGGACCACTCCATATATAAATTTTGAAGTCAATCTGAAGCACCTAAATCCATCATCCGTTGCCTGCAAGTTTAACTGCTTTAGATATAAAAAAAAAATTTGACCTTCAATCCAATAGTCCAGTCCATTCGCATAAATGCGAACCCATAGGATCCATGGCTATCCCAAGGGGTGTATGTAGTCCATTCAGATGGATCATAAGGTGGGCCCTAGTAGGTGGATGTGTAGGATCATTCACCTATATAAATTATCCAATGCACATGGTGCACATGGAGAATTCCATGAGCTCCTCATGGTGGGGCCGATGTGATCACCCATCCGAATGGACCACATACACGAGTTGCACAGATCCCTTTTTTTTTAGATTGATCCCCATGTTTTATACCAATCTGATTAGACTGTTTTGGATCAACTGTGCATGGATTTTTTTCAATGAATATTTGTGTGCCATCGATCAAGGGGTTAGGATGGTCATGTGTAGGGGTGTAACGATTCGGTTAACCGTTCATTTTGGGAAAACTATTAACCAAACCGTATTTCACGGTTTTTGGTTTTTAAAAACCATAACCGTAACCGAACCGTGAAAAAACGAACCGCGGTTAACGGTTCTGTTACAATTAATTGTCACTTAAAAAAAATTGTGAAAATTTTGTCATTTACCAAATCAAACTTACTATGAAAAAAAAAAAAAAAAAAAAAACAATAGTTAGAGAATGGCGTAATATGTTACTGTAAAAAAGAAAAAAGTAATTTTCATTCAGGCCCTTACGGTTTTTTCTTATTAATGAAACGATTCGGTTAACCGTGTGTTTCAACGGTTCGGTTCAGTTAAAAATCGTGAGTCGAGACAAAAACCGTAACCAAACCGTGAAGCACGATTTTCCGATTCCAATAACCGTAATCGAAACTGAACCGTGAAATACGATTATTAACCGCGGTTCGGTTCGGTTATACGGTTTCTCGATTTTCTTTTACACCCCTAGTCATGTGAGCCCCTCATCACCATACAGTAGTAGTTGTGCCCACCCAAATCTTTGAATCCCCTTATCTCATCTCCAGGTGGGCCCAAAACATGATATATATATATATATATATATATAAATTCTCAAAAACTCCCGATTTATATATATATATATATGGGCTTTGTTCTAGTGAGAACTGTTCTCACATAGTCATTGTGAGAACTTTTTATGGGGCCCATTTGTGGGTCCCATTTAGGGATGGGACCAGAGGGGATGGAAAGATTTATGTGAGAGCACCCCAAGTATCAATTTTGACCCTAATTCCATGCCTCTAACCCCTTCATCTATTGCCCACGAGCTTAATGGTTTCATATTAAAAAAAAAATTCAATCATCCATCCAACGGAGTCCATTTGGATGGGTGTCAAACCTCGGGATTAGTAACTATCAAGGGAGGTCACTGTTTATGCACGGTTTGGATAGGTGGGCCCCACCAATAGTTCTCACGGAAGCATAGTGAGAACTAGTTCTCACTTGAATATTTTCCTATATATATATATATATATATTACTGACTCGTGCACTGGATCAATGTGCGCGCCTCAACATGGGGCCCCACCGAGACCTGGGGGTATCGAAAGATCTCACTGGGCCCCACATCTCTGCAAAAAATCAGCCATACCCTTGAACCCTATCATCTCCATCTAAGCCCCACAAGTTTAATGGTGCACAATCCAATCGGATAAGTGTGCAGTTGATCCAATGGTCTAGTCCATTCGAAGGGGGTCCATTCGAATGGACCATCAGGTGGGTCCCACCCCTAGCGCGCAAGATGCGCTTTGGGCGCACCTGACAACCAGCCATATATATAAGGGGAACGCTATAAAACTCTCGGGTAATTTTTTTTCCAAAAAACGCCCCTCCCGGTTGGGCCCACTATGGTGTATGACAACCATGGGATGTCGCGAGATGGAACAATCTAGTTGAGTTTTGTTTATATGAAAATTTTCAACTCCATTAGATTAACCTAACCCCTTGATGTATGGCTCTAAAGTCTAATGGTTTTAGAGGCATCACTTTTTTGTAATTTCAATCCATCGGCGAGTAAAAGTTAGATAAGTGTCAAATTTGGGCATTACACCAATTCACGGGGGTGAAAAACTCTCACGATACCATGAGATGCTTTTGTAAGGGATGCTTTCATAGTAATATGAGAGTAAGGGTAGGGCCCTCACATTTAGGCCCGTTGGCATTAAATATAGATGTGAGGCCTCGCGTACCACCGTCATACTAACTCCCACAATAGCATATCCCATATATATATATATATATTCCCATAATCTCAATCCAACCGAAGGGTGTGAGGAGGATGGATTTATCACGAGTCTCATCCAGTGGTAAAAAGGATTGATCGCACGCTTTGAACGGTTTGGATCTTTAAGAGGTAGGGCCCAGTCCCCACAGGCCTAGATGTGATTTGACTCTAGTGAGTAGTGACATCACAAACTTCAGTTTCAACCACCCCCCCGCCCCCAACTCCCTCCCTCTCTCTCTCCCAATTAACATAGAAAATACTTTCATGGAAAATCAGAATTCATGAAAATGTAACCAAAACAATTGAGTGCTGTTAGCATCTTAGTATCACTCCTGAATCCTGAATAGATAGCAGTCCAACTTAGCACCCCCGCCCGCGCCCCCCCCCCCCCCCCCCCCCCCCCCCCAAAAAAAAAAAAGGCCCAGGTAGAAAATAAAAAACACCTCCACACACGAGAGAGAGCAGAATTTAGGGCTTTTCCCTTCTTCTTTTTCCTTTTCTTGTGTGTGTGCTTGAATTCTTGCTGCTGCTTGCAGATCACAGCAATTGAAATCTTTCAAGGGCCTATTTGGATAAGCAGATCAAAAAAAAAAAAAAAAAAGAGAGGGGGGGACTTTTTCTCCATATCCAGACGAGACCTGGGTACGTACTAGGTAGGTTAAAAAAATGACAGGAGAAGAAGAAGAAATTAAGAGAGAGCATCATCATCATGATCTAACCTTTGAGTGATTCCTCGAGAATCGAGCAAATTCCAGATGGCTCTGATGCGCTCCGGAGTTTCTGGGTGATCATCGTCGTTGAGGTCCCAGTGCTGGCACATCCTCTCGTCGTATACCAGAGCTACACGTGGACGACAGATCTCCCCTTGATTGGAGTCCATCTCATCTATTGCAAACCAACTTGCAGGAAGAAGAAGAAAAAACGAAGAAGAAGAAGAAGAAGAAAGGAGAAAAGTATGACTTCACTACTTAATTTGCGCCGAGGGAGGGAAGATTTTTTTGAGTTTAGGTCCTCCCACTATTTTCAGGGGGGAAAAGTGAAAAAGAGAGAAAAGCTGGGTTTGTGTTTTAACGCACCCCAATAACAGTGTGGAGCCCACCAAAATGCATGGCCATCAAACAGAGCACATAATTGCTACCCATTGGATATAGGGTCCTGTTGTTTGGAAGAATTACGAGCATTCTTGTCTGAATTAATTATGTGAATTTCAAATTCTGCACTATAAAAAAATAAAATTTCAAACGCTCAATCCCCTTCTAGCATTTGGAATGTAAGAATTTTGGAAATTTATAAAGCTAAAAGTGCATTTTCATGTGGTTTGGAATTCTAAATTCTTACATCAAACAGAGTATTTAAAATACACAAGGGACAATATGTCACATCATGTAAAAAATCCCCAATAAGCCCCAATTCCTTGTTAGAAATGCCTTGAACCAAACAAAGCCTTACTAGGTATTTAAGGATGACAATGGTTGTATGTTTTGCAACATTACAAGCAATTTTGATACTTCTATCTCTATATTTAAAAATGAAGGATCAATGATGAATATTCAAAAATCAATCATCAAACAACCATTATTTAATGAAAATTGAAACGAGAAAAGAATGAAAATAAAACCCAGCCCCGTCGTAATAATTCAAATCCTAAGGATGTCAACGTCTCATCTAAATTACTGTCGTATTTATCTCACCACTTGCCTCATATCCTACACCTTTTCACCTTTGCAAGTGTATAGTATGGATGATTAGGCCCAAGTATATCATATCAAGTGGTTCACATTGTAAATGTGAGTTTTATTGTTAGAAAATCCTCATTTCTCATGTTGGTAGTTTTTTGTTTCTGTCTTTTTTAATCTCTCTGAATGAACTTTAGTTTAATATATTGGCTTGCACGTGCTCAGAACAACCACCTTTTGCTAGTGTTCTTTATTTTATTATATAGTGTTATTTTTAAATGGTTGAATTTATTGTGACAAGATCTACTGATGAATAATAGGAAAAATAATGTAAAATGGAATTAGTTCCAATCAAATGTGTGTGAATGAGTGGTAAACCTCATGTGGCAGTGGGAAAGCTTGAAAAGGACCATCCAATGTTACATAATATATTAAATATTTCCATTGATACATCAATCAATTACATTTGTCCATTTGGTGGTCCTTATCCCAAAATTTGAGGAAGTATATGCCAACTATGACATGTGTGGTATTAATGATTTTTTGGGGCTTCTAGAAACATTAGGCTTAAATCTGGTTAAATAAATAAATAATTATATAAAAATAAAAATAAAGACACAGGGTGCCAAGTTTTTTTTTTTTTTTTTTTTTAATGAAAATACCACCAATGGCAATACCACAATTCATTCGCAATGACTCCCCTCTTCATCTAAAAATAAATAAATTATCATTATATTTCTTAGGGCTTTCCAAAATCTACTATGAGTTTTGAAATCTTTTCGGAGAAGCTGCAAACTAGAACCCTCCCCTCCCCAACAAATTACTAGATTTTATCTACATGTTCTTCATACTGCCCATACCATCTGAAGGTAAAAAAAGTCGTTCTCTTTTTTTTTTTTTTTGTTGCTATATCACAACAAATTATGCAATATCACAACTACATATTGCGATATTACAAATTAGTAGGTGTGATATCGCAATTTAAATAAAATACCACAAATGTAGTAGAGAGTAGTAGCAGAGAAAGACGTGGCGGAAGATTCAATGTTATATATGACAATGAAAATATATTCACTTATAGAGAATGGAAGCAAAGAACTCAAACAAAAGACAAAACCTACATAGCAGAATAAAATTTTAAACAAAAATGCTTTCTTGACTATCAATATAACACTTTATGCGATATTTCAATATGTAGTTGCGATATCGCATAATGTGTTGTGATCTTTAAAAAAATAATGACTTTTTGCCTTTAGATTGTACAGACGGTACGAAAAACGTATAGATAAAATTCTATAATTTGGTAAAAATGGAGGTTATCAATGACTTATTGTGACCATACGAAAAAAAATTCCCTCAAAACAACGAAACGACTCTCTGTTTTTTTTTTTTTAATCTTTTAAATAATTCGAATGGCAAAAAATGGAGAATAAACGAACGTACTTCCTTCATCCTTGTAGGTTTGATTGTTAGTTCAAGAGGTCTTCCTTAAAAAATAAAATAGGGTGGCTTTTCTAAGATCAAGCGAAGATACAATGTTCCAATGCGAAAAGTTCCAAAAAAGCAATAAAGAAAGTGACAATGTATCTAACACGTTGGCACCAACCTTTTTGAATGTGACAATGTGAAATGGAAGAGTGTGAGCCTTTCAAATTGCAATCCCTTTCTCCATTTCTATTTAAGTTTGAAAGAGTAAAGGTGGACATTTGAAAGTGACTCATTGTTCAATCATGCAATTGTTTCCATGAGCCCTGATTTTGCTTTGGTGGGGGCGGCTTTCTGTTTGGTGATCCAAGCCGTTGATCTCTCGATTCATGGGAATCTATTGATCACCAAGATGCCGACCTGATGTCAGTGGGCCACATCAAAGTTGGCATCTAAAAATAAATGGGCAAGTGACTCACCCCAAGTAGCTGAATTTTGATGGCTGAGTTGGTATTGGGAGACGCCAGCAACATTATGGTGTTCTCTTACCCTTTAAAATAAAAAGAAAGAAAAGAAAAGAAAAAAACCTTTGATGGGGTTTTAATATTTCTATAGGTAAAATTGATGATCATGTATATATGCATGGTGACCCACCACATGAATTGTTCTGAGCAACATGAGTGGGCCTAACCACAAGGTGTTCGCCTAGTGGTCAGAGCCACGGTTTCTCTCTTTTTCGGTGCTAGAGGTCCTGGTTTCGATCTCCGGTTCCCCTCTCTTTAGGAACGACAGGTTGAGCCCACAGTGCTACCACATGGAGGCCGCAGGAGTTTTATCCGGCTTCTCTATGGGCCCAGAGATATTAGTCAAACCCAAAGAGTTAGGAACCCTTAAAAAAGAAAAAGAGAAAGAACACGAGTAGGCCTAATTTGATGCAGAGGGATGATGATAAGTAAGGTTAAACTGAACTCTTTTCAATCCGCTTTCCCCTGGGGGTGGGTCTGATAGATGAGTTTAAGATGAAAAGACTTTATAGATTTCAATCCAAGTCAGGTTTGAGTTCAGACTCATTAGCAAACATTACCAATTTGCTGTTAAAATTTATGTGGCCCAACCGACCATAGGGTTCTCTTCAGATTAAGTAGTTGGAAAATATTAAAGATTGTTTCCTTTCGAAGTATTAAGAGTTTGGATGGGCATCAAACTCTAAACTCTAGAAAGAGAATTTGGCTTTTCTTTCTTTCAATCTTAGTTGAAGATGTGGAGTTTTCTGATGGAGTAATCTTCCACTACAAGTGAAATATTCTGTCATAACAAGTGCTAGCTATCGATAGAGAGATGAAAATCTTACTTTGTATCTTACCATCTTAGCTGGAGATGTGGAGTTTTTAACAGAGTATTTTTCCATCACAAGTGTAACACGATGGTATATTTGTTTGTTTGTTTGTTTGTTTGTTTGTATTAGAGTACATAAAGTTGCTAAAAATGAAGAATAAAGGTGAATTTTTAAAAACGAACATCAAATGACATTTCTATTTTAGAAAAATATAATCAAAAGAATATGCTATTTGACGCTCATTTTTTTAAAATTCACCTTTGATTTTTGTTTTTAAGAACTCTATGTATTCGATTCCTATGTATTTTAATGAAAGTAAATAGGGTCAATGATTTCCCAATAAAGAATTGCCAATTTTGGAATTTTAGTAATTTCTTAGCCCCCTTGAAACTCTAGAAAAACCCCTAATAGGCTTTTGAAAATTTAGTAACTCTTTATTTTTGTTTTCATAGTGGCCCCTCCGAGGCATCTTTCTTGCTTCCACCACTTGTGAGTGGTAAATGCTATTGATAGAGGAGGACCTTGGTGTCTTCTCATCTTAGATGGAGATGCATAATTTTCAATAAAGTAATCTTCTACCACAAAGCATAACATTAAGTGGTAAGAGGTGTTGATGTTACCCAACCTTGATAGGCACTTTTTTTCACCCGAGGCTGTCCTACCATATCAAAAGTCAACTCTCCTCACCAAAGGTTAAAAAAGAAGAAAAAAAAAAAAAAAAAAAACAACACATCCAGTAATTGCCATTGGTAGTTAGATGAGGCATGTGAAATGCACAAAGACATTTGGGTCACGTTTGACAATTAAATCTCCAGGGAAAAGAATTTTCAATTTTCCTAAAGATATGGTAAATTCATGTTTATGCAATTGTAAATTTCTGAGGATTTGGACGAACGAAAATCTTTATTTATTAAGATTTTAAAATCCGACTACCCCCAATCTTACACAAAACTATCTATAAATGTAAAAATGTATTATTATAACCATCTTGGACTAGGTACTTATTTTCAAGCAAGGTGTCCCTATGTTACTTGGTTTTCCACTTTATAACCATAGTTAGGACAAGTTTGAAAAATGGATGCATCTAGGCCAGGTACAGCCCAACCATCACAAGTTTACATGACCCATTGGACCAAGGACAGCTAGCTCCACATATAGATGACAAAACTACTATTTTTCAAATGTTGAGGGGATCTTTTACTCTAAAATTAGAGGACAACTGAAAAGGTTTGGGTCCCATTCCATCAAACATGACCCACCCACCTACCCCTACAAAATGCAAACACAAGGCCCAAGAAAGACAAAAACTTCGGTTGTCCGCGGACCACTGTGTTTCAATACATTCGCCTGTTTTACGCTCTCTCTCTTTATAGTTGCGTCCTCTCTCTCTCTCTCTCTCTCTCTCTCTCTCTCTCGCTAAAATGAAAGGAATCTCATGAAACGATTCGCATCCTACATTTATTCTCCTTCTCAAATCCTCCGCGAAAGATGATTGAAGGCAAACAAAGAATGAAGAAAAGGTCTCTCTGCTCTTTTTTTTTATTTTCTTCCATCTTTGGTTGGTATTGAAATCGCACGAGTTTTAATCGAATACGCCAAACACAGTTCTTATTATAACCAAAAACATTCGGTGATTTCGTTGTTTTGAATGATTTGTTTATCTGAGTATGTCCGTCGTAGAGATTTGAATTGGAGATTAACCCAATAAAAGAATACCCTTTGCATGCATTTATATTGAAGCATCAGCATTTCGCACGGATTCCCCTTTCTGCAATCAAAGGTACTTTCTTTTTGGGTTTTTCCATCTGGGTTTTTGGTTTCAAGCCGTGGTTTTTGCTTTTCCCCATCTGGGTTTTTGTTTTTATGCAATGGTTTGATGGTTTTAGGGTGTTTTCTGCTTTTCTGCATCCAAAGATTTGAACTTTTTTCGGTTTGTCCATCTGGGTTTTTGTTTTCTGCTTTGATTTTGCTTTTTTTCTATCTGGGTTTCTGTTTTTATGCAGAGGTTTGATGGTTTTATAGCTGTTGTTGTTGGGTTATTGTTCCCGTTTTCTGATTTTGATTGTTTGGGTTTTTTTTTTTTTTTTTTTTTTTGAAGGAATACAATGAGTGCTGATTGCTTGGAAGATGAGAATTTGGCGGTTTCTTCGGATTCATCAGCGAGTTGCTGTTTGGGGGGTGAAGATGGGTGTCGGGTTTCGGGAAAGGAGGGTAAGGGGAAGAGATTGTGGAAGAAAGTGAAGTATCAGCTCGTCGAATACCATTCGTTGCCTGGATATTTGAAGGACAACGAGTATATTATTGGTCACTACCGATCTGAATGGCCTTTGAAACAGGTTTTCCTCAGCATCTTCTCCCTCCACAATGAGACTCTCAATGTCTGGACGTAAGCTCTCTTCCTGTAACTTCCTTTTTGCTCTCAATTTTTCCACATCCATTTTTTTTTTCCTTCTAAAATTTGGTTGTCTGGATGTGTACAGTTGAGTTGAATTTGAATAATTCCGTTCCCAAGAATTTAGTACCTGTATCGGTACGATATATTGTTGATCTGGTATGCTAAGCATATAAAAGTTAGCGTTATTCATGGATGACACATGCAAGAGTACTATTGACTAATGAGTATCATCAATGATGCAAAACTTGCACAAAGTAGATAAATATATCACAATTATTCCTGTAACTTGTAATACTCTGTTGATTGTGTATAGGATGTATTATAAATTTGGAAGGACCGCATCCCAAAGCACAAATTCGATAAGATTCAAAGGTGTGTAGCTTAGGATATATAGGTATTATCCATGGAAAGCAAGCATTAAAGGAAAATTAACAATATATACAAACTTCTTTGAAGTCTTCCTTTTAAAGAAAATAATTAACATAGCAAGCGCCTCATAAGCCTAATTAACAAGGTGAAATACTTGCATGTATTATCCATATGCTTAAAAAAAAAACCCAAATCTAAACCCAACCAAACTAATCACCTTTAAAAAACAATCGATAAATAGAGAAACTCAAGCAAAAAATCATATCTGCATTCATTTTGTGAAAGTAATCAATAAATAGATAAACTAAAGCGAAAAATCACATCTGCATTCATTTTGTGAAAGTATTCGACTCACATTAACAATCAAATTTCTTAATAATAGCACATCCATAACTACATCACTATTTGATGCATGGTCTTTGGGTCAACCATAACTCCTTCAATTCATATCAGAACAGCAAGATCTTGAGCTCAATTTGAAAATAAATCAAGCAGCCATGAAACAGAAATAGAAAATAGGTACCACATATTTTAACAATGTTCTATACATGAACATAAAAGATTAAAAAGCAGAATCTCCTATATAACTACGTTAATTCCTTCCACAAAAAAGAAAACTCGCTCTCGAGGTGGTTAATGACTATAGCATATTCCTCCACTTTCTGGGTCACAAACATCAGACTCTCCTTAGTCCAACATACCAGAATACCCAGTAACCACAGATTTTCCCCATTTATGCATTAGGGAAAACTATTAAGTTCAAAGGAGAAAAGTCTATATAATTATATGTTGTATTGAAAATCTGTGTGCCTTGTCCTTTTTTTAATATAATAATCATTAACTATTCATGTAGAAAGAATTAGAGAACACTCATTTTATTTAAATGAACAAACAGTCCATTCATTGTATCCACTTTAGATTATCTGAGACAATACTAACTGCAATTATATCAAGTGTAACTAACAATTCGAACCAGAAAAGAAGAGAGGGAGGGAGGGGGAGAGGGAGCGAACGAGAGAGAGAGAGAGAGAGAGAGAGAGAGAGAGAGAGAGAGAGAGAGAGTCATATTAATACTTGCAGGATATGGTTCCACTTTTTTCTATTGTATTAGATTCATTGCTTTCTAGGTTTCTACTGTATTAGGCTCATTGCTTCCTAGGTTTCTGCTAATTTTCTTATGAACATAAAAATTTCTAAAAGGAATGTGAATAATAACCAGAACAAGCTAAGCCTCTTCCCTTCTATGTGGTGTCTGCTATGTGACTGACTTATCCACTATTCTCCTTCTAAGGTTGTGTTCTTTGTCTACACCATAATATGTTCTCTCTACTATTTCATTCCAAGTCTTTCTTGTCCTACACCTCCTCCTCATTCCTTGTTTTTGTCCTACTAAAGGTTTTTGTGAATGCATTCTTGCAAGTCTTCTAAGCACATTCCCAAGCCATGACATTCTTGATTCTTTTCCGTTGGGGCCAGGGGCCATCTATGGATTTGCATTGCTGTACTCATTCTACATTAAATCCTTTTTTTTTTTACTCCACATATAGGCATGCTTATTTGTTGCCCAACCTTGTGCTCGATAGAACAATGCAAGTCTAGCTACCTTCATAGAAGAAGGACCTTTAATCCAAGTGGTACTTGATGATTTCATGACTCTACAATAACTTAGCATCATGTACTCATGTCTTACACGTGTCTGACACCAGAGGGTTGCTATTTTCTAACTACCCATGCAGCTTGACTAGATGTTGTAAAGTCAAACTGTCTCCTGGAAGAGCTAGTTTCTTGTGTCAGAAACAGAGCTATATCCCCTGCATTTCTGTATTTGTGATCATATCGAGTTAAGGATTCTGAACAGTTGACTACTATGAAATTTCAAATTTATAGGGAGGAGATATTATCTTGCTTCTTTAATAACCAACTTCAAGCCTGCAGCCATTTCATCTTACCTCAACTAACTCAGACATGACCCATTTGTGCCTATAGCAATATAGCACAATACACGATGATTATATTATTCAACTTTTTACAAACCATATTGGCTGTTAACCGTCAGCTTTGGGACACGTGAACATTGAAGACAATATGTTCTTTATTAATGACTAAACGATTAATTGATATCTACCCTAGTAAAGGTATATAATGATGATATTTTCAAGTTTTGTCTCTGATGGTGTCTTTACTGCATGGTTGAAATTTTAAGTGGTTCTGTGTGCTGTTAGTGGGTGCTTGTTACATTTGTTATTGTTCTTGCTTTGGTAATTTTTATTTGAGATATTTCGCTTGATTTCCTGAGATTCCTGGATACTTCCAATTTGCTGAGGCGCTAGAAGCATACTGTGCTAGTGCTAATATTGGGACCAGATTCTTCATGGGTACTTGTAAGTTGCAGCTTAACAGTCTCCTATTGTAAATTAGCAATTGGTTCACTTTATTATGAAGTCCTAGAAGTTTTCTAACGGTGTTAATTATTTTTATTAGATACTCATCTGTGTACTTTATTTGTGATATGAATATGGCTTGATCTACTTCTAGAAAAGTTTGCTTTGTGATTTTTTTTTTTTTTTATTTTTTATAGCATTATAGATCTTCTTTTTTTTTATCACTCATCACTATCTTTGTGTTGCAGTCACTTGATTGGGTTCTTCATATTTCTCGCGCTTACTATATACACTGCAATGAAGATTCCAAAGGTAGTTGATCTCCATTCTCTTCAGAATTTGCCAGAAGTGTTGAAAAGGGCTGATCTGCAGAAGATGCACTCAGAAATTATGACTTGCCTTCCTTCTATACCAAACATGTCTAATTTGCAAAGAATGCGGGATGAATTGAAGACTTCTTTACCTTCGATGGATATGCTTCCATCATTGTCTGGTTGGCATGTTGTGGAACTACTCACTAACTGTTTGCCTAAGAGATTTTCTCATGCTAACCATACTGATGTATGCGTATTGGTAAGTTATGTGGTTCTTAATCCTGTTGTTTGTTGGTGCTGTTTTACATATATTTAGGTATTTGTGGAACGAAGTCAGGAAACAAGAGTATGAAACATACTCAATTTCTCAACTTTGTCCAGCAAATAAACTAATCTTTTATGCTCAATACGTGAGATGCATTTTTACCATGCTGTGTGAAGTGTGAATGGTATTAGCTGATTCTTTAGCTAAACTGGACATGGATAGACCTACCATGATTTTAGACCCTTGGTTGTTTTTCAGTGTGTGTTTTCTTTCCCTTATCTTTTGCTTCTCTTGACAAGAGCTTGTAGCACAGTTGAAGGTGCTCATCATCACAACCACAAGGTTCCGGGTTCGAGTCATCTTACATCCACAAAAAAATTGTTTCTCTTCTTTTTTTTGTAAGGTTATATTTATCTTACACCTTTTCCTTTTGTTTTTACCTTCATCATTTTTGAATAAATTCTTCATTACTGTCAAATACAAAATTAAGAGGCCTTATTAATAAAATGTAAGTGAATATTTAATAAGAGCTGGTGTGCACCTTTTGGGGGGAATTGAATGTTGGTGGTACGTAAAGCATGAATCAGTTGTCGAGGATTGTTGAGTTAAATTAGAGATGAAAGTGGTAAATGAAGAAAAACTTGTCCATACTACCAGGTGGGTGTAAAACTAATGAAGTGGAGGATGAGGACTCAGAAAAAACAGAAATTTCTCATTCTTCTTTCCCTTGATTTGAATATTTTAGTCAAATTGGATTCAGAAAATATGATAGCATGGTCACGCTTCCAATCCTTTATAATAGCCATAGAGATCTTCTTTTTCTTCTTTTGAGTTTCAGTATTTCATAACTTATATCAAGTGCTTCATGTACTAGTGTGACGAGAGAATCAAATGAAATTGCCAGAACTTTGGGTACCGTGGGAAGATCTTATCTTTATTGTGAATTCTTTCCCTGTGGTTTGACTTCTGTGTTTCATATTTGTTTTCCATTCTATATGAATTCGATTTTCTGTTTTTCATGGAAAAAGAAGCCAGCAATTGAATGTAGCAGGTATCATATTGAATTCAATTTTGTATGATCCTTGTCAGCAATGAAACACTGTTAGCTGAATCATTTAGGTACTGCCACCAAATTATCTATGATTCACAAGCTGTTATGCAAATTATGACCTTAAAAGTCATTCCACATCCTTGTTTGGATGCATGATTTGAAATATTTCACCATTGCCATGCTTGCTATTAAAGATTTTTGTTAATTTATTTTATTTATTGGGAGTGGGTAGGTGGGTGGATTTTTGTAGAGTATGCCAGTATGGTCCTCCTTGGTTCATTTTTTTTGTTTTGTTTTGTTTTTTTTTGTTTTTTTGTTTGTCTGTCCTACTTATAGATTTTGATGTCATTGATTCCTCTTAAGAAGTATCTGTTTTGTTAATTTCAAGGAAAGGTCCTGGGGCAGCTTGACCACTTGTATTGATGAGTCTCAACATGGATATAACTTTGCTCAAACAAGCATGCATATTCTATCCTATTGTTGATTTGACTGGCGGAGTGCTCTGCACTCACTTGAACTTCAATGCAAGAAACTAATTCTATTGATTACCATGCCCACCAGCACAATTATTATGCTTGTTAACCATGTTTAGTAGATTGCTGTGTTATGCTTGCGTTGTTAGCTACAATTCTTGGATATACAGGAAAATGAGCTTAGGCTACCTATGTCATACAGTGATCATACTACTGATACTAACTTATCATATTGACGCTTTAGATATGGTACCAGCATCTGCATCCCCTAGATTACTGAAAAATACAAAATTGTGTCCTATATCTGTTTCTGGCATCTTAGACAATAACTATATTTTTTTGCCATGTTTTTGTAATTAATCTGATGGTTAACTGATATTACTTTATGGGTAACTGCAGCAAAGCGTGAAAGAGGACTTGGCCAATATTTTAGCGCCGCTGATGGTAAGGCCTATCACTCGATGGCCTTTTTTCGCCTTCCTAGGTGGTGCCATGTTCTGCCTGCTCGCCAGCAGCACATGTCACCTCCTCTCCTGTCACTCTGAGCGACTCTCCTACATCATGCTCCGGCTTGACTATGCTGGTATCGCCGCTCTCATCTCGACCTCCTTCTATCCCCCTGTCTACTACTCATTCATGTGCAACCCCTTCTTCTGCAACCTCTACTTGGGCTTCATAACTCTTTTAGGGATCGCCACAATCCTATTTTCACTTCTACCTGTCTTTCAAAACCCTGAATACCGAACTCTGCGGGCCACCCTCTTTTTTGGTATGGGTGTGTCAGGGGTGGCCCCCATACTGCACAAGCTGGTCTTGTTCTGGCATCAGCCAGCAGCACTTCACACAACGGGATTTGAATTACTGATGGGTGCCTTCTATGGTATCGGAGCATTAGTCTATGCAACAAGGATTCCAGAGCGATGGAAGCCGGGGAGGTTTGACGTTGCTGGGCACAGTCATCAGCTGTTTCATGTTCTAGTTGTTGCGGGTGCATACACACACTACCACGCTGGGCTTCTGTACCTTAAGTGGCGTGATTTGGAAGGTTGTTAGGGGATGAGATGGGAGGCCTTTCCTTGAGAAAATGTTCTCTCAAGTGTAGAAAATTACATTGGGAAGTGGATTAGATGCAGGCTTAAGTACTATGCTTCTAGAACTAAATAAAGTCAAAAGAATGCTATTAAAATGTCATCTTGCAAATGTTATGTAAGCAAGAGGCATTAATCGTTGTATACTACTCACAGCGGTTGAATAGAATAGAAGTTCTGTAAACAAATGCCTATCACAGTTGCTGTAAAAATGTATTACTATTTTACTATGTGTTCTTTTTTTAGATCTGTTGCACTTGATATTGAAGTAAAAATTTGCTTTTACTGTGTGTGTTTAGTAGACCATAAGTCAGTTTGGGAACTATCTAGCCTGACAATGGTCATCTGAATTTTGGGAACTACCCTGCTTATTTGTGAACGGCAAAAGCTTCCACAAGTTGCTTAAGAGACTGGATAGAAGCTAACCGCGAACTTCCATCCTTCGGGACAATTATTGGGGGCCATGGATGGTTGTATATTTATTAAAAAAGTTTTAATTGGCCCCTAATCTCACACCCCAGGATAAGCATGCCATATAAGGAGAAAAGGGTCCAGGACGGAAATCTGTATAGGTTTGATTTCATTTTCGCAAGAGGGTGGATAAGATTTATTTACTTTTAGAAAATGAAACATCAGCACAATAATTAAATTTGACATACTATTCCTACTACCACCGTTTATGTCCTCCTTTCCCCTCCCTGTAGAAACATATGATACACCCTTCATGTCTAAACCTTCCCCATTCTCTGACCCCATCATCATCATCCAGGAGGGGAAAAGTGAGGTCACCATGTATGTAATCGACCACAACTTTCATGGACGATGATGGTCAAATGTATAGCGTAAATGGAATGATCTCAAATTTAAGGGGTTAGTTCAGATAAAATCATTTTAGCACATGTAGCCCCACATCCACATCCACATCCACATCCACATCCACATCCAACATGAATAAAAATTATTGGGAACAGAGATCTGGGGCGATTCAGTACTGGTGGTGATTGGAATGAATCCAGGCTTATCGCACATGCCTTATGAGACGACTTGATGATTGAATTCAAGTTGCTCCTAGAAGAAAGTATAATTACTCTCTAGTCATGTGCATATGGAAAATATTTGTAAACAATATCCCAGACCAGTGTCGGATCAAAATTTTCTTCTTCCATGTCTGTTATTTCATCCATCGATTGAAACAGTTTGTCGCTGAGACAATCTGGCATGCACATCCTTGGAGACGACATTGAATATAATCATGCAACTTTACACTGAGATTTTGGACTGGAATAGAGGAGATGAGTCTTCATTGCAAATCATCTACCCGTGTCTCTATTTGATTGCCCTTCATCACATGGTGCCGACCATTCCATCAATACCTCTTCCATCCAGAGTAACTTCCATGCCAGAGTCTAAATTCTTTTATTGGGCAGCTAATGGTCCACAACAGACCAAAGAAGTAGCAGAATACAGGAAAAGACAGCCTTCAAACTTCATTAATTCAAGGTAGGCGTTATGGTATAGTTCAAAACCAACGAGTAGCAGCAAAGGCTACTTTCCTAACGCATCGAATGCATGCGGGGCACATCAAAATGTAGGGAGATAGATCTCCAGTAAGCAGCAAATCCAAATGTGACTGGCTTGCTACTCCCGAAACTAGAACACAATTATAAGATCTAAAATTTGAAATCTTTCTTCTTTGACTTCCCTTCTTTTTCTTGCATCTTGCGCTTCCTCTTGTTCTCAGCCTGCACCGGATCCATCTCATTAGAACGGTTGAACCAATCAACAGCGACAAGAAGCAAATAAGCAAGATGCAATATGTCAGACCAAAAGCTCACCTCTGCAACCATTTCGCTGAAATCTTCCCGTTGGTTACGCAGCTTCTCTTCCTCCCTTGCTTCCTCGTACCTGTGATCCAACTCAAAACAAAGTTAGTTTTCATCAAGATGACAAAGGAATTGACAATAATACTTATCACAGTTCCACTTACTTGGCAGCCAAAACATTGTCCAAAACTTCCAACTCCTCTGGTTGTAGGGTGACATCCACTTTGTCTGCTTTTTGTCCCCGAAGCAGATCAACCTGAGAGAGAATATATTATCAAAATGCAGATAATAGTAAAAAAATAGTCCTTTATAGGGGTCATCAAAGAGTTCATAAAAAATTTCACAAAAAATTTGTGAAGGGGGTCAGTATGAGTTTATAAGTAATTCCTCAATCATAACAATAACGAATAATGGATTAGACTTATAATACTGTTTTTCCCCATTCCCTCTCTTGATAGCCCAATAGGCAGTTATTAAGTACTCGAAAGAATGTTGTGAACTCCATTGAAGTAAAGCAATTCAGGAAGTTCTATTTTCAGCATGACTCTCTTCCCTAAGTGTCTACAGAGCAGACATAAATCCAGAAAATCCAGAAAACAATGTCTTGGGAGAGAATTGATAATGCAGCCATTTCTATAGCAGGTGACAAATGTACCATGTTTAGGTGGTACCATGTCTGCCTGCACTAGCAATACCATCCCATTTAGTTGACTAGGGATGCTCTATACCACCCACCCATCAATCTGATATTTTTATCATTACCGTATCAGTAACTAGCTGGTCAATGGTATGGTGTTGGGCTGATAGGGTTCACCGGTTCAGGTTGACCCAGTAATGTGTTTGTCAGGTTGGAGAGACCCTGGTATTGGTGCTTGGTTGGAGAGGCCCTTGTGTTGGTTCTTGGTTGGATCTCAAGATGGTTTTGGTTTCGCCATTGTCAAAGCAAGCAAATGGTAAAATCTTGTTATAATGGTAACAGTGACTTTAAAACCAAAGGCATTGATTCATTTAGCTTACCCTTTTGGCAGCCGTCTTGTCTTGTGTGCCACTCCCAACCACATAGCTGTATACAGAAGAAACATTAGATCTTTCTTGCTTTACAGTTATGGAATTTCAAAATCTGATTACACTGACAATGTATCACTCTAACAATAAAAAATAAATAATCAAGGAGTCAATATCTATGATATCAGAGTCAAGCTAATACATACGTGTGTGTAGTTCCAAGCAAGGTCCCTGGAGCAATCTTTTCTTCTTTCTCTTCAAGGACCTACAAATTTTGAGAAACGTCAGTAGCCAATTCAGTTCCAATTAGAGATGTTAAAATAGAAATAAAAAATGCAAGGAAACCACATAGGCAAAATTACAAATGCTGCACTCACTTGATATAGAGGTTTCTCAGGCTCTTTCCGCTGTTGCTTTCGGAGGTCAATGACATCGGGTGTCTCCACACCAGTGGGGGTGCTGAGTAAAAAATAAAGAATTCAATGTTAGTACTATGATATATTCATGAAAACAGCCAAACTGAGTGTCAAACAGCTGTGTACCTTGATAGGCTGTCTACAGATTGAATGCCTGCTTCCAATTCCGTTTCCTCCAACTGTTCTTCCTCTTCTTCCTCTTCTTCCTCCTCTTCCTCCAGATCACCCCAGTGCTTGCTCCTATCAACAGGTTCTTCCTGAAATCAGAAACAAAACAGAATAAAATAATGATTATGGGAAAAGATAGAAAACACAAAAAACCCTCTACAACCCACACAGTCAATTACATAACAAAAAACATGGAAATAAAAAAGTTACAATTCACATACGGTGTACCTACATTCATTCAAAACAACCACGTGAAATAAAATGCAAATACCTCATAGTTCGGTTGGTCTTGTTGTAGGACCCCAAAAACATCTCCATATAAAGGACGTCCATACTATTTGACACAAATTGAATGAGTTCAGAATATTAACAGAAAAAAAAGAACTAAGTGATTAAACTAAAACCGCAAACTCACTTCATCAACGGGAGGTTTACCCCAGCCTCCAGGATGATAGCCAAAGCTAGCCCCAGGAGGAATAGGAGCGTTCAGACCAGCAATTTTTAGATGTGGATAAGACGGTGGAGGTCCGTATCTCTGGTTAAAGGAAGTCAGTCAGTACATTTACACCTCAACATAAAGGTGTCAAAAGATCACTTGACCAGCAAACCTGCATATTGATGAGCCAGGGGGGAGGGGCACCATCAGGCATACCGAGAGCTTCTTTCAGTTCCTGTGACAAAACACCAGGCTTCATCTCCCTCAGCTTCACCTGTCCAATTATAAAAGAGACTGGTGATGACACTGAATCATTGATGTTATCAGAACCAAAAAAAAAAAAAAAACCTGAATCATTGCTGCCTTTGATTTGACATTATCCCCAGGAATCACATATAATTAAGAAATAATGGTAAAGTCATCGGGGCAGCTAAACATTGTTTTGAAAATTGAAATCGTATTGCAAATCATTCAAAGGGGATGAAATGCGAATTGTAGGGTTTTTTTTATTTTTCTTATAAAAAATAAAAATTAGAATAAGAGGAAAAAGTAGTTATACATAATCAATCAATAGCAGCATAATTACAATGACAAGACAAACTAAAATACTCTCATACAAAGAATGCCATGGCATATGCTAATACATCATAAATATTGTGTGATAGTTAAATACGTTTAAGATATCAAACACTACTAGGAAAAATTATACAAGTTATCATAATTTTTTTTTTTTTGTTCTCTTCAAATCAGAAAAATAAAAATAAAACCCAAATAATAAACTTTACGCGGTTAGGATGTCTCTTGAAATTAAAATAGTGTTCATGAAGAAAATAAAATAAAAAAAAAAAAAAAAGATTAAAAAATAGATGCAGGATAGTCCCATACATACACTTCAACACTCTAGTCACATGCCTGTTCTTTATTAATCTCTATAGCTCCCCAAAATCAAATAAGTTCTTAAGAGGTTTCGTTAATAAATATATAACCTTTTACTAATAAATATTTCGATAAAACAGGCATCGAATCGTAAGATTCACGCCTGAATCCTAGGATTCACTGGTAAATGATACTCGCTTTATAGATACGAACCTTGTTTCTTAGGATTCGACACAAATCATAGGATTCAAGATACGAACCACAGGATTCTAACAATGCAGCTAAGTTGCTGCCATGCAATCAATGGTCTAATTTGTAGGGCCCAACTGGGCCCACCTATAATCAGTCCTACCACTCACACTCACTGCCACCCCGTGAATTGTCATCCCATTCTGAGATTTCATCCGATTTTTACAAACCGTTGGATTGATCATACAAAAACATAAAATCAGGCACTTAATTAAACCTTTGGACTATAAGTTGTCCTAGGCCATTGAATCAATGGTTAGGATAATCTGATGCACACCGAATTTTGAACAAGACTAGGCCACACAGAGACCATTTAATCCCCCATAGGCTTGGTCGTCAAATGCAAAACAGCAGTCTCACTGCTATGGAACAAAACTCAGGAACGAATATCCAATTTGGGGACGTGTAAAAGAACTAGGCTTTCATAGACGTAACAGTACAATCAATCCTTAAAATGACAGCTGAATCCATGAGGATGTTGAGCAATTCTGCGAATGCATCCTATGAAAGAAGTTGAATTTCTTAAAATAATTTGCATAAATGTTTACAGTAAAATGAAATAGATGGAATGCTTGATGATAGATTACTACACCAACATAAATTATACCTCAAATTCTTTCCCTTCATGATACAGGTCACCATGGGACGTCAACTTGGGCTTAGTCTGATGTTTGAAAAAAGCATCATGGAGAACCTGCAATGAGGGGCCAATTCAATTTATGAGAACGAGGCATGCAATAAAGAAATCCAGACATAGGATCCATTTAGATAACAAACTAATCATGAGCACACAAGGAAAGTCAATCCATCAGGGAAAAATAAAGGCATCCAAACAAAAGAGGAAATAACATAATAATAACCATAGTCAATACATACATATATGTGTATATATATATATATAGAGAGAGAGAGAGAGAGAGAGAGAAGGGGAGGCAAACCTGATAATCAATATCCATCTTTCCCATCTTTGGTTGCATACGCTCTCGTTGCTTCTGTTTTAATTTCTTACTATCCTCTTTTTCAATGTACATCTACATTGCAGAGAACATGAAATCCAAAAACAACTAATTAACTAGGAAACAACTGAGTACAGTAGCAAAAACATTGAGTCTGAAAAGAAATAGCACCTATTAAAAAAAATCCATTGTCATTAAAATTAAGGAGAGATGCACAAAATGACGTTTGAATTATTTGAGTGATTAAAAAAATTTCTGGAAAAAGGCAAGAATAAGAGTTCATCTTTCAGCTATTCATCTTACCCTGTATCTAAAAATATATGCGCCTCATGTTTCAATATAAATTTACCTGTCTTATTTTCTCAATTCCTGTTGCAGCAATGAAGTCAGGTAGTTGAAAAGGTTGTTTCTCAATACCACGTTTCCCCTGTAGATACATAAAAAAAGAAAAGATAGGATGATGAGGTCAATAATTTACAGTAACAAGATTTATGTAGTTCCTAAATCCTAATCACTCCAATTATGAAATTGAGAATTTTAAGGTGTTGTAAAGCCCCCATCTGCAATATAAAAAAAGAAGTATTCAGTCCAAACAATATTCACGAATCACGATGATTATATTTCGAATACAAACTCCATCTAATGGAACAAGATGGTAGGATGCCAATGAGTCAATATTTAACAAAATCTCTGGCAGACAGACCACACCATCTACCCTAGATGCCTTTTAATATAGAAAGTGGCATCACATATAACTTAAATACACCCGACCCACCCTATTAGTATATCAAAAGAGAAAATATTCAAGGGTCCCCTTTGGCAACACCGACAGATCCTGGCTCCAAGACGGTACAGCTGGCCCCTGCAAGAACCACATATACGTATAAGAGGGGTGAAAGCTTGTCGAGTTTATCTTTAATCACCCTCTCATGTGAGCCCCCCTCCTATTATGAACACACCTCAAGCATGCATGCACTCACATAACAATCATCCTCATATCTGTGTTGGATTGAAGAACTTACTTGTAAAAACTTCCGTTTTTGGCACCAATGCCTTGGTACAGGAACAGTATTGCGGTACGATTTAAGAAACACAAGCAACTTCGGGTCTGCTGCTGTTGCATCCCATACCTTAAAAAGTTTGGAGAAAAACAAAGAGTTGTTATCGACATTTGCAGGAATTTAAAAAATAAAGCACTACATCATTAAAAACTCCTAGAAATACTAGTTGTCACTATTGATCCCATCCATCCAAGTTGGGTGAAAAAAGAACTTGCACTGAACCCACAAGATATAGCCCTATATTCATTTAGATGGCATTCAATACTGATTTCTGCACAGACTAGAAAGATGGTTCAAGTCTATTATTTACAAGAAACAAAGATCATTTAACAATGAAATTTTACTATTTGGCATATTTAACAGTGAAACTGTACAAATAACAGTACTTGCAATATGGAGTCCCCAAGCAAAATCAACAGCCTGCAGTCATCTTTCCTTCCTGTTATCAGACATTTTTTTTTTTTTTGGTTGTGTGTGTGTGAGAACTGAAATTTGATTGAAAAAGGTAGCCAGCATAGGAGACATACTGAGAAGCTACAAAGCATAGAAAGAAAGAAAATGACAGCAAAAAACACCCATAGCAGCCCTTCAAACCAAGAAAAGGGGGAGAAGACATGATCAAGGTGCAAAGACGGCAGTTGAATGGCCTCCCCTTAGCCAACCCATCTGTAACAGAATTAGCACTACACTACACAAGACTGAAGGAGGCCTCCAGCTTTACCACCTCGGCCATTAGTGGCGGACCCAGGATTTCATTTGGGAGGGGTTAAAATTTTGCTAGACTTAACATTTAAAAAAAAAAAAAAAAATTTGCTAGACTTTTTCACATTACCAAATAGCACCTACAAGTTTTTCTCTAGAAAATGTACAACTCGTGGAACTCAACTAGATGCATGATAATTATTGAAGATTAGGCAATGAAAAGGTTAGGAATTAGGATGTTAATCAAAAGTACCAAAAAGCATAAGATGGATAAAAAATATTTCTAGCCTTAATTTTAGATACTCAAACTCACATTATCATGTTTCACTAAATTTATGTCAAAATCAATACCCAATGGAGGTCGCTGCAAGTTCAAGGTGAGTGTGGGTGTGAAAAAAAAACTAAATACAAGAACATTTTGAGGATACCCATCATTTTCCTTTTCACTTTCTCAAAGCCTCCAACCTTTGGATAATGGGAGTGGAACTCTATCTTTGAATCATAATGGGGGTTAAGAAGAGATGACAACGGGAATGGATTTGGTCATCTTTGGATTTGTTGATACACTCAGATTTGATGGTTTAGGGCTTAAGGTTTGGATTAAGATTTGAGAATTTAGGTTTGGAATTAAAATTTGGAGATTAAGCGTTCAGATTTAGGAATAGAGTGATTAGAAAGGATTATACTAGATATGTTTGGCAAATGAAGATGCAGTAGTCTATACAGTACATATGGACTGGCGACGAGGAGCTCGATCGACAATCGGCAATTGGCATGAAGGGATTTAGATAGAAGAGGTTGAAGAAGAGGAAGTGATGTGTTGCCGCAATGTTTTCTTTTCTTTTCTTTTCTTTTTTTACCAACGAAGCTTTACATATGTAGGGCTATCTTTAGACATACGTGGAGCGACAAGTTTAGACATATAGGGTATGCTCCAAGGCCACATTCAACTCTACAAGGATTTCAATTCCGACTTGGGGCAACCGTCTAGATCGCTCCAACATCGGTCCACCCTTGCTCCAAGCCCATTCAAACTGGTTCTATCAAAAAAAAAAAACCTCCATGGGGGTTTAATTTTGGACTTGGGGCAGTCCAACCTAGGTTCGCCCCTATCGGCCACCACATCCGCATATGCAGGAGCGGACCCATGCATTGTGGAGTGGGTGCAATCGCCCCAGGTGGATTTTGAAACTCACAAGAGGGGTCATCGTCTACATGGCCATGCCCTAGTTAAAATTAAAAAAAAATTCGTGCCCCACCTTTTCCGACGCTGAAAGATCCAAATCGTTCCCCGCCCCACTCCAACGTAGAAAACCCCAAATCTTCTCCAGCGAAAACTTGTTAATCCCTTGGTTGCGTCATCCCCTCTACCGGAGGTTGCTGCAGCCTGCGCACAACACACTCCCTCTCTGGCTCTCTATCTTTGGTGGCATCCGGATCCTTAGATGATTATCATGGCTTTTGGAATGGTTCCCTTAGTAGATATGAAGGGCAACCAGATAAATACTTCCACCATTTGGTATTCTAGCAAACTCCATCAAACGGTTTGCTCAATAAATTTTATAATTTTCCCCAAATCCTTAAGTAATCCAAATGAAACCCATCAATCTGAGACCTCACACAAAATCTCCACAGACAGTTCAACAATAGCATAGTCATGAGAGAAAAATATTAACAAATTGAGGATGGGCTTTCTGCCAATTGACTTAATCTTTTGTAATTATTTTTTTTGTTCTAGCCATATTTATGCTGATGTTTTTTTCTTCCTTTATATATTAGGATTGGGGGCAACTGTGAGAACCAAATTTTGATGCTTTAGTCCTTTCTGATGTCTGCAAGCAAGTGGCTATTGTTATGAGCCTATCAAAAATTTGAGGAAATGTAATCAAAGGATAGAAGCAGTCTTGCATTTAGTCTATCTATATAGATAATTATTACAATCAGCTAAAGCTTAATCATTCCGGATGATATACAACAAAGTCTTTTGATTGGCTATTATTATTTGATTTAATTATAGCAATGGGCTAGTGTAGAGGACAACCTTTAGTCAGGCATTGATTTAATTTTCCCAGTTGAGTTTTTCAGGTCTATTCTATTATAAAATCATTATATTAGTTGGATGGCTAGTGTAGAAGACAACCTTCAGGCAGCCATTGGTTTTAGTTCTACGAATATTTATGCTTAGGGTTTTTTTGTTAGACCTTTATTCTCTAAATTGAACTTAGTATAAGTTCTCATATTCATATGCGCATGAGTTGTGTATTCAAACCTTATCAATAGACAATTAGACGTGAGTTTTACGTTTTATGTTCCAACCTTTTAGGTTCTGAGTACTTACCTTACAACCAAAATGTTGAAAATATTTGTTGAGGGCAATTGTAAACTTTTTTAAGAGTTGAGAAATGACTTCAGATAAATACATTTCCTCTTTTTCCATTTAAATGCAATACATTTTCTCTTTTGCAATCGGTAGTGTGAAGAAAGGACAATACAATAATGACTTTTTTAATTGACCCTCGCCCACAACCCTCAAACAGAAATCTTGGGTCCGCCACTGCACATACGATGATGCCCAGATGTAGAAGATGCGGCATGGATACGATAGGAACACGTCATAAACATGGCAAGGACACATATTTTACACATAAAAAGTGATGTATCGGATACAATACAACATTATATGTAGCTCATTTTGAAGTATCCGTGCATTATAGTCTGCATACCGCCATGGCACCTTAGCAGAGCCCAAAGTCCAGCTAATAGTGCAATTAGAGTCACCTTCCATGATGATGCAAAGGCATCCAAACTGCATTGCCTCCCAAAGACCCATCCTCAAAGCAAGCATTTCTAGTACTAAGGTAAATAATGCTTGTGTCATGTAGTTAGCTTCAAAGTAGAGCTATGCCATTTTTTAGAGTACAATACTACAGGGTAAGATAATCACATAATTATGTTAGTTTTTAATTTTAATTTACCATAATAGGTACTATATTTAGTACTTTTAACTATCTACATCTCCAATTTCCTAATTAGGTTTCATTAATCTATAATACCTCTATTTAGATACTTCCCAATCCCATGTCTAGTTTACACTGTTGCTTCATTTACTTATTAGCGAGGAATGACTCAAACCCATGAACTTCCCCAAGGGCACATTTGATGTCCCTACTAGATGAGCTCAAACCTAAGAACTATTGCACTTCATTCTTAAAATAATTTTGTATTTTTATGTTCCTTAATAAAATGTCATGAGTACCGATAAAAAAATGTACTTTAGTACTCATATGGTATGATGTTTTGTTTCTTAGTTCATAAATAGATTGAAATAGAGCGGAAGTTGAATATGATGTAACTTTTATTTGTATGTATTTCTAGGGCCTGTTCGTTTGCATTAAAATACATAGGGTGATTAAACACGAAGATCAATGGTAAATTTCCAAAAAATGAGCATCAAATAGAAGATGACCTCACTAAAGTAAACAGTTTGTTATCAAACAACAATACATGACCTAAATGACCTACTCAGGTCTCATGATGGCTGTATATTATACCTTGATCGATAAAACATTAAAATCCAGCATTTTTTAGTAGATTATAGAGTTCTTGGATGATGCTTTTCACAATTTTTTGGATAAAAAAGAAATCAGGTTGATATGAACTGATGCAGCTCGTAACACACAACACCATAACATATTGCTTTTTGGTGCCGGCTGATATGCACATTGACACCTCTATTTTGAACCATGATACCAAAAGCCAAGTGTCACACAAACTCCAGCGAAGATATGCAGTTCAATATGAAAAACTGAAAACACTTCCTTTATTTCGAGTTAAAAAATAATGATGGATTATAAATAAAAAAATAAAAATCAACGGTTAGAACATGATAGATGCCTGGCCTCATTTAGCTCAGCTGTCTCTTTCCTCATCTTCAGTCTCTGAGCAAGCAACTAAAAGTATCCTCAGTATATTTATTTATTTATTTTGCTTAAAATCCATACAGGACACAAGCATTTAAAACAGTATCAAAAGAAACATTAAAAAGATTTTAGGATTGCAAAACTAGTATAAAGGAGGAGCCATAAAAAATGGGGGAAATAAAACAAGCTAGAATCCCTATGCAGGGAATTACTCAATCTTACCTCAACCACATCTGGCCTTGAGCATATCTGTTTCAATTCAGCAATCTTCATCCGCCGTTGGAGCTGCAAGACACCAACAATTTTTACTCTATTTTCTTTCTAACTACCGAAAAGTAAAGAAAAAGCATCAATACATAAACAGAGCTCAGGATTTACTCCAAAACCTTTTTCTTCTTGTTTGAAACCCCCGTATCTTTCTGTTGTGTGTCCTGCTCTTCATCTTCTGAGTCTGAGTCGGCCCTTTTTATTGGATGCTGCATTCGTTGCCGTTTCATCCTGCTTATCAATTCCCTGAAAGAAAAAAAATCCAAACATATTGACTCACAACAGGCGTTTTTACTTACAAAGGAATCTTTGGATTTCACACATATCTGAGAGATGGAAAGAAACCCAACAATGTTTCTTGCCATCTTACACCTTCATGGCGGTTCTACAGAAAGGCAAATCCTTAGCCAGGTACTGGGCGTACCATCTGGCACAAAGTAAGGAAAGGCATAGCCGGATGCAGGAAAACACAACCAAAAAGAACACCAAGCCAAGTAACCAACAGAAGTGTAGCATTCAAACTTTCATCAGAAGCAAATAACTCTCATACCTCAGTGCCGGCAGCAGCATCCATAAATTTGAATTTCTCAAAGATAGATCTGAAATCTTCCAGCAGATCATCCTCAATATCTGGCTTCTCTGGAACATACTCCACTTCAACTTTCACCTCAACCTAAGGATTTACAGAGTTGAGATCTAGTTAAATATGGAATGCAAGTTGTCAGGGGCCACAAAAATAGAAAAGAACAAATATTGAAGGGATTGTTTTGTTGTATGAGAGAATAACTTTCATTTTCAAGGGAACTGAGTCAAACCTGCAATCTCATGGTTTCTATGACCAAGTACGGCTGAAGGAAAATACTATTGCAAGAAATTTATTCGACCTCATGCATTTGCAATGGAATAACTACTTTGTTCTAATTTTGGAGAATTAGATCTAAACCTGATTGGTATTCTTGCCAGTTTCTCTCAAAATAACATGCTTGATGTAATTATAACTACCACAATCACTAAATCAAAAGTTGTTTCAGTCTTTTATTCCTTTCTTTTCTTTTTTTCTTTTTTTTTTTTTTTTTTGGCATTTCAGGTGTCTCGGTGCATAGTTAGTTGAAGATGGATAGACCTTCCTGGAAAAAGTTTATTCTCATCTTGAAATGGTAACAATAAATTCATTGAAAAACTGGAAACACCACAGTAAAAATCAGAAAGACAAACAAGCACCACAACAATGCATCCAACAGTTACAGACGTCTGAGAAAGAAATAACCAAATAAAGTGTTCCATCACCATCGCAAAGAAAATAATTCTCCAATGAGCCTTCTCCAGGACCAACTTTAGAGAATCAAGCTTATCCTGAAGAACTCTCTTATTCCACTCTATCTACATACACCAAAGAACTGTCACTAATGTATGAGCCCATAAAAGATTCCCTTGCCTTATTTATCAGGAACCCATACCACCAATGATCCAATAACCGCATGAGGTTATTTGTAAAAACCCAACTAAACCATAATTGCCAACTTTGTTTCAGACACCATTTCAGTTTGGCCTTCAAAATGAAATGTTTCGACTGAGTCGGAATTTCAGTGAAATGTTTTGGAGTTACATTCGGAAAAATAAATAAAATAATATATATATGAAAAAATAGAAAATAAAACTATATTTATAATTTTATGCATTTAATTCATTATGATAAAACAATATTCTTTGTAAGTCCATATCATTCCAATTTTATCGGATGTCTCTGAAGAGACTTATTATAACATAAAGCACAAAAAACATAACTTATTGTTATTGATTGTTAATATGTACTTTTAATATGTACTTTTTCCTCAGGTTGATGCCTGAATTTTTGGGCGTTGTCAACACTTCCTCTGTGGGGATGATCGGTTTGCCCTCTTTTTCACTATAGTTCTCTTATACTGTAAATTTTTGGTGAAATGAATATAGTCATCTTTTCAAAAAAAAAAAAGCATAGAGCACAAAATCTAAGCACATTCCTTACCACAATAAAGTTTAAACACAATTTTAAAAGAAAAACAAAGTTAACAACCTTCTAAGATTGAAGTCTGGACACATTTCCCACAACATTTCGTCCATTTTGGGAATTTTGAATTTTTTGTTTATTCCGGTCAAAATCCATGTTTTTGGCCGAAATTGACCGAAAGTCAAACCGAAAAATTATACTATGCATTTCGTTCCAACTTCATGGCCGACACGAAACAAAATTGATAACTACGAACTAAGCCCCTGATTAGCAAACAGACAAAGGAGGAACATATGAGAAAATCTTCAACAACTGTCAAACATTCACCAAGAGCTCTTGTTTCCTCTCCTGAAGATTATTAGGTGCAAGGATCATATCCAAGTAGGGGTGCTCATGGGTCGAGCCAGCCCGATTTGGGCCGGATTTGGGCCTGGATTTTTAAAATTTGTGCTAGGCCTAATTTTATTTTAGGCCTGTTTAATATCTGGGCAAATACATCTTGCCTTAAATTGTTAAAAAGTAACTATGGGTGAAATTACTTGTGTGAAACCCCAACTCTAGAAATCGGGTTTTTTCTTTTGGGATTGAGAGAGACGTAAATGAATTTGAAATGAAGAGACAGTGTAGGATTTCCTAGTATGGCATATATATATATATAGAGAGAGAGAGAGAGAGGAGGAGGAGAGGGAAGGGGGGTGTTAGGGATAAGATCTTGGTGTGAGAGAGAAAAGTTAGGGATAGGATCTTGAAGAGAGAAAATTAGGGAAAGTCGGTAATCTTTAGAACAAGGTTGTTACAGTGAGAGAGGGAGATGAGCTTTGAAGATATATAATTTTTGGTTGAGGTCTGCAGATGTCGTCCAGTTAAGCTTTCATCCACTTAAATTATGTCTTTTGTTGTGTATTGAGAAACCTTTTAAATCGGCCCAATCCTTGTAAAATCTGGAAAGAAGCTTTTATTATGGAGAGCCATTATGTGTCTTCTGGGAATAATGCTGTTTAAATCTGCATTGGCTAGTTTGCCAATTTTTAGCTGGTTGGAATACAGTTTTTAAGCACTACATGCATGTGGTATTGTGATCCAATCTCTTAGGAGAATGCAATGTTGGGGAAATGGTTTCTAGTGCGTGGTTGGAATACAGTTTTTAACCACTGCATGCAGGTGGTATTGTGATCCGATCTCTCAGGAGAATGCGATGTTGGGGAAATGGTTTCTAGGGCTTGACCAAATGGTTTGTAGTGCTTGGGCATGGAAGAGCGTGCTTTATGGAAGTCGGTTATTGTTCAAAAGCACAAGGTAGGCAATGATGGATGTGTGGAAGCTAGTAGTCAATCTTCAGCTTTTTGTACAGCTGTATTTTTGTCTAAGATCAATTTTAATCGCAGATTGTTTATAAAGGTCAGTCAAGTTGGTCATCACATTCTTTTTGGAATGATACTTGGCCTTTCCTGAATTGGCCTGGGTAGCAGTATCTTTGTTAGCATTTGCTTTTGATTGTATTGATACGTCAGGTGGTGTTGTGGCTTCCACCCTAGTTTTTCAACATCTTTGCGATGATAAGATTGATCTGTTGATGGAACTGCATTCCATTCTTCATGGAGTCTTTTTGCCTTCTGAAGGAGATGATTTTCGCATCTGTAGGCCACATTTTGAGGGTATGTTCTGTGGCATTTATCTGGTCATGTGCTTTATCTTCTTTGGGCTGGGTTTATTTGTGGTAGATAAAGGCACCTCCTTGTGTTTTATCATTTTTTTAGAATAATCTTTTGGATATAGGGGTGTTTGTGAGCTGGGTTGGGCCAGACTGAAGCATATCTAGGTCTGGCTCGCCTTTAGACACACAATTCCAAACCCAGCCCAAGACAGATTCAGGACGTAATTATCTCAAGCCTAAGAATCGTCTCAAAGCACCTAACAATCCACTTCAAGTTTTCCAGAAAATTCTTGTTGGCATCACAAGAAAAAAAAATGTATCGTCAATTCATCAGAAAAATGCTTGCAGGTGTTTGATCTCAATATCCGAATTATCAATACGGTAATTGTTCATTCACCCAATTCTTCCAGCTTTTTCAAAAGCCTACCCAGTACCAAACAAAAGAGGGCCAAAAGGTACTTGTGGAAAAAACCAGTTCAGGAATCATTTACTTGTATTAGTAGACTGAAGTGAACATTTAATTAAATATACTTTAAAAAAGTTCAAAACTAACATAAACATTTAACTAAATGTACAAATAGTTTGAGCTGAAAGAATTGCAAATTTATTTACAAATATTTACCCACTTATTGTTGATGAGCTATGTATGGATTTCTTTTTAATTAACTATTTTACAATAGGAATTTAGATTTTGATTATTACACAAATGGTTTTACATTTAATCAATTCATTTTGTTTAAGTTTTATATAAATAAACCACTACTCATTCGGTAGTTGCTCGCTCCTCCCAAGCAACCCCTCTCATCTCCACAGATTGAATAAGGTACATCTTTTGTCTTGCACTTGCTTTCCTGTTGAAGAATTTGGCATTCTTAGCCCCTTCTTCAATCCATCAGTTACTAAACCTCTACCTCCATTGAATATCATCTTGAAAAACTCTCCTTTTCAGAGCTTCCTTAAAGCTTGTGTAGCTTCGCCTCAAGAAAAAGACGCTCTCTTCTAGGATATAACTTTGTTGGATACAAGAAACTTTTATAGCTCTTACTTCCTCTACTTTCCCAAATTAGGATCTTCTCCATTTCTTTAACCCTTTTTTTCCTTTGAATGCTAACTTTGTTAATGTAAACCTGTAACTTTGTCAAGGGTTTAAGCTTTTGACATAAGCAAAAACCTTTCCACCCGTTCACTTGATAGCCTTATCACCAAATTTGAAAACATCTTGACAAAACCCTATTCTTCAAGCCACGTCAGCTGAAACCAGAAAACAAGGTGGGCCCCAGATCCAATAGCATGTTTCTACAGAAACTGAATCTTCCCAGAAAACTATGTATCCAAATGCACACCAAACATGGTGTCTAGAGAAGTTAGTTTCCACACGAGCTTTCAAGGAACCAAAACCACCCCCGAGAGCTATTTTGGAAGTAAAAATACCAGTTTGCTTCTTCTTTTCAGAGACGAAGAAGAAGAGGACAGAAGAAAATCCTGGAGTTGAAGTCATCCCAAACGTATAGGACAATCATTGCTTATCAGTTTCGTTTGCAATTTGGGTTACAACCAAATGGTAAATTCAGCCAAACATGAAAGATGAAGAGGTGTTTGATGAGGAGAGAAGATACGTAGAAGGAATGTGAAGAAAAATGACACATTTGAACTAATTCAGTAATTCACTGTTCATTTTCTCCATCCAGACAACCCAAAAGAAAACACCGAATAAATAAAAAAGAACCAGTATTCGTGACACTCCAAACACAATTCCTAGAGGAATCCATGTATCAGATAAACATTCCAGATTACTCCCAATTGGCCCAAACCACCAGATACCATCCGAGAGTATTTGGGTGTAACCATGTAAATCTGATCCTCCTTCCTTGATGAAAATCATGACGCCAAAGCCACCTGAAATATATTGGGCAATTATTGGCTGCTTATCAGTTTCATTTGTGATTTGAGCTACATCAAGACACAGGAGGGGGGAAAAATCTCTAAAAAGAAGAAGTTTTATTCACATGGCAAATGCATAGGAGAATCTAAAAAATAGTCACAGGGGCATAAAGCATCATTTTCTAGTAATCTTATCAGTTCCACTTTCTATTTGCGTGACATTCAAACAGTAAATACGACCAAATGCTACACCAAATACCCAAAACATTTAAAAAAAAAAACCGTTCTCATCAAGTCTCGAGCATCACAGACCAGATTTTGTGATCACTGCGGCGGGGTCATAATTGTGTAACTTTCAACATATTCTTAATGAGTTTCAATTGCGACATGGGTTACATTCAAAGGGTAAATTCAAACCAAATAAAGAATCAGTGTTTTTTTTTTTTTAATCACATTTCGAGCACAGACCAGATGCTGTCATCACCGAAGTGGCAGAATGACCTAAACTCCAAACAAATTCTCATACATTTCACTTGCAATTAGGGTTACATCCAAACAGTTTCCAAAACCCCAAAACACACAGAATAAAATACCAAATCTCCCAACAGAAACAACTTCATCGCAAATCTAGCTCAACCTAGACGGCAAGGCAAATCCGTCGCAATCGCGTAATCATCAACAGATTCATGGGCAGTTAGTAAAAAAAGAAAACCCTAGATCCAACCGAATAGAGAAGAGAAGGAGGTGGTTACCTGCTGTGGGTCGGTGTTCTCCTTGGCGTCGTCGCTGTCGCCGTCGTCAGTCTCCGTCGAGGACGGATGCTGCTTTCCATTGTTGTTGTCGTTCTTCTTCTTCTGCTTCCTCCGCCTCCGGCGCCGCTCAATCTCCTTGGATTTCTTGCCCGCTGCTCCTCCGCCGATCTTTTGCAGATCTCCGTTAGCAGCGCCGTTAGGGAGATGAAGGTTCTCTGCACTGCCGTTGGCAATCTCTGCCGTCATCGTTTTAACGGCCGTCGTCGAAGAAGATAAAGAAGGCACTGTGTGTTCTCTCCCTCCCTGCTTCTTTAGAGCGCGCTCAAGCCCCTTCGAGAGGCCCTATTTATAGGCAAAATGTTCATGTGCATCCGGTGGGGCCCACCTAAATGATCAACCCGATCCATTCAAACCTTTTCTATATAACACTATCCAAGGGTTGCAAATGGAAATCCGATTCCTGGATTATCCGAAAGTTTGGACCCGCAAAAAATCGGGTTTATAACCGATTTTAGGTTTCGATTCATAAACGGATCATGTTTGGAATCCAATTTAAGTTCCGATTGATAAATGGATCCGATTTCGGATCCATGCATGTTCCAATCCGTGGATCCGTGGATCCGAGACCTAGCATATGAGTATTTAATATTAAGAATTTGTATCTCAAAATATTTTTTTTTTTTAACATTTTTATATATAATACTTGAGGTAATAGACTCGATACACTATTGTAAGCTGAATAATATGCTTATTTTAATTAAAAAAATGATAATAAAGAGATATTAGAATTGATTTTGAAACTAAATTCTAGACTTTTAGGTGACCCGTTTCCAGATTGGGATCCGGGTTTTTTTTTATCGGAACAAGGTCTGAAACCAACAAAATAGGTTCCAGAATCGTTATTTAAAAACGGATCTAGGTCTGGGTTCGAGTCCACTATGGCTCCGATCCGGAACTGTCCTAGCCTAGCACCACTAATTTCATGGGCCTACAATACATTTATTTTAAGACTGTCTGAATAGGACTCATCATTGAATTAGAATGGTAGAATATAATTGGTGCTTTTTATGAATTCTTAAACTTGATGGTGATCATGAATGGATCAAGAGAGGGTTAGGATGGACTTCAAATTTTATATCCACGGCGGATCAAGATCTTTTAATCCTCCACTTTTTCTATGATTAATCTGCAACCAGCACAAAAACATTAAATGTGATCACTAAAAAATGTTGAGATAGAAAAAAAAATAACAACTTTAATAGAACCCTGGTGTCCTTATGAAATTTGAAGAGCATTTATATAAGAAAGAGTATGAAATATATTATCGCCTAAATCCTTTCCATTCGCTCTTAATTGATTACTATTAAATATGAGAATTACCTTTTTTTTAGTTTTTTTATCTCGATATGTCATTAATTTCTCGTGGTTTTCTGAATTTAACATCATCTCGCTAGTTTAAAAATCTTTGAAATCTTTGATCATGACTTTATGAATGTAAGAGAGAATGAGGGATGAGTTTTATATGGCATTGTGTTATTATTCATAAATCGTGCATAAATCTATTTTTATCCTTAACTATAACGACTTTTTTGACGCTTTTAATATGATTTAAACTTCGTCATGTAATGCTATTTTTAGAGGTGTAACGGTTCGGTTAACTATTTGTTTTGGAAACATCATTAACCAAATCGTATTTTACGGTTTTCGATTTTTAAAAGCCGTAATCATAACGGTACCCTAAAAAACTTATTAAAAATCGAACCGCGGTTAACCGTATTAGACGGTTTGGTTACGTTTAATTGTCACTTAAAAAAAAATATTTTTTGACTTTGACTCTGCATGCCGAACAATACTATAATTTTTCACGAAAAAAAAAAACTAAAAGTCTAAAATGATACTACAAAACATCTATCATGCAATACATTTAGGCCCTTTAGTTTTTTTTTTTTTTTTTTATATTAATCATTTAACGGTTCGGTTAATCATGTGTTTTTTAAAAATGATTATTCGAATTGTATTTTACGGTTTGGTTCGTAACCGTGAGTCAAGACTGAAAACCGTAACTGAACCGTGAAGTATGGTTTTCCGATTTTAATAACAGTAATCGAACCATGAAACACGGTTATTAACCATTTGTTTCATTAGTCGGTCAGAAGTTTTTTCAATTTTTTTTTACACCCATTGCTATTTTTATGAACTTTTCTATTTACGTACTCATGTATAGAGTTTGAAATTTTAACGTGCTAGGTTCAAGTTATTTTCCAAAATTCTTTTATCAAACGGGTTACATGGGGATGTAAACGGGTCGGTTCCAGACCTGGAACGGTTAAGGAGAAGGTGGAATCGGACCCGGAGCTAGAACCATATTTGGGGCAGGTCCGGGTCTAAGTAGAGAATGGTATGAGAAAAAAAAAATATAATTTTAAGGAGAAATTCTAAAAAAAAATGAGATAATGTGTCGGGTCCCAGTTCCACAGGTTTGAACCAATGTGGAACAAAAACTGGATCCATTTACTTAGCGGGGCCTAAATAAAGACCCAAACTCGATGTTTAACAAGTTGGAACCTCCGTGTAATCGGAGAATCGGGGACTTATTTACATCCCCGGGTTACATCTCCAAATTTTAGCAACTTACGACTCCTATCATGGAACATCTTGACCCAAGTTAACCAACACGTTTAACATTAATACATATTATTTCCTTTTCAAGTGTGATTCAATGTGATCCCCTCTTTTTTTTTTATTTGCTTATTTGGCTCGGTGGCCAAGTTGGAGAGGAGTAAAGCCACCCACCAATGATCGATCCCTGGTGGGTGGGATGGGAGTGAGAGCCTTTACTTTTATTACAGTCATATATGCGCAGGGACAAAGAATTGCGCTCTCTAATTTGGACCTTGCGTGGGAGATCAGAGTCCATAGCACAATACTGTGAAAAAAAACCCATCAAACAAAAAACACATATCAATTAGGATAATATCATGGGTGGTTTATATGAGGATTTGTGAATCCATCCACGTTCAACCCATTGAACCTTGGATTAGGACTTCTTGACCCCACCTAAACTTCATCATCACTCTATTTTGAGTCATTCTTTTAATTTACATAGATCTTTCATATTCTATTTATAAATGTAGCAGGGTGTTACATGATCTTTTATAAACTTTGATGCCCTTTAATCAATGGTTGTCTGACTTAGACACTGTAACACCCCATGATCTGTGTTATGACAATCCAAATTATTGGACAGATCACTGAGTTGCTAAATCAAACATCTCCTGTATCTTGGTCTAAGATTCAAATAGTCAATGTGCTGAAATCCTGATCAAACTCTGACCAAGATTTTACAACCTAATATCCAGTATGCAAATCAATCAATGATCAGCACCTATTCATAGCAATGGTTGAAAATTTAAATTTAAAACCTGGCCACACTTGAAATTAAAAGGATCTGATGTACCCATGCAAGCCTATTGAAAACACTACACATGAACCACAGACTGCCAATTGCCATCTGGTGATCCAGATACCCCTGGACATAAATACAGAATTTGGACATCCCCCTGGACATAAAAACAGAACATTCCAAATTTTCATGTGAAAGTTGAAACAAGTGTAATAACCATATCACCATCAGAAATAAATACAGATAATTGGATTACAAATAGAAGTGATGCTCTGTAGTAGCCAAATGGGGGAATCTGTAAAAATAGCATTGAGTATAACTGTTTTTGTGGGCTCCTTTTGATCCCATCATGTCTTCCTATGTCCAGATGAGGCCATCAGTACCCCAACAGCAACAATAAACATGGCCAACATGCTCACCAGCAGCACGTAAGTTCTTCTAGACGATTTCCTGTACTCCCCAAACAGAAATATGCCCCAAAAAGTGCTCACAAGAGGCAGTGCCTGATTTTTATCAAATGAAATTTTAGAAAGATGAGAATCAGCGAAAGTGTCTATAGCTTAAACTAGGGATAGAAAGGGGCCGGATTTAAGTATGTTCCATGGTGTACCTAGATCTGGACCCACATAACTGATAGACCCAGACCCAATATGGTTGCATGGTCAGGACTCAGGAGTGAAGGCCTGTACTCATACCCAAATTGGGACTATAACTATATCTAGTGATAATATCATGATCAATGAAAAATACATTCAATGATACTTGTATTCGGGTAATTGGGTCCTCGGGCAAACTAGGCCCAAATTTAAAAAGGGCCAGCATCATGGAGCCATACCCGAATTTACTGCCTATAGATCGGTTGGTATGCAGGAACCCATTTTAATCCCTACTTGAAGCTCGCATCATTAAAGAGGAACCTTTGTTGAAACTTTTGTAAACCATGCATGTAAGATATACACACACACATGAATCTAGCCACAAACCAATTGCCATACACATAAGAGTAGGAATCTACATGCATGGAATTTAAATGATTCTCAGCATGAGGATGTATTAGCATCATTAGCCTTAAATTAGTACAAATCAGCGTCGTCATTTCTCACTCTAGATCAGTGATTGAGGATATTATGTAGGACTGCACTGTGGAATCCTTGACAATGGGACAGCCAAAGCTTCAGTGCACCTACAAATGTACAGGTAAGGGGGAAAACTGTACTGGCTTGATCAACATCCAACTAAAACCCGAAGATTGGATGGTCAGGATCTTCCAAATGGAATGATTTCAGTGAATCAACAGAGTGGCCCCTCAGAACAAAAGCAAGGATCACCACACCAGAACCTATTCAGTTTCAAGCACGTGACAGGGTGAAGATCATAAAATTCCCAATCTACATGTATATGCATACATGTGTATATCAATGAAAGCATGCATATGGGCTTGCATATTGAGGGCTCATTACAATCAGAAGGCATTGAGACATTTGTAAAAGTTCGTTATTTATAACAGTCACGTCTAGTAGTAAATGTTGTGATTTGTCTATGGGTGTGTTGGGACTCTATCACCATTTCTTCTTCTTTCACATTTAAAGTAATATATATATATATATATATATATATTTTATTTATTTTGATAACGGAGGGTGTCCCAGCCCTTCAGGCTAGATGAGGGCTGGGTAAATCTCCTGTGGCCCCAGTGTAGTACAGTTTCGAACCCTCAACCTCCGGGAACAAACCGCTGTCCTAAGCCAACTGAGCTATCCCTCGGGGTTCATATTTAAAGTAAAATAAGCATTTGAAAATAGCAAAAAGCCTCAAAATGTCACCAAAGAATTAGCTTAAATATCCTCAATTTATACCCATACTGAACACACCTTGTGACTTCTATACAATCATGGATATGACAATAGCAAAGAACCATACTAACCTGAACTGCATCAGCTGCTGCATATCCGGCCGCTTGACCACCCATGAACTGAAAACCATTCCCAAACCCGCACAAGAACCCAGCTAGAAGCGCCCACTGCCTCCCATTCCAATCCTTGAGATAACTGGTAAAAGAGGATCTGGGTAGGCCAAGTACCGGACGGTATAGGAAGTATATGTTTAGAATGATTGCGACGACGAAACAAGAGATGGAGAAGTAAAAGAATGCAGTGTAGACCACCAAATGAGGCACCCCTTTCTTCAAGGTGTGCCACTGATCATTTGTAGCCAAATTAAATGCTGGCGAGAAGAGGGAAAAGCAGACCCCTGCGAAGAATGTTATCACCAGACCCAACACAGTGCTAGATCCCAGAACCTACACATTAAAAAGATTATTAGCAGTTTATAATGACTGTCTAAAGCATGGCATGCTGTTTCATGTCATGTACACAATGTGGGCATAAAACATTCTGGATCTGGAAGTTGGAACCGTAGTGTAGAGGAAGAAATCACCCACACATACATCATACATCAACAAATGCATTTGCATGTTCTCTTCTGCAGTACTTTGGTATGTATATGCTAGTACATATCCATGGACAAACACATTCAGGAGACGGTTCTCGTACATGGTTTCAGCCACGGTATTGGTCGGACTGAGACTTCAATGTATTGACCGATATATTTTTCTTAACTATCTGGTTTGTTTCGGCCGTTCTTTTTCCACAAGGGAAAATTTTGAAAAATGTTAAGAAAACTAAAAAAGGGAGAGGGAAAGAGATACAATAATCAGCTCTAATTGCTTTTAGAGTGTTTAGATGTAAATAAAATAACAAGATAGAATAAAGGCTGTGAGAATGGTTCCAATACATTTTATGTTTCATACAAAGTTTATACTAAACAATAATGGCCATGGCTGAATGTTTATGTATCAGGCTTTACAACTTGGCTCATCCAAGTTTTAATACCATGGTTCAGACACACGGTAAAGGAAGCAAGGAGAGAATCACAAAACAGGGAACACACACAGTCAAAGATATCACTATGTTGCGCTATTTTCACCTAAGAGAGCGATATCTTATCCAAGCTGTCCACAAAAGCGGCATCCCTTGATTAAAGGCGTGGACCAAAACTCCTGTACAGCAGCAGGGCGGGAGTGCCCTAGTGCAAAATTGCCCTCACTGTATTTAGATGTGCCCAAATCACCAGCATACTGAATGTTTTGGATGCCTCTTAGCATACTGGGCATTGGCGAAACCAAGAACTACTTCAGGCTGAACATGTCCACCATTACAAACCCATATTGGCATCCGAAATCATTCAGGCCCCCTACCTAGAACATTATAGCTATTAGGGTAATAAAGAGGAACTTCTAACCTTGATTGATCTTGTGTTCTCTAGTTCTATCAGAAAATCTGCAGTACCAGCTTCTGCCTTCCTTGTCTTGGTTGTCAAGCCTGTACTTCCTTCCTCCATATCCTTTGTCACATCTACAATAATCCATCCATATCATAAGATAGGAATTACTTTGAATTCAGCATAAAACATAAAATTGACAACTTGAGGATATGCATTGTGTCCTTTGATGCATTGAGCTTGAGCTTGTACCCATTCATAGGTGCATTCAAGGATCCTAGAAATTCATGGAAATTTGGCGTTTTTTCTAATGTAGAATAAATTGGTTTTCTCTTGCCTTTGCTTGAAGGATTATTGGACCATGACCATGACTTGACCAATTATCTGCGGCAGTCATTATAAGCTGTCAGGATCATTCAAGCATAGACCACAAAATTACAAACTCAAGGCCTCAGGTACCATGTAAGGTCTTTGTGATGAGGATCAAATAAAACTAAAACCCAAAAGATGTAAAATTGAGTCTTCAACTTGAGGATATGCATTGTGTCCTTTGATGCATTGAGCTTGTACCCATTCATAGGTGCATTCAAGGATCCTAGAAATTCATGGATATTTGGTGTTTTTTCTAATGTAGAATAAATTGGTTTTCTCTTGCCTTTGCTTGAAGGATTATTGGACCATGACCATGACTTGACCAATTATCTGCGGCAGTCATTATAAGCTGTCAGGATCATTCAAGCATAGACCACAAAATTACAAACTCAAGGCCTCGGGTACCATGTAAGGTCTTTGTGATGAGGATCAAATAAAACTAAAAGCCAAAAGATGTAAAATTGAGTCTTCAACAAAGTACCTTTGTCTTGAAGATCTTTGTTGGTTCCCAGATTCTCAACGGTCCTAACAAAAATTTAGGTGTATTACATCAGTCAATGTTTAAGACTGGAAAAAAGAAAAGGGCAAAGGAATAGATTTAATTTATTTTTTCTATTTATACATCAAAGTAAAAAAAAAAAAAAAAAATCTTGGCAATTGGAACTTCAAATAACATTCAAGTCTGGCACTAAAATGTTTCAAGTCAAATAAAAGACAGTTCAGGTTCAGGGGAAGAAACTGAAAGGCTAGCTAATTATTGGAATACAATTGAATATCAGATATGCGATATCATTCCTGTTTCATACCCTTTACAATTCATATTTTGATTATGTGTTTTCTATTTAGAACAATATGTTTATTTAACAAAAGATATATTGACTAGCCATTTCTGATTTGACCTTATTGGACCCACTGATTTTGGTTGGACCGTCAAGAAATGAACCATACCATGTTTTGCCATCGTATTTACTTGATGAAACACTAAGCTTTGCTTTATTATCAGCTGCATTGGAGGAGTGAACAGCTGAACCAAGACAAACTGCAATCAAGAAACAGCCGACTCCAGGGAAAAGAATCTCAGCTTTATTGATGCGACCATCTAAGAAGTAGTTCATGGTTGTGCCTATCGCAAGTAGGATGTGACAAACAACATTCAGTCCCAGTTCAACGTAAAAAAAACAAAAAAAATTCATTTGTGCAAGCACATTTGCAGTGTGCGAGCTGGAATATAATTAACAGTTTGTATTGTCACTACTCATGAAATAATTAATGAATGCTTACACGTCTAATTATCTTTGAGATATGAGCTCTATAAAAAGCATATCCCAAGTTGGTATGTGCTTGGATATGAATTACAAAAAAGATGCATGCATTCACCTTCCCGTCTTTTGCATTCTTCACACACTAGTATTTTTTATATTGCTTGATATGATCTCATATGTCCCAAACTCACCTTACTTTTTCCCATCACCATTAACTACATAGATATGTTAGATATGTTAGAAATTTAGGTTTCTGCCGAGATTTACATGACATTGTGTCCACATGAAACTTTGAACATGGAAAAAAAAACTCTCAGTGAAACAATGACAAACATAATAGGAGATTTAATATGAAAAAAAAAAAAAAAAAAAAAAAAAAAAAAAAAAAAAAAAAAACAGTTTAGGCAACAGAAAAGGCCGGCAGTGAGAAACACAGATCAATTCAACTCCTGCAGGATGGATGTTGTTGTGTTCAGTAGTCAGTACCTTGCAGTATGAAGGTCTCACCAGGAATGGTTGCTTAGGTTTTGTCCTCGTTTTTTTATTTTTTATTATTATTTTAAAATTTTCTGGTATGTTGCGCTACTGGTCCAGGAGCGATACTTTAACTAGCGGACCCAAGGATTGACCCTTGGGCATGTGTGTGGAACTAACGTGCCAACACCACTCAACCATGAGTGTGTTAACAGGTTTTGTCCTCTTTTCACCAGGTTCAAACCAAACCATTTGGAAACCATAGAAGCATGCAAACTGCAGACCATCCAAAGGTTTTAACTATGGGTGGTATGAAAGGTTATGAATGGGTCTGGAGTCTGAACAAAGAGAAGATCAATCGAGGAATCAACTGTGGAATGAGTCTATACATGGCCAGTCAGAGGATCGTGAATCTGGTCCCAACTCTCAAGAAAACTGAAGTGGCCCTCTTTATGTGAATGTTAGCTTTCTTTTTTATCCTTTTACGGTAAATTCATTAATGGAAAAAAGGTCTACACAAAAATGAAGAACCCAAAACAAGCATCCCCCGGAATAGAAAGGTATAGTGCATTATACCCGCCCCAAGAAACAATTACAAAATATGAGCAATAAAAGGATCAAAAGCCTATCCACCCCTTGTTTAGCCAAAGCATCTGCCAAACTATTGACTGACCAAATCACATGGCGATAGACCACCTGAAGAGATGGGAGTTAGATTTCATTAAAGACGAATAGAAGCTTCCATGGTCAGAATTCATTGCAAGTAACCCATGAAATCACATTGGTAGAGTCACTTTCCACAAATTAAGCCGCCTTGAAAGGAACCCAAATAAATCCAAAGAGCCTCTAAAATGGCCAAAACCTCCGCTTCATTGGAATACCTTACTCCAACATGCTACAAAAACATAAGACAGATGCCCCCTTACCATTGTGATGAGTGAACCCCTCCAATTCCCTCCTATTCCCCCTTACTAGGTAAAATTCACCTTAAAAAAGAGAAAACTTGTCTTTACAAACAATTTCCTTCAGAAAAAATATATTACCTTACCTCTCCAAAAATGTTACATTGAAAAAAAAGAAAAAGAGCTCCCAAAGTAAACCCTGTTGGGCTTAACGAGAGAATGCATGCTACAGAAACTAAAGGTTCCAACTCAAAGAGGAAACTGCAAGAGAGCATGAATTGGATTCGTCGGAGCACAAATTTTTATTGGGACTGCCTGTTGAAGGCAAATTACAATGAGAACTGAGAGGATTAAACTAACAATGGACTTTATTTTTCAAAAAAAAAAAAAAAAAAAACCCGATGTAGAACTGCTGTAAATATCCTGCTACTTAGCCCCACTCAACACATAATGGAACATGAACATAAGAGTATCTGAAATAGTGATGCACGAGTCCCAAAATATTGATGATTTTCATTTCACCAGGTAACATATTCAACTGTCATGATACATTGATTTTTGTTTGTTAAGTCACCCTAACCAATCTATAGACCTTTCAAGAATATCCTACTAGGAACCACGAGTTTGACTATAAACCAAAAAGGAAAGAGCGCTCTTATTACTTCGTAGCTAGTTCTATTAAATCCCACCAAGAATGATTCTCGAGAACAGCTGACATGAGCTCCATAAAATGGAAGCCATAGGAAAGTTAACAAGAAAGAGAAAATTTAAAACTTTAGTCTTGTCTGGCAAAAATTTGTGATGGTAAAATGTCAGAAGATAAGCTTAGATAGGTTTGAGTCACATATACCTATGACAACTGTTATGCTGGATGTTATCACCTCTGTTACAGACAGGCCAACATAAGCCCAAGCATATTGTGTGGATAAGTTCCCAAGGCTCAGAACTATTCCTCCTCCCATCGCAAACAAAATAGAGGGCCAATTGTCCTGCACAAATGCCCAAAAAGGTATAAGAAGGTTTAGCAGTATGTTTAATCAACATACATAACATAGAAAGTTTGGTGTGGGGGCATAAAATTGGAAACTACTGGACTACTACTATTTTTTACTCAATCCATGTGTGGAAGTGGATCATAGATGTTGGGAAAATGGACTAATCTTATTTTTTCCCCTGGTAAATTTCTCCTAATCTCTATTCATATCATAACATTCTATTATTGACTTGAAGGAAAATGTGATAAAAGAAATTATATAAATTCCAGTGTCAGTAACAAATGCATTGATTGATGGTCATAGAAAGAACAAATCATTCTAGCATTACGAACATGTTCTTTTAAATACCTTTCTATTTCATGAAATCAGGTAGGAGCGTGCCCGTCATGTTCAAAAAATGCTTTAAAGTTCTTTTAACTGAATTTACTTAGGCATAACTTGTGTAAAATCTTGACTAGAGGTTTACAATAAAGCTACATCTTGATACATTTGGTAAACAAAATGTGCCAAATGATTCCTGTTTTAAGATGGAGGCAGCCTTTAGGATATTTTATGGTAGATTTGAGGTCTAGATAGGAAAAAAAAACTGAGATTTATAACTTAAATCAAGCAAAATGAAACTAAAACCAATTTTTGCAGTGATTTTTGAAGTGATAAACTTGTAGTGATTCTTATTCATCATCCTTAGTAACATACCAAAGACAGAAATCTTCAGCTATATAACATGGTCACTCCCGTAAAGTAGTCAAGAAGGAACACAAATTGCACTTTCAAAAAATCTGTCATGATTTATTCATTGTTAGATGTTAATGATTCTAAGCAGCATCTAGATTGGGTCACAGAGAGTGAATGATTTGTGGATGTAGTCATCATGGGAAGAAAATAGGTCTATGGTCATATAAATTCTATTATGTAACACAAGTTTTCCATTCAAATGGGCTTTCATAACTGAGATGGACTTATCTATGTAGAGCCTTTTTATCAAGTTTCTTTTAGCTAACCACTCCTACCAAATCCTAGAAGCGTTAGTAGAGGTAGCATAAATACTTTTCAATACTCCCCCTTGGGTGGAATCCGGTTGGTGCACTTTTGGCGACACTTCTTTTTTTTTTGTGCCGAGTCATTCCTTTTGGGATTAGAACTCATGACTAGTTGACTTTGATACCATATTAAGTTTCTTTCATCTAACCATTCTTATCAAAACCTTAAGGCATTAGTAAAGACAGCATAAATACTTTTCAACATTTGACATGACTTTATCTATTGTAAAACAGAGAAGTCTAAAATATAATCCTGATACATGCAACAAATTAATGTCAACCCAATATGTTCGTCTATTTTGACTAAAACAAATACAAATCTTCATTTATGTTCTTAGTTTTGTTAACAGCTTTCTTGAGGAAAAAAAGAAAAAAGAAAAAAGAATCATTCTAATTTTGAAGCGTGAGTAACATTTTGGTAAAAAAAAAAAAAATGAAGGTATGAGAACAAAATAATTAGATTTGTTCTTCAATTCATCTTCCAACCACAAAATAAGCCAAAAAAAAAAAAAAAACACACCTTGCCTTAATGTACAATCCAAATATAATCTCAACAACCCTTCCATTCAAGCACACATGCAGCCCACACGACCCATAAAAATTTTAAATGATGAGAAAGGAACCACCATTGCAATTATGATTTGAAGTGAAATTCAATTATCATTGAGAATGATATACATAAATATGCATGTGTGTGCAAATAAATGTATCTGACACTGCAGACAAAAGGATTGAGTTAATGACATTGAGGGAAAAATATGCTTGCACAGTATGAAGTAAGTAGACACACAACATAATAGAGTTAAGAGTCATCTGATAGAAGTGTAGATACCAAGATTTGAAACCATGATTAAACAGATCTTTGGACCTTAACACAGAATCTAATGTTACCAATGTTTGCATATTGCAACTTCCAGTCACCACAACCCAGGAAAAACTGCACTATGTAAAAAGATAGTTTGAAGATGTTTAGAGAAGAAGAGAATCACCTGAGAAAGCTGAGTGATGAAATTTGGCATATCATGTTTGCTTCTTCCTATTTGACCAAAGGTCAAAGCAATGAGGACAGCAGCCAAGAGATTTGTAATGGAGTAATCAAGGTAAGTATGCTGCGGAAGCCGGCCCCGTCTCTCTAAGAGGGTCAGAACAGCAGGCCATGTACCCAAGAATAGGAGGGCCGCCAACATTAAAGCAATGGCACCACCCTTATCCTCCACCACATACATTTTCAATCCCAACCCACCAAATAAAATCCTGTTGATTGAAGGGACAATCGAAGAGAACCACCTGCATAGGCATGTAGAAGCCATTAGTGCATCTTATCAAGCCTCCTTTACTAAATTTAGAATATCCACAATGCTTGTAAGGCCATTAGAGGTTACCGTTTTATGTAAAGTCGAAAAAGACCAAAAGCATATAGAAAATTGATCTGATAATTGTTAATTTTAAAGGTAATGAAAGAAATGATCCAAAGACAAGTTATTTGTACAAGGTACATAGCCTCTTTTATACAGAATTGGAACATCCACTTGCCTTAGGGGGCCATAAAACACTTCCATTCAATTGAAACAGAAGAATAACAAAAGACCAACAGAGGAAAATGTGAAAAGTTCCATGGATGCCATTGTTTGCAGTCAATCAGAAGAAACACAGAAAGGAAAAAGGTGAGATAAAAGATGGAAGAGTTGTGGAAAAAAGCATGCAAATCTCTGCAAAAAAGATACAATCTTGATTTCTGGCAGCAAGCGCGAATTAACCCAAAAAAGAAAAGAAAAGAAAAAAGAAAACCTCTTCAAACCATCTACCTTGTATCTAATATTGGCCATAAAACACTAATTTAAATGAAAAAGAAAAACAACACAAGATCAATAGAAGAAAAAGGTTACAAAAAACTAATAAATTGCTTTAGAGGGCACTGCGACCAGTAAATCACAAGGTAAATAGAACGGATGAATTAGGGGTAAAAAAACTGAAGAATAACAGAGGAAAATCTGCAGATTTCTGCCAAAAGGATTCAACTTTGAATTTTGTGAGCAAATGAGAATGACTAGCCACTTACCTTAGTATGTAATAGAACTAGTCCACAAAAAGAAAAAAGAGAAAAAAAAAAAAAAAACCAGAGAAGTTGAAGAAAGAAACCAGATTCATACACTCATATCCATGGTCTGAAATATATACAAAGAAACGTTGACTTCGTGCATCTCGATTTTTAAAAGAAGAAAAAGACACACAACACACACACACAGAGGAGAGAGAGAGACAGTTGAGAAGAAGAAGAAGAAGAAGAAGAAATGATGCTATACATGATTCTGAAGGCCATCTGTTACTAAAATATCAAAATTGGACTTATTGATGGTAAATTTAGAGAAAACCCACCAGGCTTTAGATCCCAAAAACTATTGTAACAAGCTGCAAAACCCTCCAAACTGTCAGGTAGGAATGATGGGAATCTTCAAAAGGGTAGCAAGGGCCCTTTTTCACCCACCATGGAATTTATACAGAAACCAATCACTGTAGAAAGTCAGAATTTAGATTCAACAAAGAGGAAAAAAAAGGAATAAAAGAAAATTTCACAGACCCATAACAGCTTCGAAGTCAACAGAATCTAAAGCAATCACCAATCAGGAAAAAAAATGCATAAAATACAAAACCCAGTTTGACTTCTGAGCCAACGGTCACCATCATAGAATGGAACTTCAAAAAGAAAGAGTCTTTGAAAGTTGGTTGCTTGAGCTGTTGCGTTTTGATTTTTTCCCCCTCTATTGAAAGAGACAAGTGGGAATCAACAGATAGAGAAACAAATTCACGTTACCCAGAATCAGAGAGTGTTGACTTGAGAGAGAGAGAGAGAGAGAAGGTGAGATTGTAGAGAACTTTGAGATATTTCCTATGTAGAGGACCAGAGGTGCAAAGAGAGCAGAGAGACAATTGGATTAGAGAATTGGAATCTATCTATTTGGCATTGTGCTGTGGCGACGTTCTTCCGTTCCCGCCATTCATTCCCACGTGACATGGAACAGATGGAATGGAATGGCGTTTGGTTGGCGCTTTGAGAAAACAAATTAAAAACTCTCTCTCTCTCTCTCTCTCTCTCTCTCTCCCTCCCTCCCTCCCTCTCCGCATTCCATCGCCCAACAACCCTCTCCCAGTCCCAGTAGCCCGGTCTGGGTAGAGTAGTAGGAGCTGTGGGTGGTACTGATGGATTTTTTTGAACTGGGGGCAGAAACTAGAAAGCCGTCTCTCTCTCTCTCTCTGAAACATTACCATTACTCAGCAACAAGGTGAGCACCCCCATGCCTCTCTCTCTCTCTCTGAAACATTACCATTACTCAGCAACAAGGTGAGCACCCCCATGCCTAAGTACCTATTGGGGCTCATCTGATGATCTATCTAAGCCATAAAGCAGGGGCTTTTTGGTATCCCACCCAAATGGACTGGAGGTTGGATAGAATATATATTAGTTTTGAATGGTGAAGACTATATTGGCAGTTAATCTTAAGTGGTAGAGATGATGATTCAAGCCTCTGTCACCATACAAATACAAACTAAGGTTTTGGGGGAGGGGATCTTTCAATCTGTGGTTCTCATTTGGCCCCACAAGAAATGGTGAACCCAATGCTCAGGTGAGGGGATAGCTACATCCAATTGTTTTAGATGTAATTGGATTTTTTTTGGGTTTTTCACAAATACATCAAAATCAATGAAGAATCAAGATATGAAATCATACCTCTTGGTGTTTGCCACTAATGTTTCAGAGACTCCATTAGAGGCTACATCACATGTGACAACCGGTTATATTGGGTCTTAGTTCACATGAAGAGTAACAGTCTCAATAGTTAGTTATTAAACACTGTCAACAAATCTGTTATAACAAAAACATTGGATGGATTTCCTTTATTCTGTTACTTCTACTGGAAACTGTCTATAAAGGCAAATGACATCTATATGATGTTCATTAAGTTGAATGAGAAATTCCATCAGAATTTGAGTCTTTGCTCTGAGTCTCCTTTTCTCTGGTTCTTCTTTTCCTCTTCTTGTCCATCTCATCATCTTCTTCCTGCTGCCGCATTCTCTCAAGATCTTGCTCTTGCAAAGTGTTTTGTGATCCATACATCTTCATCTTCTTGATCAAGTTCTGTTGAAATCCTGTTTCAACGAAGATAAGTTTCCCTTTCATGGCCTCTTCTTGTCTTTATCTTTCGGTAGCCAATCTCCTGCTATCCTAATCTCTAGTATAGTAAGTTTGGTTTCCATTAAATTGGGAAATCACAATTGCTGACTTTGGAAGTCCAAATTCGGTTCTTCATGCAAATGGATTGGTTGGCTTTCTTGATGGAACTATTGTGTACCAATCTGAGTATATTCTTTATTTTGAAGGAAATCCCACCAAAGAACCTAATCCTAAGCATCTTGAATGGATCCAACAAGACCAAAATGTCTTGTATTGGATCAATGAAACATTAGTTGAGAATGTGTTAGCACATCTTGTTGGACCGTCTCTGGCTAGAGTAGTCTAGATTGCTTTGGAAAAGCATTTTGCATCACTCTCTAGATCATAATATCATACAGTTGAAAACTCAACTCCAGTCCATCAAAAAAGGGAAATCAGTCTATTCCAGACTATGTTAAAAAAAGTGAAGCATTTGGCTGATTGTCTTGCTTTGGCACCTTGCCTGGTCGAATAATGATCTGATGCATTGAATGGATTACCACCTGAGTATGGTCCTTTCAAGACATCCATCAATTCGAACTCCATCAGATCCAATTTCACTTGAAGAAAAACTATAGACTTCATGTTTGAATGTAATTAAACTAAATGATCTATGAAAAACCTGTAGAATTTCATGTCGCCCCTTGCCCTCTCCCCAGAAAATAGAAGTCATTTGTACAAGTTATGGAGCCTCTTTTATGAAAAATTAGGTACTCCCACTCTTTTTAAGAGTCGATTGAAATGAAACAAAAGAACAACAAAAGACAACCACAAGCAATCAACAAGCAAAAAAGTAAGAAGAATTGTCCAAAGAAAACAAGCAAATCTCTGAAAAAAAAAAAAAAAACCCACTCATGAATTTTTGCAGTTAACGCGAATTAACCAAAATTAAAAGACATCTCCACAATTACAAACCATCTAGCAATGTATCTAATATTAGCATACCCACTTACCTTAGAGGCCATAAAACACTAATTTAAATGTACAAAAGAACAATGGAAGAAAATGTGAAAAAAGATAATAAGTTGCTTCAGAGACCAAGGAAAAATTAAGGGAAAAGACTGAACAATTACAGAAGATTATATGAGTATCTCTTCCAACAGGATTCAAATTTGAATTTTGGGAGCAAATGTGAATAACCAGCCACTTACCTTACTATGTAATAGAACAAATCCACTTCAAGAAAACAGGAGAAAAGACAGAGAAGTTCAAGAAAGAAGCCAGATTCATACACCCATATCCATGGTCTGATATATATATATATATATATATATACACACACACACAAAGAAATCGTTGACTTCTTTTTCTTAGAAAAAGAAGAAAAAGACAACTGCCTTCTGTGTGTAAGATAGAGAGTGTGTGTTAAAGAAGAAGAATCTATTCAGAATCAGAAGATTCTATACATATATATGATTCTGATCTGAAGGCCATTTATTACTAAAATATCAACATAATGCTATACATGATTCTGATCTCAAGGCCATTTATTACTAAAATACCAACATTGGAGTTGTTGATGGTAAATACACACCTGGCTGTAGACCCCAAAACAATTGCCACAAGCTGCAAAACCTTCCAAAATGTTTAGTAGAATTGATGGGGATCCTTCAAAAGGTTAACAAGGTCCCTTTTTCATCCACCAATGAATTTATACTGAGACCAACTACTATAAAAAGAGCAGAAAAGAATAAAGATAATTTCACAACCCCAAAATAGATGCAAAATAAAAAAAGAAAAAAGAAAATCTATATCAATCACCCCAAAAAATTGCATAAAATAAAGAACCCAGTTTGCTTTCAAGTCCACGGTTGCATTATTGAATGCAGAATCTTCAAAGAGAGAGAATCTTTGAAGATTTGGTAGTTTTAAGCTGTTGGGTTATTCTTTTTCTACTGGAAGAGAGAAGTGGGGATCTACAATGAGAGAGAGAGATTCACATTGCCTAGAATCATAGAGAGCTGAGAGAAAGTGAGATTAGTTGAGAAATTTGTGGTGGGTAGAAACCAGAAAGGCATCATTCTCTCTCTCACATAAGGAGACGTAGCTGCACTAAAACAGTATCTCAATTCTCAAGTATCAATGACTTCCGGAACTCTCTCTCTCTCTCTCTCTGATTCCAAGACTCTCTTTTACAAACACGTTCTCAAATTATCCTTAAAAAACTTCATACTTCTATAAATATCTTTTCTTACCTATGAGACAAACAAATTGCCAAGTTTTATATACAGCCCACATCAGAAAAAGGGGAATGAATTTCGATGTAGTTTTAGAAGAAAATCATATCACGAAAGATAGCTTCAGTAAAATGAATTTCTTCTTCTTAAAATGATCTTCTAATCAAAGGATATGTTGATTACATTTGTTGTAGTTAAGTCATTTTTCGATTTTCATGGCATGATTTAGAGCTTGCCTTAAAAAAAATGGCTAAAAAAAGTAATAGATTTGTGAAATCAGCCCAAAAAGATTTCTCAATTTTTTATTTCTTTCCATCACTTGGAGTGGTAATACAAAAGATTTCAAGTTTTCAACCCATAGAAGATGTATATACAGGCATGTGTATATAGTATACATATAAGACCCCAGCTTCAATACCATACCTCATGGGAGTACCCACTCCGCACGTGTGCTGGTTCTCTCTCATCACGTATGCAACAGTACAAGTCTCTCTCCTCCTATGTAGTAAATAAATAAATAAATAAATTGTGCATGGTGATGGAGTCTCATATCATTATCATTATCCTTTGAACAATGGCCAACAAATCTTCACCTTCCAAAACTAGTGTACCGTCGATGTTGAAGTAAAGTATATTTGGAAAGGTGCCAGACCTGGGATCCATGACTATCAGGGTGGTCCCTATGCTTTTGTCCACTGGGATGGGGTCTTAGGTGGGCCCCACATGCAAAAAACACTAACGATTGTGAAACAAGTGAAAGGTCATAGGTTGATGGGTAGGGGTGTAAAAGAAAATCTACAAATCGTCTAACCGAACCGAACCGCGGTTAATAATCGTGTTTCACAGTTCGATTATGGTTACAGTTTTTAAAATAAAAAAATCGCACTTCACGGTTCCATTACGGTTTTTAGTATTGAATCATAGTTATTAACCAAACCGTAAAATACTATTCGGCTGACCGTACCATTATACTAATAAAAATAAATAAAGGGCCTACATGAAATATGTATATAATTCTTAACTTGCGTATACACTTTACAAAATGATTTTTAATGGTTTTTCCTGAATACGGTTCGGTTACGATTTTTAATGGTTAACCGCGGTTTGGTTTTTAACTGTTTTTCTAATTACGGTTACTGCTACGATTTTTAAAACTGAAAACCGTAATTCACCGTTTGGTTAACGGTTCTTCCAAAATGAACGGTTAACCGAACCGTTACACCCCTAGTGACGGGGTGATCTTTGTATATAATTTTGTTGTTTTCTGTTTTGGATCTTTATTGCTAGTGGTACGTATGCTCTTCCTAAAAAAATAATAATAATGATTTCTTCCTTGGTTCCTTATTGACGTATTTTATGTTAATTAAGATTTATTAGATTCTTTTTGGCCTCGTGCTTAAAATATTTAGCATTATCTCCACTTTATTCATTTTATTATTAAGAATTAGCTTATTTGATAGCTATTTATAAGATATTCACCTTAATTCCTCAAGTGGTTTTTATAGGAAAAAAAAACCTGAGGGGACAAAACATTTAATATCAACACATGAAGGTCTTCCACCAGTTCTTCCTCCCTTTTTTTTTTTTTTTTTCGATTTTTTTTACCTTTATTCAATGATTGCCCTTGTCAAATACAAATACCTAACAGAAAATTCCTGCTTCCTCCTCGGTGCCCTCAGCCCTTGATTCTCGGTATAAGACCTTCCACTTGTTTTCTTCTCTCTTTTATAAAACACCTTCCTTTTCTTTCTTTTGTTCATTCAAACGTTTTTAAAACAATATAATCATAAACTCTCCATTAAATATGTTTTTTTTTTTTTTGTGCATCTTATTCCTTTCATGGTTTTCAGTAGACTGGAATTCATGAAACGATACAAAACCTATACATCTTATTTATTAATTGTGTTATTTTCTACGAAATTCTAATATATCACACAATTTACAACAAAAAACAAAATATAAAATTTTCTTTACATCTAGAGATATCACCATATATCGTCAATATAAAATATATATAATTATATAGATATTACAAATTTTTTTTTAATTACAATACCTGCACTAAGAATTAGGAAATTTCAATTCCTCTTCCTTGAAATTAGGGAGATTTCAACTCGCATTAATATTTCATTTTGTCATGAGATTAGATCTGCCAACTTAATGATGGATGTGCTAGCAAAGCAAGGGGTGGATGTATTAATTCTTTGGGTGGGTGCCATCTTGTAATTGGAGTCGTAGCTGGTGCTTCTCTCTTGCACCTTCCAACTCCTTTTTTTTGTTTTTAGTTTTGATGTATTATTTTCTTCCTTCTTTCAATAAAGTCTTTGTTATCGTTTTCAAAAAAATAAATAAATCGGGATAGAGTGTACTGGGGTCAAACAAGGAAAAAAAATGGATGGGTTTTCTGTTTTGAATATAGGTATGGTATTTGATGATCTCACCAGATAAGAGGAAATAAAAACAAGGGAAAAAAAAGACAGAAAGGCAGAAGGTAGCCACACATTAATATGAAATGTTTGGTCCACCACTGTTGTATACTTTGGAAACCAAACAAAGAGAATCCTATAATCATGGGAACCCAGTCAGCATGGCATCATGAATATCTATGCTGACTTGATTCCATTGATTATCATGCTGACTGGGTTCCCATGATTATAGGATTCTATTGGTTTGGGTTCCATGGATAGAAATGCAAAGGGACTTTCTCCTCTTCATTTTTAGCCAGTTTTAAAAAACTATTTTCAGAATTCTTATATATTTAAGGTTTAATTCATGAAAGAAGCATAGCCTTCTGTGTCCGAGTAGTGAGGATCATGATTCCTATTTCTTCAGAAGCTAGAGGTCTTAGTATCGGTTAGGATCACGATTCCTCCTTCTTTTGGAGCTAGAGGTCTTGGTATCGACCCTCGGTTCCCCCCTCTTGGATTGAGTCCACTTCTGCTACCACCTGGGGGCCACAGGGGTTTTATTCGGCTTCTCTCTGGGCCCAGAGGAATTAGTCCAGCCCAAAGAATTGCAACCCTCTGTTATAAAAAAAAAAAAAAACAAAAAAATGGGAGCCCATGCCACATGAATGATAGGAATCATGTGGGCTCCACTACCCAAATGATGGATCCTAGCCCCACCTTGATCCTTCATATCAATAGGTGTAGTTCACCATCATTCTCCTCAATAGGTTAGGCCCACTATATTGCATTGTTGGCTGAGCCCTGACCCCATCATATTTCTTTCATATCAAGAGGTGGGGCCCACCATCTCTTTCACATTGGATAGGTCCATTTTACACAGTTGATGAAGCTACATCACAGTTCATCATCGCATTGGGGCCTACCATGTATCATCATTGCGTTTGTTAACTTCTCGTTTCATTTCAAATTACTTTACCTTATATAGAAAAACAACACTCTTTTAAACAGCCATTACATTTTTCATTGATTTGATATTTACTTTACATTATTTTATCGATGAACTATTCAAACATCACCGAGCTTATTTAAATCGGCCTGTTTAGTTCTAGAACTATATTTAGGTTCAAATCAAGCTCATGGCCTCCAAGTTAGTCTAGTCTATCCCAATTTTAAATAAATTAATTTCGTCATTAAATAAGTTTGACCAAGCCAAGATGTCAAGAACAAGCTTTGGGTCGGGCTCAAGCCTTTAGTTTTAGGATTAGGGCCAAGCTTGACTTTAAATTCTTGGCCTTTTTAATAAGGGCATGGCTTGGATTAAGTGATATAAAGTCCTAAGCCCGGCCTATTCTTGACCCAAATGAGTAATGCATGTAGTTTAGTGACTGATTCACCTAGATGGCGATCCATATAACATGGACAATGAATACATGACCATGTTCTACTGCAATTGATATTTTCATGTGAACGCTACAACAAGTGCAGATAAAAACAGGTGTGGATGATTGGATAGCAAATAGAAATGATGCTCTGTAGTAGCATTAGGGGGGATCTACAAAAATGGCCTTGAGCAGGACTGGTTTTGTGGGCACCTTTTGATCCCATCATGTCTTCCTAGTTCCTATGTCCAGATGAGGCCATGAGTACACCAACAGCAATCATAAACATGACCACTTCCTTTTAACATATGCTTCAAAAGGTGCTCACAAGAGCCAGTGCCTGATTTTTATCAAATAGAACTTCAGAAAGATTAGCATCAGAGAATGGTATCCTTAGCTTGAAACTAGGGGATGAAAAGGGATGGGGTATGCGTAAGGTTCACAATGTAGCTGAATTCAGACCCACGTAACCGAAAGGGTCCGTACAGGGCAGACCCAGAAAATGAAACGGGGGGGGGGGGGGGGGGTGGTGGGGAGGCGCAAATGAAAATTATTAAAAGAAAATTTCAACAATTTAGGGGTCAAAATAAAAAATTAGTGTTAAAAAATAAAATTTTGAAAACTTAAGGGGCTCATGGCCCCACTAGGTCTACATGTAGGTCTGCCCCTGGTGCTTTATTAGAGCCAGACCCGATATGGGGGCAGGGTCAGGATTAAGGAGTCAGGACCCTTTCCCATACCCAAGTTGAGGGCAAGGCATCATCCCAAAGTGGGACCCAAATTATATGTAGTGATAATATCATGTTCATCAAAGAAATGCACACGATGACAATGATATTAAGATGGGGAGATTCTATATGCACCCCTATTATGTGCTGTCCACACCCACATCCCCTTGTGTGAACATTTTCACTGTTCACATAAGGGGATGTGGGTGTGGATAACATTATAGGGGGTGCATTTAGAATCTCCCATTAGGATAATCATGTGGTTAGGCACATGGGGCACGTTTGTGGAATTTTTTTTTTCCATTTTCCACATAAAACCTTTTCCGATCTCCACTCATGGGAAATGGGTTTCCATGGAATTTTGAAAATTTTAGTTCATTTTCCGATGATTTTTCTCTAAGTAAAGTGGCTGCACCAAATGTGGAAATTTTAAACATCACAGAAAGCGTTTCCACTTTTCATGTTTTTTTCGCAGAAAAGCGTTTATACAAACATGCCATAGTGTATGGATCTAGGCCCAAATTGAAACTGGCTGATCATCATGGGTCATACCCAATTTCATCAAGAAAGAGGAACCGCAGTTGACACTTTTGGAAACCATGCAAGTAGGTTATACACCCGAATTTAGCCACAAACTGATGGCATACGCATAAGAGTAGGAATCTACATGCAGGGAATGAATTGATTCTCAGCATGAGGATGTATTAGTGCCATGGGTGGACCGCACCTTGGAATCCTTGCCAATGGGAAAGTAAAAGCCCTTCATTCAGTGGACCTGACAATGGACAGGTAATGAGGAGAAATATTCTGGCCTGATGAACATCCGAGTGAATTAAAACCAATATTGGGTGATCAGTGTAAAGTCAATTTTTGTGTGGGCTGAAGATGGATAGGTCGGCTTGAGCTGTTGATGCTATTCTAGCCTTCCTCCTTCTCTCCCGTGAGATTCTCTGGGTGGGTCCCCTGTTTCAAAATCAAGCACGGTGAAAGCTTGATCGGGTGTTCCGATCGGGTGTTCCGACCGAGGTCCCTCCGATGCCTAAGTCAGCGATGGATATTAAGGAAATTTTGAATAAGGATTTGGTTAGAATTCCATCTGTACCTCTCTCATCGGACCCCTCTTCCTTTTATGCAATCCTGGCCTGGATTTTTGGGTGCCTGTTAGCACATGTTCTGAATCTTCACATCATGGCGACTGGATGACGATCATGGCTCAGCATCGTGGGAAATCCTCCCCGGCCCTCAGGCCCGGTCTTCCGTCTTCTTCTTCTGCCAGCTGTCTCAGTCTTCCCTCCTTTCAAATTGGGCTGGTCTCGATCTGAACCCAGCCCAAGATATTTCAAATTTTCTCCCCCACAATCAGGATCTTCCAAAATTGAATGAATTCAAGTGAATCAGTAGAGTGACCCCTCAGATCAAAAGCAAAGGTTACTGCATCAGATTCTATTCAGATTGAAGGCCTGTGACAGGGTGAAAATCATCAAATTCCTAATCTACATGCATATGCAAGCATTATGCACTTGCATATGGAGGGTTCATTACAATCAGAAGGAATTGAGATATTTGTAAGAGTAGGTTATTGCTAGCAGTTACCTTCAGCTGTCAATGTTGTTACTAACCTATGGGTGTGTTGGGTATTAGGACTCTCATCACCATTTCATTTTCTTTTGCATTTCAAGTAAAATAACCTTTTCTTTCTTTTTTTTTGCTATCAGAGGTTTTCAATCATTTGGGCTGGACTAATCCCTCTGGGCTCAGAGGGAAGTCGAGTAAATACTCATGTGGCCCTAAGTTGGTAGCACTAGTAGACTCAATCTTCGATTTCTGAAGAAGGAGGAACCGAGAGATGGATACCAAGTCCTGACTACTTGGGTTATAAAAATAAGCTTGTGAGAATAACAAAAAACCTCAAGATGTCATCAAGAACAGATCTGTGATGGTCAGGTCTACATGGTGAGGGCTGGGGTCCCAGGCCCTAGGATGGGGACCAAAAAAAGAGCTGTGATGGTGACGATCTAGTGCAATCACTATCTATGTTGCGAGGAGGCCCACCTCCCAAATTAAATAAATTCATATCGAATAACACAGGTGCAGAATGTTGGGTCCACAATATATGCAAAACTGCATTTTTATTTAGATAAAAATAAAGGTCTGGCATCTTTAGTCAATGGCAAAACTGTCCTTTATAAGCTCAAACATAATGGATAACTCGTTTGAGCATTTCTCAAGAGTAATTTGGTCAAAGAAAAAAAGATGGAGAGTTGTTACTTTTTTAATAGTTTGAATGTGGGCAAAGATATCCCCACATATCGGAATTAAATCACTCGGTTGGGTGAGGATATCATTGCCTTAAATGAGTGTTTTGACGGTGTGGGCGGAGATATCTTTGTTTAACTGAGTGTGCTAATTGTGCTGAGTGAAAAATATTCAGGTGGAGTGCTATTTCTTTCCTTCTTCCATCTCGAATTTCATACATGCCTCTGAAACTGTTTATGAGGATTTCAAAAGTCTTCAAGTAAAAGAAAATTTCATTTGTTAAGAGGACTGCACTACAATTATAAAGTCAGACATGCAATTTTTTATTTTGGTGTAAAAAGCTTAAAACAAGTGTCCCACTTAAATGGGGTTTGCAATGTCCACATTATGCTAATTGAACCAGGCAAGAAGAATATGATACACAAACAGCCTGCTTGTTTGGAGATCTCAAAGATGAATATAAAGTGTTTTTACTAACGATTATTTATATAAAACGATGCCCTTATAGGTGAAGGTCGACAACACAGCCCTTTTGGGGTAAACTATGGTTGAGGGAGAAAAAGGGAAGAGAGGAAAGGGGAAATACGGAGGGAATATAAGTAATTCAGGATCACCTTATAGTGTCCGGTGCTTGCAATTAATATAAGAGATCATAGGTTGAAGATGAAAGAAGGAAGAAGGAGAGGAGGAAGAAGAAAATACAATTTATTTTACACGGTGTAAATTAATACACACCACCAAGCTTGTTTGAGTCAGCCCTGTATAGTTTTAGATATTTATATTCAGGGGCAGATTCAGCCCATGGGCCTCAAAGTCTAGTCTTGGCTATCTCAGTTTTAAATATATAAACCTCTTTGTTAAACATGTTTGGCCAAGCCAAGATGTCAAGAATTAACGTTTTAGGACCATTCCATTTAACTATCAAGCCAATCTATAGGCCTGGGTCTAGTCTCCAGACCTATGAAGTATGGCACAAGTCCAACCCAATGTGGGCTCTTATAAAAAAAAAGAAGAAAAGAATGGGGCATTCCGAGAATTGAACTCGGGACCTCTCGCACCCTAAGCGAGAATCATACCACTAGACCAAATGCCCTTTTTGTGTGAAAAGGTTCAATAAGTTAACTAAACTTGATTTTGTCTATTGTTCATTTCAAAAATAAGCTAAGCTCACCCATGGCCTTGCTTGGCTTTGGCTTCACTTGAAATTAGCACATAAAATAAGCTCATCTCATTTTAAGATTGAACATGAGACCATCTAAAAGATACATGTTTTTTTTCAGTAAAGTTGGCATTTGTCCGACTTTATCTAATGGCTAGGTCCTAGGCATCGAGTCCTTCAAAAAAGTTACTCCCATTGTCCTATTTCTTTTTTTTTTTTTTTACTCTTTTTTACTTACAAATGGGTCATTGGGTGACCATGCAAACTCCTTACACAGTATGCTTTCATGTGGGCCTAATAGGAAAGGCTATATTATATTTGTGTGTCCCAGCTAAATCCTAGGTGATGCCGACCTTGGATATGGAATCCTCTAAGATTCCTCAACCACCCACACCCTCATTAAGGACTCATCCCCAATGGCCACCCACTTAATTTTTTACCATGTTACAAACTGATCTCATTGTGTTATATATATATATATATATATATATATATATTTTGAGGATAAGGTGGTCAAAACAGTTTGAAAACTTTTCCACATTTTGTCCACAATATTTTGCATGAAAAACTCCCAAATTTTAAAATATCACAGCCCTTTGATTGTCATATTTTTCAAGTGGGTCCCACATGCTACACCTTTCCTATTCCATTAATGGTGTGATTCTTCTAATTAGAAAAGTAATTCTTTGTCAAAGAAGGAAAGAGAATAAGAGATAAAAGAACATTTTGAGTAGAAGAAATGTGATGAGTCAGGTGGATTATGGGTTCAGAATAAAACTCTAGGGTTGGGAATTGGGACTGCCCACAATTAAGTGCATCCACTTCCTACTTTTGTAACGTTTGTGTGGGCACAAAGAGGGGTGATGCAATATTGATTATAAAAGTATTAAAAATTAAATAGGTCATGACCCACCTGATCCACCCACCAGATTTTCTGGTTTCCTGTCCATTCACCACATCAGAAATGTGACCATCCATGAGCCACCAAACTTGACAATTGACCATGTGGAGAGGAAGGGAGAGAATATGAATACATATTCTGGGTGGTCTAATACCTCAGCCTACCAAAGTTGTCTAAAATACTTAAGATAGGTTTTTCGATAGACGTAGTCAGATTTTACTTCAATAAGAGTTAATCTCATTTTAAGATTCACCACCATCATCTAATTAACAATATGATTAACACAATCCTACACATATCCATTAATCATGTCTATCTGTGACGGTTTCAATAGTCAAAGCACCAGAGAACCCGAGCTCAGTTCAAGCTAATTTAGTAATTTACCATCCATCTTCTTTCCTCTAATTACACAATCCAAGGAGCTCTAATTTCAAACAAGGAATCAACCCAATATCAGATCACTAAGTGGACCATTGCCTGAAATGACTGAACATGTTGAACCACCCTAACAACATGAAAAAAAACAAATGGATGGTCGTGGCATTTTTTATCAACAGCATCTGAGGACCATGGGTCATTAATAGAACAACCCACTTGAAAAATACTGAAAAAGCAAGCCTCGAGATTTTAGTACGAATCGGTTAGCTCAAGAAATTTAAGACAGAATCAAAACCAGTCGCGAATTGAAATCCCAGAATAAAAAAATTGAGGAAGTATTGAGGAGTAGACTCTACCCAAAAGAGAGTCTTGAAAAGTATTTAGACTGCTGTCTCAAACTAGCTCGCACCCTTAAGAGGAAAGATTTTTTTTTTTTCCTTTTTTTCTTTTCTTTCTGGGTTAATGGTAAAATTAGGAAAAATGAAGACCAAATAGGGCATTTTCTTTTTCCTCCAATTACAAGGCATTGTTTTTTAATTGTTACGTCATCTAGGATCCTTAGGTAGTTTAGGTGGGCCCCACTTAGCCAAAGCCAATAGACACACAGAGACCTGGCAATCCTAACAACCTTCAGTGAATTCTAAGATGGTTGCTTCGAGTCTACAACCCTTTTTCCATTTTGCTTCCAAAAGAAAAGAGTCCTCAATTTGATGGGTTGTGATATTCTGATCAATGTGATTTTGGGGGCCACAGACAAACCACATACAATCCTCCTCTCACCTTGTCCAAATATAAGAAGAGGGCCAGTGATGACTGACGCCATATATATTGAGGTCTGCCAAAACCTAACAATTTTACATCAAACAACAGAAACTACAAGGTGCCAAATTCTCATTTCATAGTAAACAAATTACAGCCTCCCTACATATACAACAAGAAAGAGGTTTAAAAAACAAGGAAAAAGAAAAGGAGGAGAAGATGCCCACCCAACCATAATACCATTACATCCACCAGCTATCACATCACCATCAAAATTCCTTTCCATCATGAGAGCTAAAAAACAAACTCTAGTGGAGAATTTTTCTAGATGATTCCCAATTACCCCCCACTGTGGAATAACATGTCCACCCTTTATTTTTTTTAAGTAATAAACCTCATCCACCCATCAATAGTTCCACATTTTCATGTCTTCTATAAGCATATATCAACCAATAACATCCTTTTTTTCTCATTTAAACTCTCAACAAAACCAGGCCTGAGAGCCAAAGGGCTATAAAGATTAGACCCATCTCAGCCTTTTCATGGAAAGCACCACTATTGATGTCAGTTAGCCCGGAGGGGCTCATACCCGTTGATCCTCCAATTGTGGTGGATGGAGTTGTTGTCCCTCCAGTTGGGGTTGCGGTTGGGGTTGAAGTTGAGGTATTTGTAGTGCTGGAGAAAGAAAACCAAGAAAGAATGAGACAGATCCAAACAAGACAATATTACATAAACATTAATTCAGCTGTGAAGGCAATAACACTCTGATTGTTCATGCAAATTGCAAATTAAGTTGCCAGAAAAGAAGTCGATGGTTCCATCTCTTAGCTATTTGCAAATATTGATTTAGTCCGGATCCACCAGTTAAGAGCAACCAATGAGTTTGTGGGTTGCCCATCAGTGAGATCGCTGATTGGCCCTCTAATTTCATGATGGTGGACTTCATCTTTAACAGATCCTAACCCTAAAATCAATTTCTAATAGTGTGTCACAGTAGACACCAAAGTTCACATTACTCTTAATCCATTAGTCTTACTTACACATGTTGAATCTAACAAAGACTAATCACTTTTACTTTAAGGACCTGTTTGTCTGCATTGTAATTTATGGCAATTGAATACATAAGATTCATAGCATAAGTGGCTAAAAGTGAATATAAAAGATGGAGTTTTAAGAATGAGGACCAAATAACATTTCCTTCTAGGGAAGTAAAATCAAAAGAAGATGGAAAATGAACTACCAGCCATCTTTTAATTCTACTTCCCATTTTGGGAAAGGTTAATTAATGCTTATTTTTTAAAATTCGCCTTTGATTTTCATTTTTAACCACTAACTGTATGAACCTTCTATATTCAATTTCTATGTATTTTAATGCAAACAAATAAGCCCTCAAAACTGAGATTCCTGGGTCTAATACTCTGTGCGTGTAGGAATTGATTTCATAATTTGAATTTAAGAAAACTATGACCCAGAGTCTGATACTAGGGCATGTAGGAAAGCCTAAGGGGTTGAAAATAACTTAAAGATATCTCCAGTTATGGTTTAAGATTTAAGTAAATACCCACCCCCCACAGCACTAAGGATGGGAAAGGTCAACCAAATCCCCATTCAAATCTCAATTATTGAAGTAAACCAGAAAAAAAAAAAAAAAAAAAAAAAAAGAATAGAAACGAATCATGCATATGCCAAACCGACATAAAACAAATATTAAATAACTAGTATGAGTTGTATTGTGGACACTGGAGGGGAGGAGATTTGAGGTGAAACAATCCATCATCACCACAAGAGATTATAAAAAGAGGAATAGGAACAAAATAAATAGGTAGGTGATTAGAGGTTAGACAAAACAAATGGGCATGATGTTTCACCTCATATCCTCATGAAAATATAACTTTCAAAACAGATGCATTTAAGATTTAACAATGGTTTTTACAAGATAGGGCAATGCACCCTTAGCACTAACTTAGGTGTGAATCTGGCTGTGAGACTCATCTAGAAGCACATGTGTTTTTTGAGGGAGGGCCAGCTGTTGGCGACGCTAAAGGCTTACCATCCTATTATCTTATATCACAGTCTTTTAGGGCACATTTGTGTAAGCATGGGCAGAAAATCTGTTTTGCTGAAAAGCATCCCACTTAACCTGGGCTTTTTTTTTTTTTTTTTTTTCAAAAGTGACTGTACAAAAGTAAGTTAAAGTTATGACCCATTGTTGCCTTTCACTTTGCATTTTATAACGGAATCATATTGAGGACTTTTATGAAATTGACTATGAATTGACCAATCACGGTTCGCCACGTCAACATAGCAACCCCATGTATTCCTGCTCAAGGGAAGCCTGCCGAGGCTCATAGATCAATGTTACACTGAAATAAGTGATCACCATAGTAATAATTGCAGTAGTAGTAATAATAATAATAATAGAATTAGAAAAGATGGCATTGTGACATCAACAAGTCCCCATCATGGAAAAATAAAGGCCCTCAACTTTTGACCAAAAAAAAAACACAAGAGCTCAGGGAATAAGAATTTGACATGTTAGCTGACAGCACACCTAAATGGATTCCCAATCCTGATCTGTCAAAGCCAACTTGATTGCTGATAATGATAATAATGGACCACCTGATATTACCTAAAGAGCCAAGGAGGAAGAAGAGACGAGATAGAGAAAGAGAAAAAGGAAGAAGGAAAGGGGAGGAGGGTGTTGGACAAAAGATTTATGATTAAAAAAAAAAAACAGAGGAAAAGATACCTGGCACTTGAAGGGAAAACACAAGTAGAAGAAGGGCCTGAAAACACCAACAAGATAAAATAAAAAGAAAGGGTCAGTACCTCTATTTCATGGAGAGAAATTACAATCACTTAAAAAAAAAAAAAATCTTTTTATTTTATGTTTCCTGGAGAGAGGGGGTAATTGAATTCTTTCTGGGCTCTTACTTGGGTCTGTTGTAGAAATCAAAGTAGTGTTTGCAAAGTCACATGTGTCTTGTGCTTGTCCTTTCCTTTGGAAGTAGCTATTGGCAGCATAAGAACAATGAGCTTTCACAGTATTAGGCTGATAACAGACTCCATTTTGAAGAATAGGGGTGCAATCAGCTCCAGCTCCACAAGCATAGTCCAAAGTCTTTTGAAGAACTGTATCGCTCAAATCAGACCTACAAATACACCAAGTTGCACCTTCCAAAACCAAATATAAAAAAAAAGGGGGCAAAAAAATAAAAAACAACTCATCAGCCTTCTCTAAAAAAAATCCACACAACAAAAGAAAACATGAAAAACCATGCCTTATTTTACAAGGAAAAAAAAAGACATAGGGAAAAAAAAAAAAGCTAAATCAATGTCAAAGATCATGTTATCCTAGGCAAGTAACAAAAACAAGTGAAACCCATGTCCTGAAACAAGGGTATACAACAAAAAGAATGGGAGGCCATGTCTAAAATCATGTTATTGAAGGCATGGAATTAAAAGGAAGGAAACCCAAACAAAAACACTAACAAAAACTCATTTTATAAAACAAGTCAGATATGGCTCTAAGCCTCCTTACCTGAACCATTTGCCATGGCCAAGATGAGCAGTAGAAGCACCAGGCTAGCCATGACCGGATGAGGAGATTTGGAAGAAGAATTTGATGACTTTGAAGCTTAAAAAAGCCTCTCCTGGTTTACTCTTTGAAGAGTGGAGGAGCAAGAGAGAAAAGAGTCTTTTGGGAAAAGGAGAATTCTAGATAATAATGCAGCAATAAGGTGGTGATATAGATTGCAGATGGGTGTAGATTGTAGGGGTAGTGGTTTGTCTGTTTGTGAATGTGAAGGCTTGTGATTTTTACCTTCTTATATATTAATAACAAGAGTCTAGGGATGGGAGAGAGCATGATATATACTTGGGGTGAATGTCATTTTAAACGGTCCTAAGCTAATGGTGGTGCAGAAACGATCAAACCACCGGTTGGTGTGGTGGGACCCACACATGTTATGTGCTGTCATGTAGCTAACGTCGTGTCGTCGTTTCCTGCCTTTCAAAGTCACCTTTTTTATTTTGGCAATTGGTACGTAGATGCCTCCATGGACCACAATTACTCGGACACCTTTTCTGGGGTTGTTATTTTCAATGCTGTTACTCCTAACTGCGGTTATAAATAGGTATTCGATTACTCGATTTTCTCAAATTTTGGATAAAAAAAATTCGGGTGTAAAATTTATTTTAAGTTTTAATTTATAAATGAGTTTTAAGTTTAAAATTTAATTTAGATTTCAATTGATAAACGGATCCGATTCCAAATTCATATGAGTTTCGACTCACGACTCGATATATGAATCTTTGCTATTGCAAATTATACTTTAAAATGAACTCTTTTTTTTCACATTTTTATGTATAATGTTGAAGGTACTAGACTTGATATACTGTTATAAGTTAAATGATATACTTATTTTAAAAAAAAAATTAAAAAGAAGTTAGAACCAATTTTTGAACTAGATCCAGTTCTCTAGGTGGATCTGGTTTCGGAACTGGATTTGGGCATTTTTATCGGAACCGGGTCTTGAACCAATAAAATAGTTTTCGAGTCAAAACCGAATCTAGAACCGAAACTGTTACTTAGAAACGGGTCAGGGTCCGGTATGAATCCGACTAGTAACCGTTTCGTTTGCGAGTCTACACTTGGCCCTGTTACATGGTATTTTGTACGGGCCTGATTAGGTTTGTAATTAGTGGACACAGGTTCAGCCCAAATCTGACTGAGTTCAAGGTCTAACAATATGAATGGGACCCAAGGAGTCGAACCCGGTCTTGAGTCCGGACCTCTAATCGGGTGAGAATTGAGCCTCGAGCTCCAAGCCCCATCGACTCTAGTTATGCTTAGGATTTAAGATAGGGCTGTGCTCCTGGACAAGCTAGAGACAGTTATGGGGTCCACTTGAGGCCCTATGGATCATGGGAGAGGTGGGGATCGATAGACCCAAGAGAGACCACTTCATAATTCCTTGATTTGTGACTCACAATTCTCATGGTTTTAAATAAAAAAGATTATACTCAGTTTTAACTATCCAATCCATTTAGATAAGTGCAAACTTCACAAGATCCATAACACCGAGTTTAGATGGTCCATTTGATTTGATTATAAGCTAGGCTCCACTATGCGACTCGCAGAGTAACAGCGAGTGATGCATGCATAGGATCACTTGCCTTTATTATGTATATATGCACTAACATATTTATGTATTTGCAAACTTATGGTGTCTCTCTCCCCTAGTTAGGAGTGATACTTTTAAATTTGAGGAGCCATGGATAGATCAATGGTCGTATTATATATATATATATATATATATATGTAGTTGTGTGTGTGAAACTAAGGTTTAACGCCATTCAAAGATGAGTGCGTTGGTCTTAGGGTGTGTTTATTTGCATTTCTTCATTACCCAAATGATTGACCACTTGTGAAAATGGTGCAAACAAACAAACAAGGTGGTATTATATAAATTTTATATACAATTTTCATATGAGAGTTGCGAATGCCACAACCCAAGTTTCTCTTTCCATATATCTCTGTATAAAATTACCTAAAAAGACATCTATCAAAATCTCTCACTCACAAACTTCTTTCTACACTTCTTCACCCCAACCCAACCCCTCGTGCAACCACCATCGTCCCCTCTGGCAATACCGTCGGAGGGGGCAAGGGAGAGAGGGTGGCAACAGAGAGAGGGAGGGAGAAGAAGAAAGATAGAGGGATAGGGATAGGGAGAGAGGGCGGCAGCACAGAAAGGGAGGGAGAGGGATTGGGAGAGAAGGTGGCGGGAGCGTGGCGGCAGGGAGAGGGAAAGTGGGGAAGAAGGGGAGTGAACTGAGAAGGGAGAGAATGATATTTTAGGAATAACGTGGTGTGTAGAGAGAAATTCTAAAAGGGAAAGGGATGTGGAAAGGCAAGCTCGAGTTGTGGTACTAGCGGCTCTCTTTTCATATCCCATGCGTAAAATACAAACAACCCCTTATTTCATTCCCCATCAATATCTACAAAGATCCAATGTAGATGGTGCTCAAATACAATATTAAAAGATAAATTAGTGATAAATGTTAACCATAATCATTTAATAGTCCTGATTACTGATTCTCTAATAGCCAATCTTGTCCATGGAATAAACAATCAGGTTCATTAATTCTCAATGCGATTTTGCATCATGCATATGATGTGGACAATCTAGATTAAAGCTATAGAAGGACCAACAATACCCAAAAGTGAAAGGTAGTCGGTTTAGCAATTACCATCACATAGCAACAAATATAAAATTGTACACACCTACATGCATTGAGGATGACAAATGACAGGGTATTTGATCATAGGAAACAAAGCATGTTATCAAATGGTTAACAAATTTAATAATGCCCATACGACTCTCTCTCTCTCTCTTATATTATGAGTGGGAAGAGTATAATCAGCAGCACGTTGAAAAGAAAAGGTTCATCACTTTCTGGTCTCTTTATGTCATTAGTAGATCATGTGGAGCAAAAGAACACATAGGTACTAACCTTTTTGGGAGATTTTTTTTTTGGATTTTGCAAGGTTTTGGTTACTCTTGAACTTTTTGAAGTTTTGATTAGTTATTTGGGGGTTTTATTAAATAATGAATAATGGCTAAAATCTAACACCTGATATGGATCCATTTTGGATGTAGGTGATAGCAATTTTTATGACATCTCCACATTTTTACTGTAAAAATCAAGATTTTAGTTACATATAAAAAAAAATGAGAATAAAAAGCATTGGCTTCACAACTTGTCTAAATACTGTAAAATTTTTAAAATCTTCATAATATATAATTCATGCGTTATATATGTGATCAACCGTATAGTTGTTGAACTTTTACTGAAGTAGAATTTGGCGAGACCCATGTGAAATGGTGGCATTTATGTACAGTGATTTAGATATTTCATGAATACACCACATTGAAGTGCAATTTCTCAGTAGTTTTAAATATTAGTGGATCCAGGCTCATTATAAAATCCTTTTAAAGACTTTTTGTTCATTGAACAGCACTTTCTCATGTTATCTCAAAAGGCCCACAATCTAAAATACAAAATCTCAATAATGATATATGGCAATATGAGAATGCTTACAGCCATGGAATTCATGTCTTTCGAAAACAACAAACCATAAAAAATGAGACCCGACTTTCGGAAAGAAAGTTGGGATCCAACCTGTTCCAGAGCCAACAGTTTTTTTCGAGGGAGGCATAAAGTTTGTCTTAGCGAGATATTTGAGAAAGAATTAAAAAACTAATATGTTATAATAATATTAAAAATAAAAATTATGTATTCAATTTAACCAATAAACTAATATCCCAAAATGATAAAACGTTGAATTGAATTACTTTATACATCTAACAATATTAATAATAAGGGGTAGCTCAATTGGTCTAGGACAACATTTTGCATCTGGAGGTTGTAGGTTCGAAACTGTACTACCACATGAGGCTACAAGGGAGTTCACCCGGCTTCTCTCTACGTCCGAAGGGATTAGTTCAGTCCAAAAGACTGGAACCCTCCAATAGCAAAAAAAATTTAAAAAAATAAAAGAAAACATCCAACAAGATTCATTAGTAGGCCCATAAGAGTAGAGAAGAATTGTAGATTGCATGATCGTAGCACATTTAGTGCCATCCCATAGGTAGAACCCACCTCTGAATTTCATGTATTGCTTATGATCACGCGCAATTCGGATTGACGAGTGATTATAGTTGCAAATAAATAAATAAGTTATTTTCTCTATGCTATTATATGAGGTTAATGTATAAAAAGTCTTGATCTTAATGAAAACGCTAAAGTTGATGAAACTTATGGGGCATGTAATTAACTAATTATACATATTAAAGCAAAGGGGGAGATGGGCTGTGAGGGGTGCTACCTCATCCATAAAAAGTCTCTCTCGGCTGTGAGGGGTGCCACATCATCCCTAAAAAGTCTCCATGTTCAAAGAATGCTACTCTTTCTCTCCTAAAACCTCTCTCATAAAATATTTTTATGAACGTTTGAATTTGAGTCCTATTTCTTGCCATTATCCAAATTATAAGCAAATCTTTACAGTCGGATTGTTTTTTTTTTACTTAGATCTTCAATCATCAACGGTTTGTTTTCTTTTCCTTAGATCTTCAATCATCAATGGGTCTCATGTTAAATATGTTTTGTTGGCCCTACCGATGATTGAAATCCAAACTATTGCTCCTTTACTCTCCTTTCATTTTTTTTCCCCTAAATTGAAATTCAGTAGTGGGCACCAATTCGTATTATCATTTTCTTTTGTTTCCAAATAGAGCTCTACTCTATTCAGAGATTGTTACACGTGAACGAAAATCAGACCCGACCTTTTGATAGACCACCTCATAAATGGGCTTGTGATAAAAATATTTTGAGGTTGGAGTTTTTTTTATTGAATCTTATAGGCGTCATTTTCTGATCTGATTATATAGACAAATGACCCTAGGTTTGCCCCACCATAACTACTCTTCCGTGGGCCCACATGGACCCATAATTAAGAGATATATACATTGATCCAAGGTGGGCCAAGTAACACTAGCTTGTGGTTTTAAAGTCTCATAATTTATGACTTTTAAAGTTAAGATGTTTGTACTTTTTAAAAAAAATCTAGAGCTAAAAAACAATTTGAATGATTCTAAAATGGTATTGGTGCTACTTCAAAGATGTAGAGAAGAAATTTGTATGGAGAGATTGAAATGACCATTGGCCTATGTGAAGATAACACTTGTATTTTATGATTAAATATGTGTTGACTGTTTTTATATAAAAGCAAGACTCTCCTAAACTCAAGCTCAGGAGAAAATTTCGTAAGCTCATGCTTGTGGCGCCCACCTTTGGTCCATCCAAATGAACCAAACACATGATCTCCCTAAATTGCATCTGCCCACCAACTTTCGGTCAAATCTGAATTTACTGGACCGTTTGATCGACTATGTATCGATCTGAATGGACTATTGACCATTAAACTTTTGAGCCCATATGGAAAAGATAGAAATCACGGTTAGGGCTAATTTTTTGTAAAGAAGATGATCCTAGGGAGTCCTTGAAATCCCCCCATCCACATACTCATGCGGGTCCCCAAGTGGGCCCCACCACACACTTGAGCTTACATTATCCTAAGTTTGAGTTTAGGATAGCTGGCCTCTTTATATAAATATGTATGAATATATATTCTTATATGTTTATAATTACTTTTAATATCTCATAAATTAAAAATGTAATATCTTACTTTTTGCTCCGGGCTAAGCACGGAGCGTTGTTGCTAGTTAATATAGAAAACACTCAAGCACCTCTATTTATAGCCACTTAAAATCTCTTACTAGATTAATTTATTCCAAACTTTGATTTAAACTTTTGATAATTTGAATATGATCATAACTTAATGGGTAATCATTCAAAATGTTATCGATTATCCGTGCCAAACTTGAGAGGTCCTAAATTCTATACTCGATAAAGGGCAGAGAATAAAAAAAAAAAATAAAAAAGGAGTGCACCATTCATATCTTATTTGAACATAGGAAAGGCCTTAGTGATAAGTTGCCATGTGAAAAAAAGGTAATTAATAAATAAGAAGAAACTCATGAAAACTAGTCGTTTGATGAGTTGTCTTTTTTATAAAAGTAAACGACAAATTGCCCTTTTATATTTTGAAATTTACCAAAGGAAAAAAAATGATAAGAAGGAAAGACTAGGGAGGGTCAAAGAAAACTGCATGGCTAAAATACACATGATAGATTTTCTCCCATTTTAAAGGAATTCAAAAATTTTAAGAAGGATCAAAGAGAATCACACCCAAATATACAGAGAGATTCTTTGTCATAATTTAAAGGAAATAAAAAATTTGAGGGGCACTTGGCGTTCCTCAACCTTATATGGCTTTGCCACTAGATCCAACCCATATAAATTATCTATTTGCATTGGGCGCTTTTTTTCTTTTGCTATCAAAGAGTTTTTAATTCTTTGGACTAGACTAATCCCTTCGCACCCAAATGGAAGCCGGATAAACTCCTTTGTAGCTCCATTGTGATATTGCAGTTTCGAACCTACAATCTCCGAGTGCAAATTGATATCTACCCCCTTGTGCACTTTGTCTTGATGACTATCAATTGTGGCCATTCATTTTGAGTAGGCCTCTACATTGTTCAACACTGGAGATAAATCTTGCCAATCAGATCTTACCCTCTAATTGGTGACCAGACAGGAAACGAGGGTATACCATTTGCATGGGAACTGATAACCATTTGCATGGGAACTGATAAGGATCATCTGTCTAAACATCCGGCTGCCTCTAGTTCTCTATCCATGAAGACATGACAGACATGATAAATGATTGTGACAATACCCACCATGACACTATCTGCAATACTTGGAAAGCATGCGGGGTTTCCAACTTTCCATCATCCGGGTAACACTTCTCTGTCCATGATGACACCTCCCACCTGACAATTGATACTTTTACAACTTAGGTGACCTTTGGATACCTCATCCGTTTTCAACATGTCATGAAAAAACTACCTTTGCATGAAAATATTAACTAAAAAAACTACCTTTGGCACTAAAGTTTCTAAGAATTTGGCCCATTCCACCCTTCCCCAGTAGGATTTGAAAAATCTTTTTCCTTACGAATTTATCCACTTATTACTAATTTCTCGGCATGTCCAATAATAGCTATGTGAAATTAATTTTAAGGGATAACTCAGTTGGCATAGGACCATGGTTTGCACCCGGAGGTTATATGATCAAAACTACACTACCACACTGGGCTACAGGGGAGTTTATTCCGCTTCCCTCTAGGCTCAGAGGGATTAGTCCAGCCCTAAGAATTGAGAATCCTCCCATTGAAAAAAAAAAAATCCTCTAAATTAGTTGCATCCCAATAGATTCATGCAGTGTTGTGATGGGACCGACACATGCTGCTCACATTAGCTGGTCTTTCGTGAGTTTCAAATTTAAATCTCTCTTGTATCTTACAAGCAAGTGATTAGGATGAAGCATGAAGACTGCTCACACCACCACCCACCCACCCACCAACCTTTTAGATAGTGTGATCATAGGTAGGAAGAAGAGAGGTTTTCCTTGATCACCATTGAGAAACCATCAAGTTCAAAGCAGTTGAACAGATAGAGTGATGTAGGTAGGAAGAAGAGAGGTTTCCTTAATCACCATTGAGAAACCATCAAGTTCAAAGCAGTTGAACTGCATGTGAGTGGCTTCCATCGTGCGGGCCCACTTAAACTACATATGATAACTGGTTTGGATAAAAACGATTTTATTTCTTAGAAGGCTAAAACATTTCCTTTATTTGTTGATTATAATCATCTCATGATGGGCCTCCAATAACGAAAGGCTATTAACACTTGGTTTGACTACTTATTTTGCATGCTCTAAATTCAATCGCTATACTCATCAAGCTGATACAAAATTTAGAGTTGGAAATCCTTCGATAGCAAAATAAAAATAATATATATGTGTGAAATTCTGAGTGAAAAATCCCTATTCCAATCACAGTGAGGAACCATCAAATATATGAATTGCTCATCTATTACCAAATGTGCCCCCAAGGCCTTTTTATGTAGGGATTGTTTGGTTAGAGGGGTTTTGAGAAATCTTATTTGAGATTCTCTCAACTTGGGAGGTATTTCTAATAGAAATAGTAGGAATTGGGGAATTTCTGATGTAGGTGTCAGATAATGTCCTGAAGCACTTGAAAGTTTTAATTTGATTGTTAGGTTTCTGAACACTAACCTTCTGAAAAGTTAAGTTTTTATCCTTTTAAATTCTTAAATTGTAGTTTTCTAAATGATGGACCACACTTGAGAATTTGGAGTTTGAGTTGGGGGACAACATTTCAAAACTTTCAATTTCTCTCCAAACAAGAATTCTCAAACCTTTTGCAAATAAATAAGCCCTCAGTCTTGTTTCTCAAGTGGAGTTTTAAATGCTCATATGAAGTTCAATATTGAGAAAGTAAAAATTATGAGAATGCAAAACGCTAAAAATAACTTGTCTAGATGTTGGTTTTTCTGAATTCTAGCAACCGAACATTGAATTCCAAATGCTCAAGAGACATACCCTAATACCAATGATAGAAGTCTTTTACACCGACAATTCTCGTCAGAGATTCCTCCAAACAAATAGGTCTTTGGGAAATATTTGTGGATATCAATGATAAAAGGCCTAATTTTATGAATATACAAGGTAAGCACACGATATTTTACCCATGTTGAGTTCTTATTAGGGAGTAAACGTCCTATGTGACCCTTTAAATTATAAAGTGGGCATCTCTAGTAGTGCTATGTATGAGTGCACTTTTATATTTAACTTAAAAATTCTGAAAAAAGTTCAAAAATTCAGAATAGTGTAAAACTATATAATTTTGTGGCCTAGAGCTCATTTTATAAAGAGACAGAGATTACTCGATACCCCAAAACATATTGGATTATGTCTTGTATTCCGGGTTAATCAGATATGTCCATCTGATTAGCCAGTATCCATTTAGGGATCAAAAGTATTTTAGTTATTTTCAGGATTTTCTCAGGGCTTAAGAAAGGAGATGAATATTGATGTAACTTGTTATTGTAATTCTAAGAGGGAAAAGCAAAAATAAATACAAAAGTTCTTTTCAGTGGATGTACATACATTGATGAATCATGTGAATTTGTTGTATTTTCCCTTACATGTGATGTTAATTAAATTTATCTATGCATGTCGTTGCGTGTTGATCATAAGATTTTGTTGTACCCCAATTAGTGATATAAGAGTTATTAAGTTTTGTGTAGAGCTAGAACAACTGGAGTTGAGGTTAGCCATGACGCCCCAAAATTTTAGAAATCTCTGAAAGTTATTGAGTTTTTTTATTCGTTCGTGACATCCCACCCAAACCAAAGTTTTTATTCGTTTGTGATATCCCATGCCAACAACATGAAAAAACCAAAGAAGAAAAAAAAGAAAGAAGGAGGGAAAACCGAAGACAAACAGTTTTTTCAAGATAGCCCACCTGGTTCCACCACCGGCCGCATTTTATATCGCCCTTAATGGAAACATGATGTGGAGTTGTGGACAAGGGGGTACCTATATATATGTATCAATTAGGGGGCGATTGCCTTTGGTGGACCTCGTTCTGCTTTAAAAATACAGATGAAAATCCATACTCTATTTCCAAAATCCACATAAAAACTATGGATCCACCTCTAAAACCAACATAAGAATCCGGAATTTCTCCCCAAACCTAACTATTTGTTTGGGCTTGCTCCCTAGAACAAAAAATCTGAGTCCGCCACTAGTTATGGGCAATGTAGACTAAGTTAAAATGACAAACCTTACATAATCTTGTGTTCAAACCATCCTTACCCAAAGGACATGGAAGTTGGTTATTGGTATACCAATTACCATTATATATGAAAAAAAAATGAAAATGTATACCTATATGGATTGTAGATGACAAATGACAAGGGATATGATCATAGGAAACAAAGCATGTGATCAAGTGGTTAGTAAATTAAATAATTCCCTATATAGAGGACGTAAGCATGATGATCTACGTGGTATTTTTGGTACTCTCTCTCTCTCTCTCTCTCTCTCTCTCTCTGTGATATCATGGGTGGGTAGAATATAATCAGCAGCACCTTGAAAAGAAAGGCTCCATCACTTTCTGGTCTTTCATGTCATTAGTGGATGCATCATGTGGAGCAAAAGAAATGCGCACTGAGGAGTAATTGTTAGATTTTGCAAGGTTTTTGTTACTATTTAAACTTTTGAAGTTTTGATTAGTTATTCTTAGGAATGGTTTTAGTAAATAATGAATAATGACATGATATATATATATATATATATATATATATATATCAATACTTTCCAATACAAAGGTATAAAGAAAGGAGAAATGTTCTCCCACGAGCAACTTTATATGTTGTCTAGCTCCATAGCATACTTGGGCCCACCTTTTATCGGTGTAGGCCCTTTCACACTCTCATCTCCCTATGATCTGCCACTATGGCCAGTTTCTCATCAAGCCTTTATCCACCATTGGATTGAGCCTATGAGAAATCTATGGTTAAAAGACCACTAAGCTTTACGGCTATTAAATCAAGGGCTAGGATGACCTAATTGGGCCATATTTTTATTTTTCTCGTATTTATAATGAGACCTTTCAAAGTACCCCACCCCCATTTATTAGTAGGCATCTAAGTGGATTCCACGAGTTAGACTGCATATGCGAAGTATGCAGTCTTCTTATAGGAGAACATTGCTCATGAAGAAAGACCTAAAAAGCGAGGAGGTTGCGGAGTGAACTTGAGATTCTACAGTTTCCATGCAAAAGGTTTCCAAACTACTGCTTAATGATGAGATTAGTCTGATCTATTGTCGGCCCAAACCAAGTCCATTTTATATTTGAGCTTGAATTGATGGCTTGAACTAGTCTTGCAGGCCTCAATGTTGGTTTCGAGCCTGAACCCAGGCCAACAATTAACTAAATTATACCATTATAAGTTAAATTTGAGTTAATCACCCCTTTCAACCATCAAAATTAATGAGTGATTTGGTTATGATATATATAATGTGATCTGCAATAGAAATAAACCCAAACAGATTTGGCCGGGCTCAGCGTATGGGCTTTAGAATAGAAGTCCAATCCACATCATTTATTATATGGGATTATTTTTGGGCCTAACAGTAGCCCACAGGACTGAAAGAACCTTTTCTAGACAGGTCCACTGACTGCAGGCCCACTTTGGGCCCAATGTGACAGCTCTCAGGGGGATGATGAATTGAGGCCCAATTAGGGCCTCAAACTATAATAGTTCCTTTACAGTGTATGTTTTTTTTTTTTTTTTTTTCACTGAGTCTAACTAATTGAATATAGGTCTGATGAGTGCTAAATTGAGGTGGGTCCCAATGCATGACTGATAGTGATCATGAAGTAGTTGGACTGGACTGATCATAAGTGGGCCCCATTGCAGAGCATAAACATGGGATGCATGAAATTTAAATCTACCCAAATTGATACTAGTTTCAAACAGTGCATATATATAGGATTCTTTTTGTAATAAAATAACACAACAGGGCTAAGTGAGTAAGTGACACGAGGCCTCTTATTTATTTATTGTTATCTGAACCATCGTCAACTGTTAGATTTTGGGCCATATTCTACTTTGTCATGCACCCAGGTGACCTCAAGTTACCAAATAGTGGAGGAAGGGAAAAAGAAAACAGTTCTCTTACTTTCCTCCTATTAATTAAAGTGGTGGACGAATTACTCAATTATTTTAAAGGATTTAATTCTGAGGGGTAGTTCAGTTGGCACAGAATCACGGTTTGTATTCGAAGGTTGTGGGTTCGAAACTGCACTACCATACTGGGGCCGCAAGGGAATTTTACCCGGCTTTCTCTCCTGAGCCCGTAGGGATTATTACAGCCCAAAGGACTGGGACACACTGCGTTATAAAAAAAAATAAAAAAAAGGTGGTGGATGAAGGATATTTAGGCCTGTTCTAACCCAATTAATAAATGGGCCGGGTTAGGATTGAGTCTTGTTCACTATTCCACCCACCGTCCAGACCTAACTCATCTAATTGCACCAAGACCAATAATTCAACCAGAACCTTTGTATTAGGGTATAGGGTTGATCTTTTCAACTTTTGTATTGATTTTTTTTTTCTTTTAGAAAACTCAGAATGATTTGAATAATTCTGTTATATCTTTGATTTACAATTTGACTGGTATTTAACAACACTGTATCCTATATACAAGGAAACAAATAGTAAATAAAGAGAGAGATTGCAGGAGATTTGAATTGTGGTGACTCATGACAGTAAATAAAGAGAGAGATTGCAGGAGATTTGAATTGTGGTGATCCACAAATCATGGACTACATGATTTCCTCCACCACGTGTAGCTTGCATGATTTCAGCTGATCTGTTGAATGATGTTATTAGCCCCCCTCAAGCTGTGGGGTCTAGGGAACACACAAAGCTTGGATTGAAGATCCTGTACTTTCTTCGAAGACAACCCTTTGGTGAAAATATTAGCTATTGGTTCATTGGTTGAGACATACTGGACCGCTAATTCTTTGTTAACCACTTTTTCTCGAATATAGTGGTAATCGACCTCAAGATGCTTCGTGCGCGCATGATAGATAGGATTTGAGGCAAGGGAAATAGCGCTGATATTGTCACACCAGATGACAGGCATTTTGCATAATGGAATATGTAGATCTCTTAATAGAGACCTTAGCCATGATAATTCTGCAACTGTTAGAGCAAGGCATCGATACTCTGCTTCCGTAGACGACCTTGAAACTGTGGGTTGCTTCTTTGCACCCCATGAGACAGGTGAAGACCCAAAGAACACACAAAACCCATTTGTAGATCGTCGATTGATTGGGTCACCGGCCCAGTCGGCATCACAATAGGCCACTAAATGTAGTGGGCCTGGCCGCAAAAGCAAACTGTGTGTTGGAGTGCCTTTTAGAAACCGCAAAATTCTCTTGACAGCAACCATGTGATGAGTGGTGGGCTGATGCATATGTTGGCATGCCTGATTAACAGCAAATGCTATGTCTGGCCGGGTGATAGTGATGTATTGCAGAGCCCCAACTATTTGCCTATATTCAGTGGGATTAGATAATAAGGCCACATTAGAAGGGTTAGCCTTGCTGTGAGAAACTGGGGATGTAACTGGCTGGGAGCCAAGCATGTTGGTGCGGTGAAGTAGGTCAGTTACGTACTTTGCTTGTGACAGCAGCAGGCCGCCATTGTGAGGGTAGACTTCAATACCCAAAAAATAATGGAGGTGGCCCAGATCTTTGATAGCAAATTTGGATCCAAGTTGGGTTAACAAAGTTGCGATGAAGCCTGGGTTGTTGCCAGTGAGTATTATGTCATCGACGTAGAGAAGAAGATATGTGATGATGGACGCTGTTTGGAGAACAAACAGTGATGGGTCAGCTTTTGAAATTTCAAAGCCCAACTCAAGGAGGTATGTAGTGAACTTGGTGTACCATGCTCTCGGCGCTTGACGAAGCCCATAGATAGCCTTACGCATGTGGCAGACATAAGATGGTCGAGTTGGGTCAACATAGCCAATAGGTTGAACCATAAAAACTTGTTCAGTAAGATCACCATGGAGAAATGCACTCTCAACATCAAGTTGACGAACTTGCCATTTATATGTCAAAGCGAGGGATAAAACAACTCGAATAGTTGCTTGTTTGACAACCGGGCTAAAAGTTTCAACAAAATCAACACCCGGAAGTTGGTGAAATCCTTTAGCAACAAGCCTGACCTTGTAGCGGCTAATGGACCCATCGGGTCGATGTTTAACTCGGAAAACCCATTTACAGTAAACATCGAAAAACCCATTTACAGCCCACAACGTTCATATTGGGTTTAGGATGGCGATGTTTCCGCTCGGCCACCCCATTTTGTTCTGGGGTATATGGACAAGAAAGTTGATGAGTGATACCATTATGGGCGAGAAATTTTTCAAAAGACTTGTTGACATATTCTCCGCCACCGTCTGAATGAAAAATTTTAATTTTGGTATTCAGGGTATTTTCCACAATGTTTTTGAATTTAATAAAAAGGGAGAAAGCATCAGACTTATGGTGCAAGGATAAATCCAACAATATTTAGTGAAATCATCAACAAAAAGCAAATAAAAGCGATATCCATTAACAGAAGAAATAGGAGAGGGTCCCCATACATCAGTGTGAATAATTTCTAAGGGACTAGAAGAAGAAGAAATAGATAAATGAAAAGGTAATCTTTTGCTTTTTCCTAACTGACAGGAAGAGCAAAAAGACGAATGCTTATTGGAAATTGGAAAAGTAATATTTCTAAGAATATTCTTCTGGATGGTAAGTGAAGGATGACCGAGCCGAGCATGCCATAAATCAGAGGAAACACGACTGTGAAAAGCTGTAGGATGACATGAAGTGGGATGAAATGGGTAAAGGCCGTGTTCAGTGTTCCCTTTCTATAGTGTCCTCCCCGTGGCTTTGTCCTTCACAAGAAAACCAGATTCATCAAAGCAAAAGTAGCAATGATTATCAAGAGAGAATTTTTGAACAGACAGTAAATTAGTGGCAGCAGTTGGACAATGCAGGATATTTTTGAGATGAAAAGGTTTAGAAGAAGAGGGTAAAAGAGCCGAACCAGTATGTGTAATAGCGAGCCCTTATCCGTTGCCAACTTGAACTGAGTCAGATCCACCATACCTGGAGCGAATATCAAGATTGGAGAGATCGGAAGTGATGTGGTGAGTGGCGCCAGTGTCTGTATACCAAGTGGATTGGTCATCAAACCCGGGTGAGGCTACCATAGCTGCCAGGCGACTTGAAGGAATTTTGTCTTGATATGCAAAATCCATTCTGTGGTAGCAATCTATAGTGGTATGGCCTACCTTCTGGCAAATCTGATAGTGAGGACAATGACCATGTTGGTGATACTGGCCTGGGTAGGATGGAGTTGGTGATCCTGTTTGATATTGCTGCGGAGGCCCACCTTGCTGCGGTGGCCCACCTTGTTGATGTGGTCCTAGTTGAGGGTTCCGGTTTCCACTTTGATATCGGCCACGACCTCTGCCACGACTTCGTCCACCTCTACCTCCAAAGCCACGTCCACGATTGGAGGGAGTGTTAGCTCTGTTTGCCGAAAAGGCAGTTGCTGCATCAGTGGCTGCTGGAAGAATGTCATCTTCCAAACTGAATTCCTCACAAACAAGGAGTGCATGCAGCTCATCAATGGAGACAGGATCAGTTGCTGATCGAGTGCGAATTGATGTTTGGAAGGGACGGTACTGTGCTGGGAGGCCATTTAGCGTATTGAGGATTAAGTCCTCCTCACTTACAGGGGAGCCGGACATGGCTAGTTTGTCTGTAAGGATTTTGATGTGCTGCAGGTAATCTTGCATGGACAGAGTTCCCTTCTTCGAATGTTGGAGTTGGTTCTTTAACTGGAGAACATGAGATCGAGAAAGGGAAGAATAACGCTTACTAAGAGCGTCCCAAACGGACTTGGAGTTTTTGAGGCCAACCACATAAGGGAGAACTGTCTCTGACAAAGTGGAATTTATCCATGTAAGGACATGTTGATCTTGTTGGACCCACTCCAGAAATTTTGGATTTGGAGTGGTACTAATAGAACCATCAGACTGGGTGAGAAATTGGGATGGGCAAGAGGCAGAGCCATCAACAAAGCCTAGTAAGGAATGGGCTTTGAGGACTGGTTCAAATAAAGACTTCCACTGGAGATAATTTCCTCCATTGAGTTTAATGGGGACAAGGTGGTGAACATTAGAGAGTAGGAAAGTGGTGCTGGAAGTTGTTGCCATGGAAGATGAGAAGAAGAAGAAGAATGATGTAAGCAAAGTTGCAGAGAAAAGGATATGAGGAAAAGAAAGAGAAAAAAAGAGGAGGCAGAACCGTTCTACTCTGATACCAAGAAAACTCAGAATGATTTGAATAATTCTGTTATATCTTTGATTTACAATTTGACTGGTATTTAACAACACTGTATCCTATATACAAGGAAACAAACAGTAAATAAAGAGAGAGATTGCAGGAGATTTGAATTGTGGTGACTTATGACAGTAAATAAAGAGAGAGATTGCAGGAGATTTGAATTGTGGTGATCCACAAATCATGGACTACATGATTTCCTCCACCACGTGTAGCTTGCATGATTTCAGCTGATCTGTTGAATGATGTTATTACTTTTAACCCAAAAAAGTGGCCAAGACTTAAGAGAGAGCCCACACACACACAGATAGACAGCCAGTACAAGTGGGAAGAAAACCCACACAATTGAGAAAATATGACGTACGGAGGGTTTGAATTCAACTGCCGCCATTTACTGGTGAGGTAAGTGGCCGTTCTCAATTTTTATATTGAGTTCAGTTGCCTATATGAGACAGGTCGGGTTGAGCCTATTCGTTAGTAGAGCCATTGCCATTCCCATACACACTAGCAGTAATGCAAATGGTAGGGTTTGCCCATTGCCATTCCACCACCAACAAAAAAAATATAAAAATGGTAGGGTTTGCCCAACAGTAGATTATTTTGTGCCTGAAATCTTGATAAAGGCCACATTATGCCAACCTAAGAGAAATGTACCCATCTTGCCATCTGAATATGATAATGAAGGCCTCTATCTAACGTATGTAACCTGTGTAAACCACCGCCACAAATCACAAAGGGCTATCAATGAGTGCAGGTTCGAACCGTTGCTCTTTACTCGAATGATAAGGAGTGACAGATCTCATCGGCTGCCCAGGGTTCGAACCGTAGTGCGCCACCTCTTCTCACGTTGTGGGCTTCCTTCCAACTTGTGTGGGCTTTCATTCCATGTGTACAGGTTGTTTTCCCACTTGTGTGGGCTCTCTTTCCGTATGTGTGCGGGCTCTCAATTTGGTCCCAGCCCCCTTAGTCGGGTTACCAAAAAAAAAAAAAAAAGAGCGCCGGTTCACTTCATTCAAGCTTGGCTTACACTCGTAAGGGTAATTCTAGTAAAAAATATATTGCACCCTAATCCATCAATTCTGTATTTTTCATAATCAATTCATTTAATTAGTACTTAAGGCTATTTTTTTTTTTTATATAAAAATCCCTAAAGTATAATATCTTGATAATGATATTATGACAATGTGAGAGTGCTGACACCCTTGGAAACCAAGTTTTGAGAAAACTACAAACCATGAAAACTATACCCAACTGTCCCAAAGAAAGTTAGGATCCAGCCCAGATAAGTTATGCATTTGTATTGGGCACTCTGGCTTGATGATCATTGTGACACATTAATTTGGGTGGGCCCCTGTACATTTCAACAATGGAGATAAATCTTGCCTATCAAAAGATATTATCCTCTAAATGGTGACCAGGCAAGAAAAAGAGCTCTAACATTTGCATGGGAGGATCATTTGTCTAAAAATTTGGTTGAGTAACAATTGGCCTCACAGAGTCACACTCTTTGTGACAGGCTTTTATCGAAAAAAAAAACAAAAAAAAGAAGTATAGATGCTATGGATCTACAAAAAGAGCAATAATCTTTAGAGGCCCATATAAAATATATTTTAGACCCTTACAACATAGACAAGGGCAGTGGTAGAGCCAAGAATATGCATGCATGGCAATGGATGATCGGCTATAATAATTTATATTTACTAACATGTTATTAATTATTTAAAAATTAAGTTATTTTTTGATAGAATCTCAATAAATCTAAAAAAAAAATCCTAAATTTGATTATTTCCCAACCATTTTTTACGAAATAATTTTCAAAATTCTACGAGTATCAAGATACAAAAATACTACGGCTCACCGTAATTTGGATTAACCAATCAAAAGAGGGAATTATCTAGTTTAACCATAATTGATTTTCTATAAGTGAGCCTCATAAGAGTCCCCTAGTCATCTTTCTTTTGATTCCAAGCCTTAGAGGAACCATATTTATCTATTCATCAATCTACTTTAAGCAGTTAGATTTATAACCAGTGAGCCCCACTAATTAGACTGTCTCAACTCTCAACCTCTTCATAATCTGGATATCACATTCTAATTGCTAAATACACGGCAGCTTTGTATCACAATCGACTCAACTTATACAGAATCCGGAACTCTATCTAATTTGCAAAGGCTGTTAGGATTCTACCTAACCATAAAACTCTCCCAAACACATATCTCATGACAAGCAAATACCAACCATCCCTCCCCTCTCTCCTTCTCTCCCTAACAAACCTTGTTATCTATCTGCATTTGTTATCACTATACAATGCATCATAAGTTCTTTCTCATAAATCTCATTACTGGCCTCCTTACATTCTCAATCACAAGCTTGATCCTCTTGATTGCCAAGGTCTGCTACATTTATAGGAGGAGCAGGGAAGATTATGAACAACCATCTAGGATTAAGCCGCCCTATTATTCCGAGGGCGCCGAACTCAACTCAGACTGTGTGATTTGCTTGGTGAGTTTTAAAGAAGGAGATCAATGTCGAGTTCTCAAGAGTTGCAAGCACATGTTCCATGATGAGTGTGTGGATGCATGGCTAGAGAAAAAACTAAGGTGCCCCCTATGTCGCACCATATGTTTTGAGCAATCCAAGGAGCTTATCTGTTTTAAGAGAGGGTTGAGTGCTACTAATGATGTTGCATGAGGTTTGTTTTGTTTTGATGTCCATTTAGTTATAATATTTTGTAATTGCTATTGAGAAATTATGTTCATGTAATTAGTGATGGATGGTAAGAATCATTCATTCTTGCTATGGGTTGGTTGCTTTTCAGCTAATTTGCATTTGGTTTTTAATTTGTGGATTGAGACTTAACTTGGTCCAAAAATGAAATGAGGATAGATTAATTTATATGATTTGTAAGTATGTGCGCGTGCGAGTGCATGCATGCTTTGGAATTCGGCTTCATGAATTTATTTAGGTTATGAATGGATCGCTTGCATGGGTGCACAACTAATCCAAACTGCTCAAATAAATGTAATTTCTTTTATTTTGGGTCAAATCTCACTCCAATAAAAATTGGACCATCGAGGAGATAACGTACAAGATGAGTGATTGATAAAAATCAAAATAAAATCATTTCATATTTTACAAATGATCAATCTTAAGTTTGAGGCCAACTCCAATTAGAGTTAGATATTAACTAGTGTTAATACATAGGTGAACGTGCATTCCATGTTTTTGCTATGATGGTGGGCCCCAAATTGACAGGCCACACATAGGCATGTTGGGTGTAAGAGTCTGACAGCTATTTGCATTTGAATATTTGTATTTTTGCCCTAACCTTCCAACCAAGTCAAATTTGAATATTTGTATTTGAATTTTGTCCCTTACATGTAGCTTGTGATAGTTATCTCATAACTTCAACGGCTTGCACAATGCTAAGTAAATGTAATGAGCTCAAGAGAAAATAATACTATCATGGCAAAAACTATAGGACTTTTTTTTTTTTTTTTTATCAAATGTATATTTATATCTCACTCTACTGGCTTAACTCTCATGCTGATAAATTACTGGCATGAGGCTTTTGATACTGCTTTTTTTTTTTTTTTTTTTAATCTAATCATCAGGATACCTATGAAAACTTTTTCTAATGTATCACCATGGGAAGATCTATTTCAAATTGTTCAGGTGTGCTTGCTATCCATGGCTACGCTTATATACTCATGATAAGCAATTGTGAACCACAAAAGTGTATAATTATAGGTTATAGCCTCTACCATAAAAGGCAATTGATGTCTTGATCCATCCACAGGATGTGTCTCATCTCTTATCATGCCCATTTAACCGTACCTCCCACTCTCAATCGAGCCATTTTCCCCATCACATTGCACACCAAGAATGCCACTACCCTTTTGTCCTTCACACAACCCACATTGCTTCACCAAGATATCCTTCGCTCGAGTACCCGTTGCTTTACCAATATCTTTTAACCTACAAATTTAACTTGCTATATTTAGGGCACGTTTGGCAACCAGTGACCTAGAGGATTTTTTTTCTTTACACGATGTTATCCACACTAAGGATTTCTCATGAAGAAAATTCATAGTAGCCCACGTTTGGCAAACACCAAGATTTACATATACTATATCCAATAGTCACAATTAGGGCTTTCAATCATGTCTGGTTACGGGTCAACGAATTTATGTTAAAATCACCTTAATCCGTACACGACCCGTTAACTTAACGGGTCAAAAAATCCAACCCGAACATGACCCATTAATTTAACGAGTTACACGACCCAACCCGTTAACCTGTTAAGTAATTAAATCATTTCAAAAATTAAAAGAAAATTCATACAAAAATATATATATATATATATAAGCCACACGAAACTGTAAGTGAGGATCTCTAGTGGATCCCACCTAAAACTCAACTATAAAATAATAAATTCTAATTTCTTATTTATGAATATAAATTAATTATAGCTACACCTAGGGACTACAAGTTTTTTAACGGATTAAGCGGGTTGTTAATGGGTTATTGGTTTAATTAGTACATGACCTGAACCCGTTAATATCGTGTGGGTTCGTGTCGTGTTAACGAGTCGTGTGACATTTTGACATCCCTAGTCACAAGTTTTTTGTCATTTCCTTGCAATTTGTGATGATACAAGCCATAAGATTTGAACCCCTAGATGTCTTTGGTCTTCTAGAGATGTTGGACGGTTTGGATCTTGCAAATGAGACCTATAAAAATAAAAATAATAAGGTTTTAGATTGTGAACATCTTTGTAAATATCTCCAAATATATGAGGAATAAATGTCTAAATTTTGACACCATTCTATTTTGGGCCTCTTGGAGAAGATTAATGGTTCATATCATTATTTGGTGGCCCACGTGAACAAAAAATTGTAAGAAGCGACTGCACTTTAGATTTCTTTTTTTTTTTGGCACAGTGGCAAATCAATGATTAGGTTTTTTGTCATTTTCTCGTGATCCATGACGAAACAGGTTGCCAAAGTTGACTTCATAACCATTTTAGGTTTTTTATAAAGACTAAAAAGTTTGGATTTTCTAAACGGAAACCATAGAAGTCCAAAAATCATAATCCAATGTGCTGAACTTTGTTGTTTTGAGCCTTCCAAACATAATTAACGGTTCGTTCATGGTTGTGGGACCCATAATATAGAGTTCCAAAGCAAATATATATATATATATATATTATATATAAACCTCTACATCAACGTCCCCTTTCTTATGCTAATGGCCCAGACCAGTTTTGGGGCCTTATTGCTTTGGGGTCTTTTAATTAATTATTCTGTATGCCAATATTTGTGATATCCCATTTTTATTGGCTAGACTAGTGAGCCCTAAGTCTAATTAGAATTTTGTATAGCTGGAGAGGCCATTGGACTCACGTCATTTGTTTTATTTCAAGTCAAGTCGTGGGACACTCTTATTATATAATAATTATGTTAAAACTTAAGTTAGAGGGACCCATACTTTGTGATAAATGGGAGAAGACTTACACAAAAGCCTGATTTTTTTTTTCATGGGTGACAAACTTCCCTAAATTCAGTTTTTCAATTAAATATGGGGAGTGTTACACTTACATATGATTTGTGCAAATCTATTGTTTATAGTATGTCTTAAGTGTTCATGTACTAAATTGTAAAGTACATAAGTGAAGTGATGTGTAGACATGTTGCAATAGTCGGAATCATTCTTAGGCGTGTCAATGGGACGGCCGGGCATGCGCATGGATTGTCTAATCCCATTTTGAATATTGGATGGGCTTGCCGAGAATTGTCCAATCACGGCCCTAAATTGAGCGGGTCTATATCAAATCTCATCCCAGTACAGCTTGGGGCTGGGCCTAGGCTTTGGCATTATCATCAATGGAAACGTTTTTTTTCTTCTTAACGGGTGAAGCTCTGTTAATAAAAATGATAATGATGGTCGGATAAGGGGCGGACCAAATTTCAGCTCGATCAAATTTCAAAAGCTCTAGATTACTAAATAGTAGATATTAAGTCTTCAAAATAAAATGTGATAAATCTATCAAAAATTTCAAACATAAACTCAATAGTGGATCCAGTCCAAGTATCAAATTGAGTACACTGTCAATTCATGGTATGGATTTTTGGTGTGGAGTGAGAAGTGGTTGAATTTACGAGAAAAAGTGGAGGAAAGAGACATTTTGGATGGAGTGTTTGGAGGGTTCCTATTGAAATATATAAAAATTAGTAAAATAATATTGCTGCCGGACCGGGTCCCGAACGGGTTGACCATGCTCTGCCCATTCCCAATCTTATTTTGATTGGGCTTTCAAAAAACTGTCAAAGCCAAGTTTGCTGGGCTAAATTTTTTTTAAAAAACCCTATGTTTTGGAGCTTGGGCCGGGTCGGGTATGCACTTCAATGGGCTAAATTCATTTTACATCAATAATAGGCCGGTGATGTAGTTAGGATCACACACAATGGTGACCGATTTTGATACATATTAGGGCAACATACAACCAGGAAATAGTGTGTGGGCTGATTAAAGAAATTCATCCAATAATGTTGTAGTTGTCTATATGGAAGTCTATGTCAATAAGGAACCCCATAGATGGAAGAAATCCCATCTCTGTACTAAACATGAAACTTTCTTCAAAAATCTTGAGGATACTTTGCATCCAGCTGAACAGAGGACTCCTCTAAATAGAGGATTCCCTTCTGTTTGCCAAACGTGCCCAAAAGAGCATGTTTGGTCCTCGGAGAGGAATCCTCTCTCGTTTTCTTTAATTCCGAGGAAAACGTACATTTGGGTGAAGATAAGAAAAGTGAGAGAGGAATCTTTCAAATCCTCCAAACCCATAAAAAAATCTTCTCTTCCATTGATTCCTCCCTCTCCCCCATTGAATTATGCAAATCCGCTGAGGCAAAGAAACACACCTGAATTATACGGAGTGACTCCTCCTGGGTATTTCCCAAACCTGAAATGCAGTGACTCCTCTTTTTAGAAATCCTCATAGAGGATATTATGGTCATACTCTAGGGGACTGAAGGAATTCTCTAGGTAGAGAACTCTTCTATGTTAACCAAACATGCGCAAAAAGATTTACATTTCCCGTGTGGTTGGACTTCAATTTGTGCGGGAAATCCGGCAACCTATGAGCATGTTTATGCAACACTTTTCTGCAGAAAAAGAGGACAGTTTTCCATGGAAAAACCATTTTTCATGTATTTGGTGCGGAACAATTCCACGGAATCGATTCGGCATTTCATGGCAAGGATGGAATTGAATTTCCCATAGGGCCAAGAGAATTCCATTTCCGCGGAAACCCCCACGCCCACGCCCACGCCCACGCCCAGCCCCACGCCCCATGTTAGTGGATTTCGCCTCATGTTATTTGATTTCCTCCTCAACCCAAAACCCTACTTCGTCTACCACAGCAAGCTCCAAAACCCTCTTCTTCCTCTACCACAGCCGGCCCTAGCCGTTTGGAGAAGAGAGAAAAGAGAAAGATCTCCAGAGAAGAAAGAAGGCAGAGGATACTCCGCCGTTTTCAGGTTTCTCTCTCTCTCTCTCTCTCTCTCTCTCTCTCTCATGTTTTGTATTTGCATTAAACTAAAAAGTTCGCAGATGAACTAGTGTCTCTACTAATTCTGTTGGCAGCCCAACATTACTTTTGGCAATTGTTTTCTTTCATTTCTGCAAATCCCATTACTTGTTTCAACTCATTAACACAAATTTCTTTCTTGAATCTTAATACCCAGTGCTTAACTCTCCCAACTGTTCGACGTTAGAATCCATATTTACAGAACAGACAGCGAATACCCCACAGATTATAAACATTTTTAGAGTGTTTTGGAGATTTTGTGGGCTGTTTTTTTTGTTAGATTCTTTGAATTATTTGTAGAAAATCCTGATTAGTTTCTGATGATTGATGGAGAAAGAATAGATTGTTTGAAGATATGGGGTTGTTTTAGATCTCTCTCTTCTTTTTTGAAGTTATATTTGGTACACATTTGGATGCATTATCATTGAATCTTGCCCGAACCATGGTCGACTGGGGTGTAGTTTATCCACATTATGTTTTTTCTGTTTCTTTTAGAAAGAGTTACTCTTCAAATAAACAAATTTGACACTGTTACAGGAGCCCATCCATCCCATCCCATCCCATGTATGCTAAAAGGGTCATTATGGCATAGTTGAAGTGAAGTAGGCCATGATGCATGGATATGCTTAAAAATGGGCAATGTATCTTGTTGTATCGAATCCTATACTTTGAATAAAATATGTGTCCTTGCCATGTCCATGGCGTGTACTCGCGGCATCCATGCCGTATCTGAGCAACATAGGAAGTAAGGGCCCAAGGCTTTTGAGCCAATGAAATGATACATAAATGAGTAAATTCCTTAGTAGTTTCGAGGGTATTCCTTTTAAGGGGAGGGGATTCATCGTTCAAAGGGAAGTAGACTACTCAAACCAAAACACTTGATTAACCCGAAGCCAGTTAGTCTGGTTGAGTCGGGATGCTGGGTTGAATAGTGAAAATGGGCTCAACCCAAAACGAACCCATTTATAATCAGGTTAGGAATGCCAACCCAAACCAAACTGGAAAATAACAAGGGTCAACCTGAGCTCGAAATACTGGGTTGGATGGGGTATTTTCCCCCATTAATAATTGCTAATCATCCACCTAAAGGAAATTGTAAAGGAGGAAAAGTGAACTGATGGTTTGTTTTACAATATATTTTCTTTGGCAGTGATGGATATTGACGGGGATGTTGCGGAAGCATCTAAGCTGGTTACGGTCCGCTTTGTTACAAAGCTTCCACCTGATCTCAAAGTCCCCTTTGCTGCTATTGCAATCCCTTCCAACCTTTCCAGAATGGGCCTCTCTGAGATCGTCAACATGCTTCTGCAAAATGGTATGTTTTAAGTTTATTAATAGTATTAATACTTACTTGGTTTATTATGTTCTTATGTGAAACTTCTTTTGTACTGTGTAATTTGTAATTTGAATATTTTCCCTTCATGATGGTTGAGAGATGTTCCAATCTCATTGCATGTGGCCTTTTTTTTCTTTTGTAACGCTATAAAAGGTTGGTCTCATAATAATTGCAGAGAACCACCTAAGTTTTCAATTTGCATTCATGCTCGTGTAGAGAGCACCATACTCTGTAGTGTTAACAGTTATCTCATGCACATAGAAAGTGTATAAGTCACTCATTTAAGACTAAGACTATGGTTGAAACTTGCGGTCACAACAGGCATTGCGGCCGGCCTTGAAAACTGGTATGTTATGGTTTGTTGCAGCCTGAATTTTCATTTGTTCCCAAAATATTTCTGAAAAAGTCCTAAAGATCATAATATTGGAAAATGCTAGAATCTACTATTTTTATCAGGGCACATTATAAGGTAATTTATTAGGACCCCAAAGTCAATATAGGTCCTCTTGGTCTATCACTGTTTTATTTAAAAATTTAAAACTGTAGAATCCATTAAATTTTAGTGATTCCATCTCATATGTTTGAATAGACCATCAAGTGCAGCACATCATTTTAACAATCGGAATCAATTGGCCAGGGCCCTACCTGTACAAAATGACTACCTTCAATAACATAAACTCGAGTTGATATAGTTGTGTTCCCTCTTTGCAGAGCCAACCTAGATGCATGCGGTTGAGCGGATTTAAATGTCTCACCACAGATTAAGATTGGGCAGAAAAATCGGTCTCATCATAGTAACATAACCTTTGATTTGAGACCTTAAAGCCGAACAGGGCATTAGGGGCTACTTATGATTGATCCAAACCCTCACATAAACCATCTTGTGAATTGGAACCCAATTCAATTTGGCATTGATCTGACAATCACCAACTTTTGGATGAATTACTATGATATTGCACTTCAATTTCATTAAAAAAAGTTCATTACCCAATGTGGGTCCCGCTGTAGTAGGGTCCTAGGAGGGGTCCAGATGGGAGACAAACCTAACCTTTGTCAATTTTGCACAAAGTGGTTGCTTGTAGGTCTTGAACCTCTGTTATCACTCATGGCACCTGAGACTTTTACCATTGCACCAAAGCAATGACCCTTGCACTTAAATTTCATTAAGGCTTTAAAATCAAGGATCTTGGCTCCTTTTGAGAATTTGGAAAATTCGGCCTCTAACCCCACCTTGGAGAAATTTTTTGGTACAATCTTTATCAATCCATCAGTGGGCTCGCATCTAAAATCCTGACTGCTCAAAAGAACAATCACCTCTTGTACTAGCTTATTGAAAAATCTCACTACAATAGGAGCCAGGCCTTCCACCAGATTGATCATGCACAAAAAACGTGATTAGACTCTTTTTTTGGTATTTAAATCACATGCTTTATGTGTGATCAATCTAACGGTGGGCTCAACTCCAAGTCTAGTCAAATTGGGCATAGAGCTAATACAAGGAGAGAGTGATTTTGAGTAGTTAAGATTGTGATGTGGGCCCCATAGATGGATTTGTAAGGACGGGCTCGGAGGATCCTCTATAGCTGTGGCTTATGGAGGGTCCAGATTCCTTATAAGGTAATTGAAAATGAAAAGACTCCGGACATTACACTAGTTTATTTGTAAAAACTAACTACTAGTTCAAATAGGACATGTAGCAGAGTTCTAGGGCTCAATTGTGGGAAAAAAAAGTGTGGCAGTCTTGCACAGTTCTGTCTAGTAAAGTTGTTGCCCTAAAGTCACTTATGTTTGTTTCTTTCATGAAAGTGGGAGCTTCTTCTCTCTTTCCCCAAACTAGAAAACCCAGCCATCTTGCCTTTCGTCTGAGGGAAGCTTGTTGTGTCTCATTTATGGGAAGCAACTGGTGTCTCTCTTGTTTGTTGAAGCATTATAGTTAATAGGCTACTTGTTTACTATTTAAATGTCTTGCTTAATGTTTGCTGGTTGATTTTGGACATTTTGATTAGATCAATTTATTAGATAGTGAGGAATTGGTGATTCCTTGACAGTGTGTGGTTGCGCATTAGTTTCTTCATGACATGCTTGATCTGTTCTCTTGATAAGTTTATTTTCATCTATATGTTCGTAAAGTCTTGTATGATTTCGTTTTTTACTCTTTTCAGTGTGTTGTTTAAAATCCTTACCATCTCATGGCTATTAGTTGATGCTATCAGAAAATCCCGAATGTCAACCTCAACCTTTTGACTTCCTAATTGATGGCGAGCTAGTTCGTATGTCACTGGAAGAGTTTCTCATTGCTAAAGGCATCTCTGCGGTACTTCTTTCTGAGATATATATTTTCTGAATGCATATTTTTATTCTTTTCTTTTTTTTTTTTAATCTGATCACAGCGTTTGCCTTTCTTTGTCTTTTTAATAAAACTATAAATAGCTATTTCTGTAATGTTGACTAATTTATTTTTTTTATTGGCCTTCTGATATGAATTAATGAAGAAAGAATATTGTACTCTCTTACTTAAAATCTTACTACTATGATCACAAAGATGGAATGGCTGTTTTGTTGGTCCCAAAGAAAAGAATGAAAGATTATGACAAATATGATCCTTTTTTGCACAAACGAAGGATCACTTACAGTCCTTTTCTTAAACAACATGTTTACGTTAGGATAACGGAGGACAAGAATAAAAGCTACCACAAATCACATGCCTCTTCCACCCAATTTGCAAGGTACGTGGGAAGAAGCCACCTGATTAAGGCCAAGAGGTTGATTGTGTTTCGAGTTGCCTTCAGCTCGTAGTGGGTCCGAGAGACAGAGATGAAACTGTTTATTGCCTACTAGCACTGTTTCCCTTTATATAATGTTTGAACTTTGAATTGCAAACCCCTCAAAATCCCCAATATACCCTTCTTTGAGCTTCTCAGGCACCAACCGCTACCAGGCCCAAATTCAAACAGGAGTTGCCATGATAATTCATCTTCAAGGAACCTGAAGGAAGGGGAGAGCACAGAGCCCTGCAATGAGAGTTCCCATTGCTGGTACTTACCGATTCTAACGACCTCTTCCAATGACAATCTGTTCTAACATCACGGAATTCCTTGAATTCCAATTCCCAGATATAGCTTTACTTCTAGCTCCAGCAAAGACATCACTGAAGAATCAGGCAGACCATGAAAGGCCTTATAATTTTGTTCTTTTGAAGAGACCAAAAGATGGTTGCAAGGCAATTAAGTTCCTCAGTTATTTTCCTTTGGCTACAAGAGAGCCAATACTGAGATGGCATGCTCCAGTTGACTTCATCTCTCATGTAAGCTGCCCATCAATGAAAGATAGTTAACAGACAAAGCCACCCCTAAGCACGCTGAATAACATTTATGAATAATCCATTACCAACCTTGGAGATGATCTAAGCTAACACTATCCCACCCTGCAACCCAACAGAAAAGCAGAAGCCAATAGAGCTGGAGGATTGGGTCCTTGATGGAACATGTTTTTTAGTCAATGTTGAATAGTAAATATTCATGCACTTCTCAAAGAGTAGTGGCAATAAATATCCGTCTAATGCTTTCTGTGGTGATGGTTTTATTTGTTGAACTCTGATGCAAGAGTATCTGAATAGATTGATCTCATGTCTCTCTTTTTATTTTTTCCCTAAGAACATGTGGAAAGAAAGAATATCCTACAGATATGTCCAGACTTGAATGTTGCACCTTAGTTACTTTTATTTCTTTAACTGCCACTAGGACCTGTATGGATGTGGGGAAATTCTTTCTTCAACATAACGATAAAAACAATACTGGCTGACTCAGACTGCCAGTTTGACACGTCCCTTTATCTGAGCTTGGGAAGGCACATGCTAATGAAAGACACGTTGGAGTAACCTTAGGGCCCGTTTGGTAATTTACTTTTAAAATAAAGTGGAGTGAAGTGAAATAAAAATAATGAATAAAATAAAAGTGAGTTATGATGGTTGTTTTTAGTTGTTTGGGATGGAAGATTTTTGACTTTTTGTATGGGGAAATGGAGTTTTTTTGTCTTTTAGTGAGTAAATGTAGTTGCTTTTTGACTTTTTTTGGAAAAGATAGAGGGAATTTTGGTAAAAAGTGCTTTTGATGGGATGTTTAACTTGACTTCACTTCACTTGACTATATTAGTAAAATTACCAAACGGGCCCTTAATGATGATGCCACTAAGAAAAATGTGTTGATGTTTGCGTCGTTAGCGATGGCACCTAGATACTTCAAAATAGGCAATGTATTGTGTCATATTGTGTCTGATACTTCCTTCCCTGCATATCTATAGTGTGTCCCTCCCGTATCTGTTATCATTGATCGTATGAGCTCCTCTGTCATACATTGTGCTCTTTAAGCCTCTCTCACACACACATCCCCAACATTTGGTGTCCCATGTGGTCTTGCCTAGATGTGATCTTGTCATGGACCAATACATGTGGATGTCAACTCAGCTACAAGTGCTTCCCGTTGGGCGATTGTTGGAGGATCACCATTTATGGGATAAACACAGGCAGTAGAGTTTTAGCTTTATATTCAAAGAGATATTTGCCTCATTATTATCTCAAATCTGCATATAGAGGCTGATGGGCTGCACATTAGATACTTAAGTTTGTAGCGACACCATTCCATGTTCTTTTTTTAATGGCTTGTTTTTGGGTTCTATTTTTTTTAATTGTGACTTCTTTCTGTTTGTCTATAGGTGATAAAGAATCACTTGGTCACTTTTCTAATTTGTCAGAATTGGAAACTGTGTTGTCATCACCCCTTCAGGTTTCTTTTCTGGAATTCTAACAATCTACTGCTGTGCATCACAGGAAAGGATACTTGAAATTGAATACATAAAGGCTGTAGCACCACGAAAACAAGAAAACCCTTATTTGCATGATGATTGGGTTAGTGCAGTTGATGGTTCTAATCCCAGGTAAACATTAGAATGTCTATGACTAGGCGTAAGTGTGTATGCTGTGTTAACTGAATTGTACAAATTGTGTATGTGTGTTTTTTCAAATTATATTATTTAGCTCTTAATCTTTGTAGACTACTCTTTTCAACTTTGTATTGTATTTAGAATGATTATCAGACATTTATGAGGATAAGTGATACAAACTGCAGTTAGGAGCATTTGGAAACTCTAAATTTAAGAGCTTATTTCTATTTTTAGAGCTTATTTACATTTTAGAGTGCTTGGTAAACCTGTAATTGGAGTTCTCATTGAATTAGAAGTAGAGGAAAACCCTCTAGATAACAAAGCAGTCTCAATGTTACCTCTTTAATAAGAGGTTGTTAGTCTAAAGAAGTACGAGGCGGAATGGGTTAAGTTACATATATTCTGACCAAAAACGCCCACGATAAAATGGGTTTTATTCCATTATCTGTTTTGTGTTTTTTTTTTTTTTCCTTTGTAATGCATCACTTTGTTGAAACAAAAAAAAAAAAAAAAAAACCCAACCCTAAATCTTTATACGTCTTATCAAGATCATAGCTAACCCTCCTACACAAGAATCATTGTCTAAACGATCCTAACCAGAATCCATCTAATCTTGTTGAGATCACAATTCTCCTTCTCACACAAGGATTGATTGTTGTCTGCATCTTTCTCTCATAATAATAACAATATTTATGCAAGTTTTTTAATAAAATATGATAATGACATTTTTTATATAAAAAAGGAAATTAGATAAATTAAGGCTCATCAAAATCACAGCTCTCCCTCCCACTTAGTAATCAAATTCATACCTCCATGAATTGAAACTCATTGTAGTAAACCTTTTTATCCAGGTAAGATTATATTTTTGAAAATCACAAACATGCCCCTTTAGTAAGCTCTTATTTTTATGTTTAACAAGCAAACTAGTTGTAAACTAGAACTGAAAAATCAGAGCTATTTATTCTAGACCTAATCTAACTAGCTCTAATTAGATTAAACTTGGATTTTCCAAACGGGCCCTTATAGTGCAATATTATATTTTCTAGCTATTGGGTAGAGGTATTAAATATTGAACACGTGTTAGCAAGGGTCATTACAGGTTTTTTTAACAGCTAATTCATTATAAAGATATAGATATTTACATGATATGGTATGAGACATTGGTCACAGCATCTTCTAGGAGCCTGAAAGGCCAGTTTTTGATACAAGTAAATTCAAATGATGTAAAAGTTTTGTCAATAACATTTGTAATTAGGAAGTTTTCTACTGAGGACAAGTTTTTAATTTAAAATTTTGGAACTCTGTCTACTGGTCATTCTGTGCCTCTCACCGACCCTTCCACTGTGGTACACTTGCATGTGGGTGAATCAGCACTTGCCCCATCTGACTTTTGTTTTCTTTTACTTGAACCCATATCCTCAAGGCTGCAATAGCGGGCACCTTCCAATATATCATGGACTGTTATCCTCATCCCAGCTGATTTGCTTTCTTTTACTTGAACCCATAACCTCAAGGCTGCAATAGCGGGAACCTTCCAATATATCACGGGCTGTTATCCTCATCCCAGCTGATTTGCAACCCATTTTATATCCACCAGTGGATTTCAGCATAAAAATCCACTTGATGTAACGGCTGCGATTGGTAGGCTTGGATGCCCATAAATCCAGAGTTAGGATGATTTGCTGAGGCCCATTTTTCCCCACACCACGGGAAACTTTCCATTCCAAAAAATATGATTTGCACTCAATGGGATGGCCTCACAAAGGGATATTCACAAACCACAATTTTGAGGTCAGTTCTCACTGGTTACTTGAAAACTACTTTTGTACTTATTTATTCATTAATACTAAGGGGAAAAAACTAATGGTTCGTACTATTATATTATTATTTTCACTACTTACTACTGAAATTAAGTCTTGTCACAAAGCAATGTCCTGGACTGTCATATTTGCATGTGAGCTACTGTCATTATGTAATATGACCTAAAAGTGCATTGTCCTTAAATTAAGCTTATAAATTCCATTCTTCTTTATGCTGCATTTAAATTTAGCATTGGTGTAAAACCTTCCTGGATGAGAAGCAGGAAACTATGTATTGTACCTGTGTAGTAAGTCGTTACAAAAGGCCATAGTGTTCCTTACTTCCTGTTGATGGTTTGCTTAAAATTATTTTATCCTTTTTTCCATTTTGCTGATTTGGGAAGCTTCCTCAGAGACTAGCTTTTCTCTTTCTGAAAATAAATGACGGGTTGACACACCAATAGAAGTGTTTTGTCCTCATGAAATAGCAATAATAAATGACTGGTTGAAGAGTATTCTTTGTCACCTAATACAATTTTTGTTTCTTTTAATTTGATGGAGATCTGAATTCTAAAGTTCCATTGATCTTCAGGCATGATTTTGTTGCTTATAAATTCCAGTCTTCTTTATGCTGTAATTGAATATAGCATTGGTGTAAAACCTTCTTGGGTGAGAAGTAGGAAACCATGTATAGTACTTTTGTAGTAATAGCTTATTTGGCAAATCTTATATTTTTGAAACAGATCTGTATGAAATAGATCTACTTCAAATGGCCTCTGTATGAAATAGATGTTTTTGAAATAGCCTGCTTGTTAACACACAAGAACCGATTGACATTTCGTAAATACCTCTACATCTAAAATGAATCAAAAGCACATTTTTTACCCCATGACTGTTTTTAGTATTCCTAAGAGGATCAACAATTTGGATCATGAAATAGGGGCCCACAAATTTCAGAAAATTATACCAAATATCTCACCTTTTTTTGTCAAATTTCTCAAGATCCGTGAAAGATCAACGGATGAAATTTGAGCCATATTCGTGATCGGACTGCTACATATTTCCAATGGTTCAGATGACAGTTTACTGGCATGGAACTCAAGAAAATTTTTTTGAAATATTGAACTGCCAAAATCACGTTTTAATTGCTTGGTTAGAACATGAGCTATCCAACGGTTCTCAAAATTTCATAATTTTCTCGAGATCTGGACCAAACCAAGGGCTGAAAAATTTAGCCATAGCCATTTTCAATACTAAAAATAGGATTAACGGTTCGGATTATTGTTTTTCCCCTTTTGCTGATTTGGGAAGCTTCCTCACTGGCTGGCTTTCATCTTTCTGAAAATAAACACTAGGGTTAAAACCGTAGGCCCCTCCATGACACGGGGTATGCCTTACTATTGCTCCAATAGTGGTTGGCGAAAAGGTTTTATCCCTTAATTGAATAAGTCTAGTACTTTACTACAAGATTATGGAATACCTCAATCACTGACACTAAATGCTATAAGATAGAAGTATTGAATGCTGAATATGGTATTAGATGTTTCAACTTTGAACCAAAGATTTGTCAATGGAAGACGAACACCTCGCAATATTTCACTTTCCGCTTAACTCAGATTCATCTAGTGAAGTTGCACTGACACATATCTTCTGGCAGCTTCATATTCACAGGTTGCTATGACAGCTTTGGCAGGTAAAACTTGCTAACGAGCAACAGTTTTCATCAATTCTGTTTTTCTGGGAATCAATTTACATTATTTTATTTTAATATGGCAAATTCAACTCCTTATAGGATATGGAAAGCTGGTGGATTGTGTACACATGTCTTGGAGGGGCACACTGATGCAATTACATCAGTCAGTATCGTCAATCATGAAGGTTATTCTAATGAGAGAAAGTTCTGTTTGTGGCCCAGTGATGTGTTCTTTTGAAGCACCCACTCAAACCAAACGGAATCTGTTTATAGAGTATCATCCTGTTTATCTTTAAACTTTTCTTTACAAGTGGCTGCTTTAGCACAAGGGTGCTTCAGTGATTGTGTGTGAATATGTATGGATTCATATGTTTTTGGATCTGTAACTGCTCATTCTCCTTACTCTTAGTATTGTTCATTAAAAGTTGTTTATTCGTTTGACAAGCATTTGCAGGAGTTGAGAGTCACAGGGGGATCTGTTTATCTACTGCTTCAAAGGATCGAACATTGAGGTTGTGGAAGGTATGCTAAACTTGTGCCTTTAACTTTGACTGAGATCTTTGTCTAAAGTAGCTAACCACGTTTGTACTATTAAAGTTAGATGCAGCCGAGCCTGAGAATCTTCCTATGAAGATTAGAGCATTTAAAGTCCTAAGTGGGCATACATCGTCTGTGCAATGTGTCTCAGCAGGTCCTGGAGATATGGTGAGATTATTTTCTTTGTTTAAGCGTGAAGAGTGTTAATCTTGAGTCTGTGTTTGTGAATTCAGAACTTGCAGCTTAGTCGACTTGTACCAGGAAAGTGATGCTGAGCATGTGGTATTTTGTTTTCTTCTACTTTTAGGTATGTTCAGGTTCTTGGGACTGTTCTATCAAGATTTGGCAAACAAGTTTTGATGCTGAAGGTGATGTAGTACCAATAAAAAAAAGAAAGGTGGATGCTGACAGAGCCTTAAATGAAGAGTCTCAGTTGAAGGTATTTTTGTTCATTTGACTTTTAGAAAAAAATTTCATCACCATATCCCTGATATAGTGTGTCAGCTGTCTTTTCTTTTGCATAGTTCAAACTTGGCTCCTTGAATGAATTTAATGGACTTTGCGCTGTTTTTTTGTTATTATTTGTGGATGACATTGGTATGTAACACCCAGAAATTGCCAGAGTTTTTGGTGCCTTGAAAAACATGTATGTTTGGACCTTGGAGTTCTCTACCAAGGCCAATAGAGTAATTTCTCAACTCTGTCTTGAAAGAACCATGCTGGCAATTCTTGCAGCCAGTGAAAATTGTAACCTGTCTCATGTGGTTTCTGGACTTGGTGGGCAATTTGGAAGTTTACATTGAACAAGCTAAATAGTACATAGTTGTCAGATTTTTTTTAATTGTCTAAAGCATAAATGTGGAGCAGCTTCTTTTTAGGATTGACTGCTGAATTAACACCTTTCCCACCCTGTGCAAAGATTACTCTATTCAGTAAGTTAAAACCGTTAAAATGCTTGGGCTTTTAAATTGATGACTACCATTACCAAGCATGGTATTTACGTATCATGCCTAATCCACGATGAGACCTTCCTATCACACACCCTTTTGTGAATAGTGATGGCCCATAAAAGGTTCAGAATGAATTCTCATGGAAAGGTTTCTCAGTAGAGAAAAAAGGTTAAAAAGGTTTTGCTGTGCTTAAACTGCTAGAAAACTTATTGACCATGAAAGTGCTCCTCTTGCAGCATCAACAACAACAACACAGAATGTTGCTTCTAGCTCTACAAAGATCCAGAGAATTTAATTTTAGTGTTTCTCAAAATTTGAATTAATTTTTGTTCCTCTCGCTAAGATTGTTCTTTACTTTGGAATACCTTATTCACTTGCTGTGCTTTACATTTTCTAGCACTTGCCTTTTCTTGTTATTATATATTGCACTTGCTTATAGCCAACAATGACTGGTCTGCAAAATAATGGTGCAAAAGAGTGCGACCAAATTAAGTCAAGTTGACATGAGTTCTGGTTCGACGACTCCAAGTGGTATTTTTTGTTTGTCCACCAGTAATAGAGACCACTTAGGTGAAGTGGCAGCACCAGCTGCATTCCGCATGGTAGGGTGGGAAGGATCTAGGGAATCTAAGAACCATCCATGACCGCATGTTGGGGGACCAGTGGAACCCATGGTCTCCTTCAGCTGTGACCTAACTAGGTCTCATGGCTGGCCTAGCCTGGCCAACAGGCATCACAGCTGCACTCGGGCGGACCCAAGTACATGCTGTTTGGGGCGGTCACCCCTGCCAAACCTGCATATGCTTCCAAACCCCAATGAAAATTCTGGGTCTGTTTCCAAAATCCACATAAAAATTCTGGGTCTGTCTCCAAAACCCACATGAAAATCTTGAGTGTGTACCACCATTCAAAAACAATAAAAAAATATTGAGTTTATACTTTGTACCCAAAACCCAACTACCTGTTTGGGTTGTTTCCCTCAAATGCAAATCCAGGGTTTGCCTGCACTATCCAGGGCGAAAGGCCTCAAAGCTGGTCTGGATCAAGCCCACAGCCGTACATTCAGAACTAGGCTTGGACGTGTAGCCTTGGCATTGTTTATTATTCTTATAGCTTTTAAGAGTTTGAGCCTTTTTTTTCATCCTTTTTAAGTAATCGAAAGGTCATGACTAAAACATTTGGCTACTGTTAAGTTTTTTTTTAATGACATTGGTATCCCCATGGTATTTTTACCCGACATGACTATTCCCCTAGGTGCACACACAACCCCGAAACACACATGCACCAGATAAGTCTGGGGATGGACTCGAACACAAGACATGGGGAGCAAACCCACACCTTATGCCAGCGAACCATCACCCAGGCAGGTACCATTTAAGAATTCTTGTGCAACTTACTGTGGTTTAGGGCTTCTCTAGCATAAACTCATAATTTAGGGCTTCTCTAGCGTAAAACTCATAAATATTCCTGTGATAACAGTTGGCCAGCATGTTGCTATCTGTCTTCTTCTTGTCCAATTTGATACAATCCCTAGTTTAGATGTTCTGCAGTATTTTCAAGAAGGGCATGGCTTCTCTTGGGTTTTCCTTCCTGTTATTATATGCTTGCATGCGGGTCATATTTACTACTCCCTATTCTTGTATCAATTGTTTCTGTGGAGGATCATTCATATGAGGTGCTGTCCAGGTAGGACCAAACCCTCTTCTTGATTCCTTCTAAATTGATTGGGACTGCATCAACCAGCAGGTGGTTTCAGTAGTTAACCAAATTGAATTCTGATAGAATGTTTTCCCTATATGTTTCAATCTTAAAAGAAAATTCTATTTCAAAATTTTTTTTGAGTTATTTCTATTCACACTTTGCCTTAACATGTTAATTGTCATTGATTAGTTGACTTTTATGATTTTATCTTTTCATATTGCCTATTGAAACAGCTATTGATGTTTTAGTGTCCATTTTGTCTCTTCTTCACAGATATCATGGTTCAAAAACTCCACTTGGCAACCATTCAAAAAAAAAAAAAAAAGCCTGGCAGGCCGCCTGGTCGAGTTGTCTTGATTGAAGACTCCGAGTCAGAAAGTCACAAGTGGTCATAGATAAAATATCACAATATACCATATATATGTTTGCGCGTGCATATGTTGTATTTAAATTGAGAAAATACCATCTGCAAACCAGGCCATCTCTCTCTCTCTCTCTCTCTCTCTCTCTCTCTCTCTCTCTCTCTCTCTCTCTCTCTCTCTCTCTCTCCATGCCAACACTAGATAGGGGAAGGGCCCTTAAATAATAATAGTTTATAAGTCAGCCTGAACCTCCCACAGCCTGGTTTGCCACTGGTTTTTTCTCTTTTATTTTTTTAGTTTTATGTAGTTTATAGTATGAAATTATATATTATGTAATTCTCATACGAGAATTTCTATATCTGCTGATATTATACAAGATATGGGAATGAGAGTGAGAGTCCCTGTACCATTAAAAAAAAAAAAAACAGAGAGTCCTTGCCTGCCATATATGATGGAAATCTAGCTGCTGCTTGTATTTTCATCAATTTGCTAGAGAATATCCAGTGCCCTTCGGATTTTGGGGATGCGGTGGAAGAGGTGTTGGATTTGTCCAAGGATGCAGAAGTTTACTTCACTCGTGTTAAGAGAAGTGCAAACTCGACTGCAGATCTTTTGGCCGAGAGTGTAAAGCATTAGAGCCTGTTAAAGTGCTGATTGTTCAAAATAGCACTAGGAGTATTTAGTTTGTGATTTTATTGCCTGTTTGTCTCTCTATTCCTTGGTGGTTTTTGTAGTCATTTGTGTCTCTCTTCTACTGATGTGCTGCTTTAATAAAATTTATTCTACTTAAAAAATATATATATTTCTTTTATCATCACACCTTTAGCCTTTGGATTCTTTGAAAATACCATATTTTTACCCTAAATTTATGCATAAAACAACAAAAAAGTGACTTGGCTGAGTCAGCGGAAGAAGATTTTTGGCTTTTGCTGGATCCTTTATTGACTCAGCAAGTCAACCTAGTCTTGCCAGAAACTCATGTGCCCAACAGTTTTGGTGAGTCCCTTTGTAATTCTAGCATGTCAACTTGCGGCTTGCACATGTCAATGTTAGTCGGGGGCAAGTTTGTGAACTATGGTAGATATATATAGTCATTGTTTTGTAACATATTATACCAAAAATCACACTTAGGCTATTGTCTTTCAGTCGAATTCTCCTTGCTAAAGTTGTGATCAAACAACTCTACTGGCATTAATTTGTGGTGTCCTGAGATAACACCCGTCCTTTTTTTTATTTATCTAATTGTAGTTTTTCCCTTAATTTTGTGTCATTTAAATACTTTTTAAAGAAAATATTTTTATTGATTGTGATGATCTTTCATCCTATTCAGGGGGGTGCTTTATCAACGCTCGTGGGTCATACGCAATGTGTATCTTCTGTCGTCTGGCCAGAACATGAAACTATGTATTCTGCATCTTGGGACCACTCTATCAGAAGATGGGATCTTGAAACAGGCAAAGACTCCTTGAACTTGGTATGCATGTTCTTTTCCCCATCAGCACTTGATCGGCTGCTGTTTGTGAAAAAACATTGAAAAGAGACTGTTTGATTCAGTCCAAGCCCGACTGCTAACCGATTGGGCTAGGCAATGATGAACCACTTAGCTGTTGTGGGTTTGGGAACTTGTTCTTGGATGGTCAATTATAGCTTGTTCTGTGTCTATGATCGAGGTTGAACGTGCCAGAGCTCTCTGGGAATTTAAGACCCTTGTCTATCCAATCTTTCACTACATTGATGTTTCTATTCTGTTTGTTCACTGGCTTTTTAGAGATGCCAAAAGTTTTTTATTTTTTATTTTTGCACCTATTTTTGTTGACACTAAACCTTGAGCTGTCTGTGTAGGTCTGTGGAAAGGTTGTCAACTGTCTCGATGTTGGTGGTGAGAGCTCTGCACTCATTGCTGCCGGTGGCTCCGACCCTATTCTTAGGATATGGGATCCTCGAAAACCAGGCATGTTAAATAAGTGAACTTTTAGCTTAAGGATCTTTTGTGCCTATTTGGATCTGTATCTCACTTTAAATCTGCTATGTGCAGGAACTCTGGCTCCCATTTTTCAGTTCTCATCTCACTCTTCATGGATCACAGCTTGCAAGTGGCACAAAAGCTCATGGTTTCATCTGCTTTCTGCATCTTATGATGGGAAAGTGATGTTATGGGATTTGAGAACTGCGGTAAGCTTCCTTCTGAATAAATAACTAATGCAAGTCATGATTGTATAGAAAACCATAATTATAAATGCATGATGGCACTCATGAGATGAACACAGTTTTAGCTCAGAGCACTTGATGTCTCAGTAATGATCTCCTCAAACCATTGTGTAGTTAATTTAGTTAAAGGCCTGGCCTATAAAACTCACCATTTCAACACACTTGTAGCAACAATCATACTAAATTCAGCTTGCAAAACTACTTTCCAGCCTGTGATGCCAAGACACTCCAAACCACGCAACATATTCATGTTGTATTAACGTCCGGCATAGTTATCAGAATCCTACGATTCGTATCCCGAATCCCGATTCATATCCTGAATATTAAGGAAAATGATTTATATCTATGTAATGAATCCCATTTACAAATGAATCTTAAGATTCAGGTATGAATCCTACGATTCGATACTCGTTTCATTGAATCTTACGATTCAAATGATTCGACAAAACGAGAATGGCTATGGCCAATAAGCTAATATTAATAATCTTTTACCTTTTTCCTTTCTTTATTATCTCTTTCTTTTATCGCTTGTATTTTTAAAATATTAATTAGTAGTTAACAAAACCTCGTAAGAATTTTTTATGGCTTTGATAAGGTTTTAAAGATGAATAAAGAACATGCATTTAACTATAAAGCATTCTACTGTATGTATGGTGCTTGTTTATATCATTTTCTTTTTTTAATCTATATTGGTTTTTTTTCTTTATGAACATTTTCTTAACTTTAAGAGATATACTACCATGTAAGATTGATGGTTTGGATTTTATTTTATTTTTATATTTTGATTTAAATATAATAAAAAATATATATTGTTACTTTAAACTTATTTAACTATTTACACATCATTTATTTCATATATATATATATAATAATATATGTCATGATGTTCTTGATATGATTGTATGATAGACTTACTTGTTATTATATTTATACTACTATAAGTGGAAAAATGGATGGTTGTGAATAATTACTTTTTTCTTACGATTCACAATTCGATTCGATTTATGGGTATGAACGATTTACGATATGATTCCAATTTTAAAAACTATGTCGTCCGGTGCTTCAATTGTATTTGTAAAATCCTTGTCTTGCCATATCCATGCTGTGCCCTCTCATATCCATGCCATATCTGGGCATCCTAAGTTCAAAAAATTACAATGGCTGGGTCGGAGTAATACTCTTACAAACTAATGAAAATCTACATGTGACTATGTTACTTTAACAATTTCTACCGTGAAAGTCCAGGTGCTACCTTGATAGGTTTCTTTTCCTAGTGTAATATGTTCTGCACTTTACAACTCAAGCTCTGCGAAGATGTCTTGGTTTAGCTTTTTAAGCAACCAACTTGTCCCTTCCAGGCATGAGACTTGTCCAATTGCTGAGTGGTCTGGCCTATGCTTTTTTGCTGGCAGTAACTCTTAAAAGGTCATCATCTTGAGTTGTGTAAGGAAGACCTTGAGAGTAAACTGATTATAGCCCTTTGAACATTCCCCCAAAGCGTCTTGAGAGCTACCAACCCCCTAGAGTAGCCTTCATGCCAAATAATTTTTCTAATTGCCACCTGGAAAACCATTATATCATCATCAAAGCCTTGTCCCAATCATATTGGGGTCGGCTACATGAATCTGTTTCTCTATTTCGATCTGTCTTGAGCCAAATCTATAGATAAGCTGCACTTCTTCAATTTATTTTTACTACCTCCATCCACGTCCTCTTTGGCCTACCCCTTCCCCTTGGTACGGAATCAACTTGCATAGCCAAACTTTTCCTGACCGGTGTCATTACTGGCCTATATTGGACATGCCCAAATCATCTCAAACAGGTTTCTCTAATTTTATTTCCTATTGATGCTACCCCCAAATGCTCTCGAAAACGTTCATTTCTAATCCAAACTAGTTTTACCACACATCCACCTCAACATTCTCATATCTGCTATATCCATTTTGTGCATATGTTGCTTCTTAATCGACCAACATTATGCTCCATAGGTCATAGTTGATCTAAAATCACTGTCCCGTAAAATTCTCTTCGATCTTGTTGGCATTCGTTGGATCACGAAGTACTCCATAAGCAAGTCTCAACTTAAACCATCCCGCTTTTATCCCATGTTCGACATTTTCGGAGCCAAGGTAACGGAAAGAATCTTTATGTGGCATCTCATGGACTTCAATTCTCACAGTAGTTTCGGCTCTCTATATGCCCACTGAAGTTGCAGTACATATAGTTCATCTTTGTATGGCTTATTTTAATGCCTTTTGATTTTAAAGCCTCCTGTCATCTCTCAAATTTTGCATTCACACCATCTCTTGATTCATTCACTAACATTATATCATCTGGAAACAACATATACCAAGGTATCTCCTTTTTAATATGAGCAGTTAACGTATCCATAATCAGTGCAAAGATATAAGGGCTTAGTTCTGACCCCTGATGCAAACTTATGGTCATTGGAAACTAACTCGTCTCTTCACAAGTAGCTCTCACACTCATTACTACTCCATGCATATCATGAATAATTTCAACATAATCTCTTGGAACATTCATTTTATTTAAAACCCGCCAAATTAAATATCTAGGTACACCTTGTCGTAGGCTTTTTTTGGATTGATGAAGACCGTATGTAGATTTCTCCTCTTCGCTCAATATTTTTCAATCAATTCCCTAAGACAGCAACAATCCAATTGCTGCAATTTTCTGGTTTTCTTCCAACATGCGATTGTCGCGGAGTGGATTTAAAAAAAAAAATAATGAAAAAGATGCTCGGTCTAGGCATCTTTTCCACCCAGGGAAAAGCCACCCCATCGATAAGATCTTCACACCCAAGTTCTCAAAACCAGAAATCAAATTAGCTTTAATGAAAACTTCCCTATAAATTTCCACTGTTGGCTTTAATGCATAATGCAAGAGCATAAAAAACTTGATTCTCTTATTCTAGTAAGAAAGGCAAAAATAGACTCCTAATCTAAGAGAAATTTGAAATTTACCTCTCTTCATAATCCTATAGTCACAGATATATGAAAAAGAATCCTTAGATGGCTTTGGTACCTGATGGGGATGTCCAATGCATGAGGTGGGCTTTGAGGCCTACCCATGGGATCGATTCTCCATGTTCCTTTGACTGCACCCTTGATGGTCATGTGGTCCTGTCCGTGTCAAAAAAATGTATTTTGTTTTATGCAATTCAAGATTTAAATTTTGAAACTCAAGTTTGGTTAGGCTTTTGACATTCTGGGTTAACTGAATTTATCCATATTCAATGGTCTCTTGAAGTATTTGACCAAGATATTTAACTACCTGACTAACAAATGGTGCCCATGCCAACCATATTTGCAGCATAGAATCCGCATCATATATGATCTCTCACATTCAGACACCCATGCATGCATATTCAGACAGCCGCACATATATATATCTTTCATCAATATGAACCTAAGTTTTTCAAGTACATGGTATTTCTGGATAAGTGCATATAAATGGCACTTTCGATTTATGTTTGAGGTTTTTTTTTTTTTTTTTTTGGTGGTTACAGTGGCCATTGGCAGTAATAGACTCACACAAAGAAAAGGTAACTCTTTTTCCTTTGGTCTTGTCTGTACTATTATGTCGAAAAACTTGGCTTCCTAACAAAATTTTTGCCAACATGCAGGTGCTATGCGCAGACTGGTGGAGAGGTGATAGTGTTATCAGCGGCGGAGCTGACTCAAAACTTTTCATGTCTTCTGAAATTTCTATCCAGTGAGGTAACAGTCAGGTTTTCAGTTTATTCTTTTCTTTTATTGCTGTGGGAATTAAATATGAGAGAGAGAGAGAGAGAGAGGCTCTGCGCTGCTCATCTTTATATTCACATGATTTGTGGAGAGAGATCAGATACCTTCGTCTTGCTCTGTGGTGTTCATCTTTAGATTCACATGATGCTTTGTGATTTCCAACTTTCAGATATATTATGGCGATGGATTGGGATTTTGGATGTAATGCTAAAGAAATTCGGCTTCTGACTATAAACCCAGACGGGTTGAAATTAATGAGAGAGAACCACTTGGATGCTTTTCCTCAGTACACAAAAGAAGACTGGAGGACTCTGATTAGGAGAAAGGAGAAAGATAAGCTTCCCGCCAGTTATATTAATTAGCCTTCGTGCAACTTGGTATGGGGATGGCGGACAAATGCATCATTTATTGGAAAGAGTGAACGCAGCTCAAACCATAAGCTAATCCACAACATTGTCAATTTTGGTTTTACTGCACCTAGACTGTTAGTTTCATAGGGGGTCGAGTTTCTTGTTTGAGGAAACAGTTTTTGTTCATTAGCAGCTGGAAACTGCATGTATGATGCTTTCGTTTTACTGTGATGGTGTTTTAAAACTCTGGAAACTCCAACTAGACTCTGAAGTTGTAACCATGTTGATTTTTCATGGGCTGGGCCTGTCTAATCTGTTTCCATTTAATATTGGGCCAGGCTTTGATTAAGTGATAGAAAGCCAGTCCTGAATAAGGTGTTCTCGTAATTTATTCTATTTTGGCCAATTGATTTCTAGAAAGGTTATACATACAACTATTAAAAGGCGGGCATAGCCCAGATGAATGAATGGACATGCTTGGGCCTAACACTAAGGCCTGTGGCAGGCCTGTGCCAGATATGGGCCTGTGCCTCTTAACAATGGGCTGGCTCGGGATAAGGCTTCGGTGGCCCAACCCAGCCCAAACCCATATATGTAATTGTAAGCTCCAGGTCAAGGCCCAATCTGAAAACTGTCTGCTTTAATACTAATTGGCCCTATTTTAATGTTCATTCCTCCCAATCTGAAAACTGGACTGCCTACTATGCTTGTGGTCCTTCTAACCACAACTTTTAGCTAATTGGCCCTACAATGACCTGGACCCTTTGTTTGTGATGACATGTAATTGGTAAAAAAAAAAAAATACAATATAGTGTCTTGTATCAGTAAAGAAAATGTAAAAAAAAAAAAAAAAAGTGAATACGATATAGTAACTAAGGTGATTATTCATATGCCATGGATAATATGTGGATGATGGAATGAGTAAAAGACCATACTCACAGGATTTATAATACTTGGAAACTCATAGCATGTTGTGCATTATCGGTCGCTACAATTTTATGGAAGACCAGTGGGGCTATTATCAACTGTAAAGATTAATGACTAGCTGCCATTAGCTCTATGATTAGAAAAAAAAATTAAGAATTTGTTACAATGATTTAGTGGTACAATTTTTGCAAACAAGATTCTATGGCAACCGTAGGACTTGAAATTTTTATGGCTGAGGTTATCAAAATATTCCCATAATATCAATGAGATGTGAGATGTGTTTATAACAATATCAAGATAATATTGTGATAATTCAAATATCGACGAGCTTTCTGGATTTTTCCAAACTTCTGGTGTTGGCCTGTTGGGGATGAAAATGTTTTGTATATACCCTCATGTCCAGAATTGGGTATGATCCAAGGAATTTTCTGAATTTTCATGACTCGCCGTACCCCTCAGAGACCTATGGCCTGGATTCCAACGAGACTATTCCCTAGGGGTACATACATAGCCATAGCGCCCTTTGACGGTGAATTTTTCGAAATTTAGAACTGGGTTGATTGAATAAATAAATAAATTTGAGCTGAAGTCCATTAGATCCTCATCTACCTGTGGAGTATTATGTGATTATCTGAACTTATTTATTTATTTATTTTATAATTATTATCTCGTCCTGACCCAGGTTTATTCTTAATTCGATGTGGATATGGATATGAATATCGAGTCCAAAGCCTATGGCTGTTTTGTCAGTGAGGGCATGTATAAGGTGGGCTTGTTTAATATTTGGGCTAGGCTTACATCAAGTGATAGAAAGCCCCCTGCCAGATATAACAGAGTGCCTGTTAATTTAGCATCAAAATTTGCTAGAAAGCCATGATAAGAAGCCCAGTTTTCCCTGGCCACCCAATTGACTGAATGGACAGGCTTGGGCCTGACACTTTCACCACATGTGCTTTGGCCACCGAAGTTGTGCTAAATTTGGACTTGCGGCAATTCACAAAAAAAAACAGACGTAAGAGTGTTTGAATGGGTAACTTGATCATAGGCAGGCCATGTGGCCCATAAAAAGGTGGTCATATGACAATTTCCAATTGAATTGTCTTACATTAAAGATAAGGCTAATCAGTTTATAAAACTCACTTTTTTGGCTTGAAAGAATAGGTGAGGGGCTACAGGGCCTACTTCTGAAATTTTCAAACTGTTCAAAGTATAAACCCACAAGTTGTGCATCAGTCCTCATAAAAAACTTCCTTTCAATACCAGAAAGTTTTGGACCTAGATAATATATATATATATATATATATATATATGAGGCCTAGCACTCGGCATTAAGCCCCTAAAGTCAATGTGACTGTTTGTAGCTGGTTTCCATTGATTAAAGGTGAGCTCAAAAAAATGAAATCTCATGTAGGTACATTCAAAAAAGTTGGGAGATATGTTAAATTCAAATGTATTTGGGTTTAATTCGTATCCCTTTCCAATCTGATCTGCAAAGTCAGGGTCTGCTGGTAAAGAATGTCAGCTGTGATTACTTTTTCTTTTTCTTTCCTAATGCTCTACAGACCCTATGATTTTCCATCATGAATTCTGAGTTTTGCCCTGGCCCATTCATACCTACCCAGACCCACTAACATGAAGTGGCCCGTGGCCCACAAGCATCAAATGTATTTATAGACTACTAACATCACAATGGGGTGGGTGTATTGGAATCCTCGAATCTCACAGTACCTAGCAATCAGCTTTTGTAAATCTAAGCTACCTGTGCTGCTTTTCCTTCCCCTGCCATCAATTTACCTGCAAATCTAGTTAACTGGAATTGGGTGTAACAGAGAACAAATCAGCTCCCATAATTCAGGTTTAACCGGAAACAAACAAACATAAACCCACCCTCATCTACACAAACCGAATACACCTGCGCTTATAATTCAGGTTAACCAGAATATAAAATAAAAAAGAACCATAAAACCTCATCCACACAAAAGTGAATATACCTGCACAGATTCACAAAGATCCAACTTTGCCCTGATGAGGTCGAGTGAGTTTCAGATGTAGGAAAGGTTAGTGAAATTCCCCAGCAGCTAGAGTAACCAAGGATAAACTGAGAAGTGGAGAAACCCAGCCTTCCACACTGATGACAGCAAATTGAGTGGTCAAAATGGGCAAAATTGTGGTCTCCCTCCCCACTTCTTGTTATTGCTTTCTCCAAGAAAAATCTATCAAGAGCTCCTTCCGTGCCAATATTCAACCAAACAGTGGCAAAGAGATTCCTACTTTGCTGCATCCAAAAATACCCTCCTTGTTTTCGAAGCTCCGGAATCCAACTTTTCTTCCATTTAACCTGCTGGTTTCAGAGATTAGATAATTGGGTGGGTTGTAAATAACAGAATAACGGGACAGTCACAGGCGTTTTATGGGCTCTGTTATTGACAGCATCAAAGTGCTCCCTAAAAAGAACAACAATCTCAAATATGTGTTCATTTTTCACAGTATGTAAAAGAAAAAATAAATCTAATAAGAATAATATTTGCGAAGCCAAAGGAATGCCCCTTACTAATTTCTCAAGGGACAACCCTTAACATTCACTGGAAACAAAGATCATTTACATTAATCCGTAATTTGTAAAAGGTGAAAATGCCCATGAGAGTCAATGACTTGGTTCCAGCATTGTGAAACCGGAGCAAAAAACCATTGAATGCCACATGAAAATCAACCCACAAGCATTATAGATTTACCTACTTACCATGCGTGCCAATGAAGCTGCTGCAAGACTGCAACTTCATCTCCTGTTCTCATTGAGAAATGATTGGGTAAATTAATCTCCCTGGTTTTCATAGATTTACAATGGCCCGCGCTTCTCAAAGACGAAGTCTACAAATCCCATTATGAAGCTGACCCAAAAAACCCACAGCTCCTCACATCTCTGGAGAATGCAACTTGCCCAGTCTTTCTCTTTCTTTTCCATGTTGTACACATTGAAGATCGATAGTGTGCATAAATGCACATGATATTGATAGCATAAGAGGGAGAGCAAAATAAATTGATTTATGACTAAAGTGAGAGGCATGACACTCCCTCAGGAAGATTTCTAGGCATTGGAAGGGCAGTCACATGCCTCTTAGGGTATAATTTCCGGGCAGCTGCCTCAGAGGATGAGGAGTTCTCAACTCCATCTGCATTACCCCGCCCATGGAATCTGGCAAGACGGTAGAAAATAGAAATCTTCTCCAAATCCTGGCATTCAACTCTTACATCCAAGATTGAAGCTTTCTTCTCCAATCTGCAAGACCACAAAAGCAAAGGTGTTCAGATACTAATGCAAGTTTTCAAGCTAACAAAGGGGTTGGATTGAGATTAATTAAGTTCCTATAAGGCTTACTGGTTGGAGAATAGAGGGGCTCATGCTTTAGTTGCTAGTGCTCTATTTATTTGTAGTGTGATGCATCGCCACACAAAATTAATCCAAAAGCTTCAAGGTCACTCACAGATCGGACAGTTCCTAGAAGCACGACCTCCGGTCTCTGCTTCACTAAGCATTCACATGGTGATGTCAATGGGTTTTATTTTTAGTTTTTATAAGGTACTATGTTGATTACCTGTGTAGGTTGTGGGGATTTTCTTTAATCGGATTCCTCTAGTTTCCAATATTTTCATATCTACGTCAACATGTTTTATATTCAGTTTTGTATAAGGCTACGATGATCCATGTGGCTTGTGGGGATTTTCTTTGATATGTATTGGAGTGTGGTATTTCTGGATTGTGGAGATTTTGTATGACGTGTAGGAAAGCATTGATTATGGGTTGTTGTGGTTTGTTTGATATGTAATGGAGAGCAGTAATTTTGCTTAATTTGTTAATAACGGTGTCTATCTTTAAGCATACTGCTGCCCCAAAATTAGGGTTGCGAACAGAAATCCAAATCTCCAAATACCCGGTATCTCCAACCCATTAAAAACCAGGTTTGGAACCTGAATTTGGTTCCAATAGAACATCGGTTCCAGTTACAGAACCCATTCTCAAATCCGGTAAGAAATCGGCTCCGGTTCTGAATCCACAAGGTTCGGACCTGAGGAACCAGGACAGGACCCGTTCGCAGTGTCGCTTTTCCTTTCTGTCATGTAGAGGAGCAAAAGGGGGTATTTAATTCCCATCCCATTCATCCATTATACCGGTTTTGAAAAGCCCTTTTTTCTCAAAACCCTCCTTGCCATGTCCAAGAGCGAACTCCTGCTTCACCAACCCAACCCGCCTCTTAAAACTCTCATGTCATTTCAGGTACGTTAACCTACCTCCCTCCCTCTTTGATTTTCTAAATCATCAGGCCGCAATTTCTTTCCCTCCTTCAATACCCCGAATGGCTTCCATGTTAGAGATTTTGAGAATGTATTGAGGGCAGTTCTTCTTGCGGATCGATACTGGAAAGCAAAGAAGCCTAGGGTAGAGAACGCAGAGAAAAAGAAGAGTGTCCATCACTTCTTCAACGCACTCCACTGCACAGGAAAATGAAGCAAACCAACTACTGTTCAAACAATGTCTCCCTCCTTTTCCCTTTCATTTATGGCTTTCTATTCTTTAGACTTGTTATTGATGTTTCTAGCTTCTTTTTTTTTTTTTTTTTTTTTTTGGTGTGTGTGTGTGTGTGATTTTGTCGTACACCCAAACTAGGGAGGTGGAGTCAGAACCGGAACCATGAAAAAGGTTCCATGTTGGAAGCGGATTCAGATCAGGATCCAAATCCGGAACCATCCTTTACAAACGATTTTGGATCTAGATACAGCAGGGTTCCATTCCGGACCCGACCCTTTGCATCCCTCATAATTGCATTATACAGATAATGGTGCTAGACCAAGACTTTAAAAACACAAGCAATTTGCTTGTTAAGCAACCAAGATGTAAACACCGTGTAGTTTCATCCAGCTGAGTATTCTAGGTGCATGCATCAGCGGCGTGTAGAGATGTAAAGGGACCCTGATTCTCCGACTACCCGGAGGTTCCGACCCATGGAAGACTGGGTCTGGGTCCTAATATAGGCCCTGATAAGTAAACGGTTCCGTTTCCAGATCCCTTTTTTTGGACCCAGGACCTAAATGGGTCCAGTTCCGGATCCACCTCAGTTCTGACCCGTGGACCCAGGACCCGACACATTCCCTTAATATAGATTATAGAAGCTTAGAATCTTTGAGAACTCCAAAACGTCATTGGCAGGAAATTTTCCAGAGGTAGGGTTTTTCAAACCATCTGCTCCCTGTTCGGCTGTTGTGCCCAACCCCCACCCCCCACCCCACTCTCGGCTTTTTCTCTGTTGTGTTCTGGAAAGACCCACTTAGATTTCAGTCATCCATTTTAGGTTCTGCTCATGGCTTTTGAATTGTTGGGTTTCTTTGGAAGTTGAAATGGAGCGCTCTGGGTGAGAACGGAAGGTTGGAGTTGTGTGGGGTGGAGAGTTTTTTCTTTTTTTTGGGTTTTTAGATAAAATGAGGGATTTGGGGTTCTTGGATTTTGAGGTCGAGATATGAGATGGAAGGGATTTGGATTAGAAATGGTTGCTTAAGAGGGATTTGGTTTTTTCTCCCCCTCCATCTCTCTCTCCCCGCCCTCTTATCTTTATTTTTTTGTTTATTCTGTTGTGTTCTCAAAAGTCCCACTTAGATTTCAGCCTCCCTTTTAGGTTCTACTCTAGGATTGTTGGGTTTCTTTTTAAGCAGAAACGGAGGGCTCTGGGTGAGAATGGAAGGTTTGGGTTTGTGGGGTGGAGAGTTTTTTTGGGGGGGTTTTAGATCAAATGAGGAATTGGAGGGTTTGTAGAATTTGTGTTTGGGATCTGGGTTGGACGGGATTTGGTTTTAGCCATACAAAACTGGTTCCGGAACTAGGAAACTGGCTCCGAACCGGTTCCGGTTCCTTCTTCACAAAAACGGTTCCAGTTCCACCATGGACCTGGACCAGAACCGACCCGTTTACATCCCTAGCGAGTGTCATACTTAAATTCCAATATCCTAAATGGGGTCATGGTAACAATTACAGTACTGTCATGCAAAATTTCCAGGCATTTTGCCTCATAACCTAGTAAGTTGGACTTGTGACGCTACTGCATCTGTTATAGTCCTCAGAGAGATTCTGTGCATGCAAGGTTGGTTGGGGAGAGGTGTTGGTGGCATTAAATAATTATCATGTGCGGCACAGACACTCCTAATATAAACATTTCTAACTTTATGATCTTATCCCTTCCATCCAACCATAAGGCGCTAGATTTCTACCTCTTAACTGATTTTCTTCCGTTTTGTCTAATTCCCACATTTCACATTTACAAGACCATTTGTCATCCTTTTCTGATGCAACAAGAAGCCTATCCTCTTCAACTTTTCAAAGGGCTCCAAGTTGGTAACTGAGGAGCCCCTTCTCTCTCAAAGACCTCTCTCTTCCGCAAGATTTAATATGGCCTTCAACATTTGAAATTTCTTATGAATTCGGAAGCCAAACCCACCTCTGACCACAACCAAACACAAAAAATCTTGAACGAAGCCAACAATATTAAAAATCATTAAGGTTAAGGCATGCCATCTACAACAGACGACTTGACCAGGACTGGGCAATGAGTGGAGAGCAGTGCAGAGTTGAACTAATCATCCTATTCATAGAGATGAAGAATCGATCCAATCTACTTAACGAGGGGTTATCCTCACCATTCAACGAAACAAGGTGCATATTGAGCAAAACAATATCTAGTTTTCAGGTAGATTAGAAAGTGAATATGCAGACTACTGAAGTGCACTATAATATGTAGTAGTAGTAGTATATGAGGACAATGGAGGCATTTGCTGTGAGTGTCACCACAGAACTTGATTCATACCTCCTCAAGTCATTTTCCAACTTCTTTCCTCTATTTATACAGTCTTCCACAACCTTTAAGAAATTATCTCCTGCCTTTTCAGAAGCCTTATCCTTGCCACATATCCTGCACAAAATTTAAAAATTAATATCTAGAGAGGAGAAGGCCTTAACTGAGACAGACTCTGGTCACTCTTTTGTTTTTTTTGTTTTTTTTTGGGTTACTTAAATTCAGGGAACTAAATGATGCACTACCGGAAAATAGGGTACAATTTAATAAAAAAAGGCACATGCATATAGGAACATTTCACCCTTTTGCCAGGTCTAGAGCAAAAAAGAAACAGTAAAATGAGCATGAGGCAAGAGGGGACAGGTAATATACCCTTCAGAAAAGAAAGCATCCAAACAACTTTGCCTTCTGTATTTTCTGAAAATAAAGTAAATTTCCATGGAATATGGGTAGCTGAACAGCACCAAATTGCGTCAAAGTACATTTACAACTAAAAAATGTCAATATCCTAGCTGCTCAGCTGGTTAGGGACATGAGTATGTGAGAGTGGGTGAGTTCGAGTCTGCAATATAGGGGGGGAAAAGAAGAAGAAAAACCCTTACATATTTCTGCAGTCAGGATGAACACCGCAATCACTTCCTGAGCATGGCATCAGACTGCATGCATCTCCTAATGCTAACTTAGCCGAGAAGTATGCAGCACTCTCATACTCAGAAGTGGCATCTGCAGACATAATTGCTGCTGGCATGGAGCGGAAGAGTTGCTGCATTAAACGTGTTGTCAAAACAAGCCTTCTCCTTGGTCGAGCCATTGGTGGTCCATCTTCAACCATTTCAGCTTCATCTTCCACCTTCACACAGATTTCACCATTGAAATTAATACCAGGTGCTGTAGATCTAAATGAAGAATATTATAAAAAATCTAGGCAGTCATACTAAAATAGTATCCACACAAGAACCAAACCTTCTCAATTAGCCGGTTTGCAGCTTGTGCCCATTCAATTTCTGCCATGCTGTAAATAACAAAAAAATTTACATATTATTAATCAAAATGAAGATATCCAATTGATTTAAGCAACTGTCTTATCAGTTATTACCAAGTCTGAATAATACATACATTCATTTACTTATATTATATGAATCCCTATTCATCCAAAAGAGAAGGGGGAAAATCCATAACAGCATCTCAGAGGTGAGAACTTCCAATGTGGGCTCCCCTCTCCCCAACCCTTTATTTTTCTCACACAGCCCAAGACCGATCCACATAGGGATGAATTTAGGCTGTGTTTCTTAGGCTTGTAGGGGGGACACAGGCTCAATTTTTTGGCCCGATGGTAAATGGGCCATACTAGGCCTTCATATGCTTAAAAAACTGGGAGCAGGCCCAAACTTTATTTTTTTTAAAAGCTGGCCCGAAATATTTAGTCCTTTACACATTACAAATGGGATTGCCTCGGCTTGACTTTAAGTCCTGCACAGTGTATACATGCCTAAATATTAGGCCCAATAAGTAAATGAACTGAGTGTCTACAAGCTTTGGACCAGCACAGCCGACATGGCCACAAATACTTCAATGCAACCACAGTAGTCAGAGGCACACATTAGGCGTGTACCTAGGCTCTAGGCATATGTGTGCCTTCCATGAGCTCTATGCTGTAGGCACAAGCTTACAAGCAAGCAAAATAAAGTACCCAGGTAAAGCACTTTCCAGAATATAGCTGACATACTGAATAGTGCCCATTTTATTATACTCATTGTTACCAATATAGGTGCTGAGGTTTGTCCAATATCATTAACACATGTAAGGAGCAAAAAAGGTAGAGAGAGAGAGAGAGAGAGAGATATGTTATTTAACAGAACAGCCTGGTTGTTCCTTTGGGCGCACCTGGATGTGGGGTTGAATGGTCTTTCAATAATAAAAATGTGAACCATCTAATCATGGGATCATTGTTTTGAAGGCCTTACTTAGAGTTTGAAATTACTAGGAGCTAGATAAAGTCATTGTGCAAACATTTTTGCATGATCAATCCAAAGTGTACAAAACTCAGATGAGTGTCAAATTTGGCGAGCGCTAGTTCACAAAGAATAATGTGCGAGGGGTTTGAATTAATCGTAGACAGGGCCAGGTGGGTCCCATAGGAGTGCTGGTTCCTTATTTCCAAAAGGCCAGTACGAGGAGACTTGTTCTTGGATCATATTGGGATATATTTTTTTTAAGGCTTTTAATGGGACCTGATCTGGCTTGCGCTCGGCCCTAATCAAGTTGGGTCCCGAGTCTGATTTAAGTCCTTGCTGCTAGTACACACCAGACCTTCACCATTCACCTACCACCTTGATCGGCATCTATCCAGGTGGCCCAAAAGACAGTGGGGTTTCAGCCAACCACAAATCCACATCACACCCTTGTATCCCCCTACAATGCAATTGGCATCCATCCAGATGGGCCTCAAGAATGAGGGGTTTTGCCAAATAATAATCCACATACCAATCTCCTAACCCTATGACTGGCATGCATCTAGGTCGACGATAAACTAAGGGGCAATTTAGTAAAACCAAACCAGTTCTTTTCTGTAACATTCTAATATACATGCACGTGTAGGGTAATATTCTGCTAAGATGTAACTCTAATGGATTTGCGAGAAAGGAACCTTTTTACCACTGTGTGGGACACCCCATGACAAATCTAAACCCCTTCACACTCACTAACCCCTCATGAGTTAGCACTCACCCCAATTTGGCACTAATCTGAATAATAATCACCGTTGGATTAAATTCTAGCGGTTTCTTAAGTAACATTATTCATAAACAATGATTATTATTCAAATTAGTGTCAAATGTCAATCAGCGTGAGTGCTAACTAGTAGGGGGTTAGTGAGTGTGAGGCAGTTGGATTTGTCATGACTCAAGAGGTGACGTACGTGGTGGTAAAAAGCTTACCACTCATTCAAATCCGTGAAAGTGCGTGCGTGCGTAGGTAGCCAGAGAGACTGAGTGACTAACAAAAGGAAGCAAATCTAGAAAACCAATCAGCAAGCAATGTTTTATTGTGAGAATCAGCACCTGATGCTTTGAAGCCTCTGTGAACCTTGGGTAACTTCTTTGTGCCATGGTAGAAGCTCTGATGTTGCATTCTTACCTTTCTTTGCTCTCACAACTACTAAATTTTGATCAAGAGGCAATGAAGGGTGTGAAGACAAGTGTTCACTGGCTGGTACAGTGTCCACTGGACTCTGCCAGATACTAGTCTGACTTGCATGACCAGCATTTGTTTGCTCCATTGTTATGTTTGTATGCAAACCCTCAGAAACCTTTCCAAAAAAGAACTGCTGAGCAGCCATCTTGGCATCCCTCTGAGAACCATCCACCCCATCAGGCAGAGGCATAATATGCCCATTTTTATAGGTTCCATAATGCTCGAACCAGGATGGTGCCATCTGTGGATTAATCCGGGAATGTTCATTTCCTCTGAGTGACATGGTAGACGTTCCAGTGAGAGGGCCAGAATAATTCTGAGGACCATTTCGTCCCAAAATGGCCATATCCTTTGAGGGTGCATCTCCAACATGAAGATGAGAAGAAACAACAGCATTTCGATCTTCTTTTCCCTCTGAAGAAAAGCATAGCATTTTGGGATCTGATGATGGAAAATGCATGTGTTGGGTTGCTGCACTATGTTCATTTGCCAAAGGATCTCTGACCATGGCATTGGGACCATATGCAATCCGTTGACCTGTCTTAGCTACTTCCTCTTGAGCATCAGCACCGAATTCTGCTCCTTTAAGCCTTTTAGCACTTCTCCTACTTGGGTCAGAGTCTACACCCTTCATGGCCAGCATTTGATGCAGCAAGGAGTAGCGATGATGTGGATCAGTAGACGATTTCAGAGTGCGACCAAATGATTCAATTTCATTATTGGGATTGTCGGTGCTCCGAAGGGAGACATGTTCTATTTGAGAAATAGGGGTATGTTCCAGCGCTGGCATTCCTCTACCAAAGTCCCGCTGGCGTGGACAAACCACAGTTTCATGCTCTTGGAATGAACTAGCTGTCTCTCCAGCCAGGCTGATCCTCCCATGTGGCATTTGTCGCAAGGAGCTGTTTTTGCTAGGTTGTTCACCTCCTTGGCTTAACTGCTCTGAACTAGTGGAACATGTCCCAAACTCAGACAGACCATTTCCTCCCTTGTTCATACCTTGATCATCTGCCTTCCGTGGGGCCCATGAAGCTGCTTCCAAACTACTAGTTGACGAGCGGGTGGACTGAAAAAGCGGAGGAACCTTGCTTGATGGGCCACCAGATAAGCGCTGTTGAGCTGTTACATTGGTCCATACATTTGGCAGCCTTGGTGAGAAGCCACCATGAGAAATGCCAGGTGTAACAGTGGGTTGAGAGACAGGAGGTTGTAGGCATGAACCCCTCATATAGGAAGAGTTTGCATCCATCGGCTGTGAATGAACAGCACTACTTGAGAAACACTGTGTGAAAGGACCACGAGGATCTGCACTGGGGCCAAGAGTGAAAGGTAGGGTCCTGGTAGCAGCACCAGGAAAAGATGGCTGGACAGATTGTTCTGCTCCATCATGAGAGTCATGCATCGGTCTAAAATGGGAAGCAAGTTTATTATCAGCTTGACTTGAAAAAGAAAGATTGAGAGACTGGTCTGCAACTTGTAGGCTTGGACTGGTGATGTCATGCTGGTGTAGTTGATTTCTTGGAAAAGGCATACCAGTTGTCACTGTCCCTGAGGAGTTTCCCTGCATATCAAAGTCTGACGCGTCACTTCCAATTTTCCTGAACACTGTTTTATTTGTTTCAAGAGCTAAAGATGGTATTCATACCAAAAATTCAAGCCCTTTGTCACTTACCTCTTGATCTTGCCTTGAATTTAGATCGTCAGTTGTTTGTGAAGACGTCTGAGAGGGCAAACCATGGTTTGAAGCTGATGGCTGCTGAGATGGAGGAGCCAACCGCAAGCCATAACCTTGTGAGCCAGAAGATTGACTGTGATGTAGGTGAGCAACAGATCCATCAGGAGCAGCTGCTTCAACCATGTCTGATTGATTTTGGTCGGATGAACCGCCTATTACATTGTTCTCCCTCGACTGGTCCACTTTGTGAAGAAGCTCGAGCATATTTTGACTGCAAAGATAAATTTTTTATCATCATCATCAGACTGTTGTTATCATTTTTTTTTTATATAGATATTTGATGCAAAGTAGACCTCATGTCAGAGTTGTTGATTAATGAAATTGGGTTTTCCCATTGAGGTGCGTCCTCGTTTATTATCTCTACGGAGATTTATTGTGTCTTCGGACACGTGCTTCGGCACCCATTGTGCTTTTAGCACTTTCCCCGCAAGCCCTAACCCTAGGGCCTGCATCAATATTTGAATCCCATTATTAGTTTCAAAGGCGAAGATTCCTTTAAATCCAAAACCAAATAGTAAATTTCTTCAAATCAATAAAGCAGAGTTCAATTGCAATAACCATACAAAGTACAAAACCTAAAATAGCAAAATTTTGACTTACCTTACTTGATTAGTCCTTTTATTTGGGGTGTTAAAGGTAGTTGACCTTTCAAAAGGAGCTGATACAGCAGATTCATAGCCAGGACGAACACTTCTAGAAGGGAATTCCTCCATTCTTTTTGCATTTCTTTGCAAATCAGGTAAGTGCCCCTGTAACACACAACAAATATATAGATGCTGATGAATTAGAAGAGTTCAATATATCAGAAACCACCTGCACTATTCACTCAATGATCAGTGTTCACCTTTCCTATATCAATGGAATTGTTCAAGGCAACATTGTCTGCAGACTTTGATTGCAGAAAATATCCTTGCTCTTGACTCCTCAATCCTCGAGCGACCAACTGAGATAGGCCCTGTCTGTCTGAAACATGTGTTGTGGTGTCAGAGGATTCCATATCAACCCCTAAATTCCCCATTGGATGATACTGAAATTTGCGAGAACCAGTCAATTTTTGACCAATCTGACCAACAGATTTTTGGTTGCCACCGACCAAAGGCTGATTATCATAGCAGCTGACCATGCATTCTCTCTCATGCCATCTCCGACAGTAGGATGCCGGCGATAAGAATGGCCAGATACATAACTGTCAGCGATCTCCTTCTGGTAGTAATTCTCATGTTTCTTATCATAAGTTTCACCTGAGGCCCTGTCAGAGGTACTAATGGACGACTCCCGAACATCTATGCACTGGCTCGGCTGATGCTGAAGCATTCCAATGTTCTCATTATTTCTATACATGGATGAATCAAACATAGCTTGCTTCCCATAATCCAGATGATGACTATGTTGGACCTGTTGATTCATTTCCTGATTGGTCTTTGAAGTGCTTGGGTTTGCTAGAGCAGTAAAATTATTCATGTAAGGATCCGTGTGCACCTGTGTACTATTCACTCCAGATTTTACTAGTTCAAATCCACCAGTTGAAATTGGTAAGGAAATTGAAACTATGTTATTATCACTCTTCCTCATTTGGCTATCATGATCCCTTTCCAAATGCATGCCTCCCCTAACTTCATTGTTCTGACGATGTCGAACAGAATCTTCATTATCAAAAATCTTCACCGTAGGATCCTCATTTGGTGATACTGACTCATTAATGTTCCATCCATTCGGCTTACTGGAAGACTGACTATTGATATTATATTTAGTCATGCTCTGTTGGTGAGCCCATGAGCTCTGTATATTCTGCAAACTTAAACCCATGTCTGCAGATTGTGCAGAACCACGTGACTGCTCATAAATCTGACTTCCCCAAGAACATTCCTGAGGGTTATCCAAACGCATAGGCGTCTGAACATGAAAACTACGCTCAACAAGTGAATTCTGCTGGGGACTCTGATCTAACCACTTGCTAGTTTCTTTTGGTGATTGCTGCAGGGACTCACGGGAGAGATTCTGCTGAAAACCAAGGACACCATGAACACTGGCACTCATATTCGAATCATCAAAGAGAGGAAAAGTTCGTGGTATTAAGGAAGAGGCCGTCTGCATCTCGTCCTCAACCCAAGCTGCATGCTGCTTACCACTGTCATTCAATGCAGTAGCACGATTCTCAGTTGAAACCTCTGTTTTCGGGAAACTCAAGCCACTCCATTCATCCTGTAACCCTGTGTCACTGCTAGAAGCTTCTGCCACCGCAGATTGCATAAGAGCACTCCAGCTCCCACTCTGGATGGATGGAAATGCACTTAAATTATCATTACCTTCCAATTGATTTCCAGAAATATAGCCCCCTGAATTCATACCACCAATCCTACCAAAAGAATTATCCCAAGCACCTTCATCTGTATTAAACAAAATCTTAGCTTCTGTTGGATCTAGGGTAACCAACCCTGGAGAAGGCTGCTCAGCTTGTACTGCCACTTTTTCCTGGAGATTTCCCTCCCAGCCCACCCGATGCTCCTGCCTATCGTGAAATTCCTGCACCTGTACATTCCTTGACAGCAGGGAATTCATTTGCTGAAAACTCCCCGATAATAAACCATTATGTAGAGTTGATATGGGGGCATGCCCAAACAAATTTTTTTCTTGAAAGCCTTGACTGGAAACTGAAACACCATCTGATACACACATCTCAGTGGGGAAGACAGCAGACTGATCACTTTGAAACACATTATAAGCAGCCGGTTGTGTTGTTGTCTTATCTAACTGGTTTCCACTTGACTTGGAAAACATATCTGCACCATCATTATTAATCCCCTGGAAATGTGAATATTGATTAAAAGCACCCCTTGTTGGGACAACAGGAGAACCGTATAAAGATTGATCAAGCTGTTGAGGAAGAAAGCCCATTGAACGTGATGCCTGACTTTGATCTTGGGGGAACATGTGTCCATTTGAAAATCCTTGCATTGCAGGAGATCCATTGCGATGTGCCCAGTTTGTGTTACCAACCATGAGCATTTGGGAGCTACTTGGAATCCTGGAATCACCTACCACGGGCTGACCAGGCCACATGTAAGTAGATGTGTCATGAATAGGGGCCCCACTGGCTAAAGAGGGTAATTGATCACTGGCTGCCTGTTTTGCAACACCAGACAGTGGATTCAAAGAATTTTCCTGCCTGACTTCCTGATCTAGTTGCTGAAGTTGCTGCTGCCTCTGAAGCTCCTGTATTTGCTTGTAAATGAAATGCTGTTGCCGTAACTGCATGTCATTGACCCCTGTTTGCTGCCTCAACCAAGGTTGGGGAACGCCTGGTTGTTGGTTCCTCATGTCCTGCTGCTGACCACCAAGAAAGTCAAATTAACAGGGGCCTCAACAGTTTCAAATCTTCCTCGATTTCCTGTAACCTCTGGACTGTGTTCAAGAGCATTCCTTTCCCAGTGATTCAATAACAGGTAAGTTTCAAAATACTTTCAAAGGATGCATCTTCCAGATTGGGCCTCATTTAGAATCTTAGAAACCTTGATAACCATGCACAAATCCATGTCAGCTGGAGTATTGTCGGCTTCTAGTTTGACCTTCCACAAATTTGGATCTCAAATTTAACCACGTATGATTTTTGTCAAGAGGTATCCTTGAAGATGGCCAACAACTTCTATCTCTCAGAATCTGTTGATATACAAGCAATAAAATTATACTTATGTCTTAACTTAATTATAAAACAAAGTATATACTTTAAAGGTTTACGTTCTGCTGAGAGGTACCTCTCACAGATTGCACAAAAAGTAAAAATTAAAGCCTCTTGTGGGACCAACTTGGATGCATGCCAATCATGGGAGGCAGCGTGGTGGAAAGGTCTCATTATGGATGAGACTTTGGGCAAAAATCATCTCAATCAGATCACCACAAAAATTGATTTTGAGGCCTTAAACTTTAGTAATTTCTTAAGTTGTCTTTTTTATGAAATGCAATGCAACGGTAAGTATAATCGAATTAGTGACAAATTAGGGTGAATGCGAATTCATGGGGATTTAGTGAGTGAGTGGGCAGGATTGGTCATGGGGTTCCCATGTAGTGGAAAAAAGTTACCTTTCACGCAGACCGTAAGAGGTACCTGACCTCTCAGCAGAAAGAAACCCTATATTTAAATACTCAATCTATAACCCTTACATATCCAGTAAGAAAAATATAATGCATAAAAATGAAGAAAAATATAATGCATAAAAATAAATGAACACATCACAAGTTAAAAGGATGTAAGAGGATGATCAAATCTTTAAACAAACTCTCTTTCCAGAGTTCGTTTGAGATAACACTTTGACATCCGTCAGGTCCTTCTTATATGCTCGGTAAGAGAAAGCAGTAGGGTTTTGAGAAAGAGGAAAGAGGAGATCAGTTGGGAGAGTACCCTCCGTTCACTCTAGATCGGCTCTAGGGTTTTGGTCCGACAAGCCTCATTGGCCAAGAATTTGTTGATTTTGCCCCTTTTCCATCGGTTCTACAGTTTCTGTTTGTCTACATGCTTGATAGTTGACCTCTCATTATCTGAAGCAATCAGTAATGGTAGGAAAAGATGGTTTTAAAAGGGCATAAACAAGAAGATCAGAAGATCGATAAGCAATTCAGAATCTTGAAGCTCCTCCAACCCTATAGCGAAAGGACCCTCGAGCTCAAGCTCCTCTGAGATCAGGAAGCCTCCACTACCCAAACACCTTCGAGATCTCGAAGAGAGATCCATTTTCTTGTTTGTTTCTAAATTTTCGAAAGATACATCTAGACTAGAGCTTGAGCCCATGTTTTGCTAAGCAAGAAGAATGGTAGATTCTTTCATTCCAGTTACTCGAAGCAGCACGAGTAAACATGGTATAGTCTGTCTGGTTCGGAACAAATTGGGAAGCCGATGCAAACTCTAAAAAGGGTTTGGATAGGAAAGTGCCAAGGCATGAAATCAATGTCACAAAGAGACTCTCCAGAGGACAAACCCCAAAGAAAATAACTCCACGAAAGAAATTCTTTTATTAAAAATTCTGAATCGAACTGTAATTGTCTACAACACTATATAAATAAGAAAGAAACCTAAGAGGCTAAGACTCCTAATCAAACCAGTAAAACTAAATAATACCCAATCCAGGAAATTAAATAAAGAATCCAACCGAAATTAGAAAGCTAATTCTACTTATAACTTATTAAGGAGACTACACAAAATTAGAAAGCTAATAACAATTCAAAATTTCTAAACTCCCTTGGGTCCCACACATGGCCCATAGGCCTTTTTCCTACGGATTATTGGCACCATTCATAATCCGATGGAACCAGTGGTGTCATAAGTGTCCTACTCATTAGTAAGGAAAGCCCCTCATCGCCACAGACCACATCTTCATCATCTTCCGCATTGCCCCCACAAATACGAGACCATCGTCATCGTCATAACTGGCTTCCTCATCATCATAATTACCATTAACAGATAGAATCTTAGAAACATGAACCAGCAGTTTACGACAATATGATGCTATATGTCCAGATTCACCACATTTATAACACTTAATTATTCCCTAGCCTTTATCATTATTCCAGCCCCCAACCTAAATCATCCAACTGCATATTCATCACAGTAACCTGTGCTTGACTGCACATCGCCTGTTCGTCTATTTTCATTACAAATCAACCTCGATTGGCCCAATTAAACGATGGACCAGCAACCTGTTTACCCCTCTTGATACTTTTCAATTGTCTTCATACATTGATAGGCCTCATCAACCAAAAAAATGAAGGAACTGACAAATCGACTTGCATAGATAATTAAAACATGCACAAAATGTGCAACAATGATCTTTTATTTTTAAAATGTCATTCATTGCCACAAGATAATGAAACTTCTCGGAATATTCATTCACAGTCCTTTCCCATTTTTGTATGAAATGTAGATTCATGTCAAGGGTTGTGCAAAATTTCGCGGAAGTAACCTCACATTTTCTTTTTGGTCATTTCCCACAAGGCGAATGGTTCTTTTCCCATTCTTTGTATCATTCACTTATTTTGAGTCCCACAAACAGTGGTTCTTCCATTTAATCCCATAGCAACTAACTTAACTTTAATTAGATCTGAAATTTCCTTGCACTCAAATACTTTTTCTAACCATTTGGAAAATTCTTCATCACTTATACCACACATTAAAATCTAAAACCACACATTAAAATCTAAAATCTTGATCTTCAAGCTGAAATCATCTTCTCTTTCATACCTCCTTTCAACGATCCGTTGATTTTAAAATATGGAAGATATTAAGAAAACCATCACCATTACTCGATCCCTCACTAGAAGATAATTGGCAGGGATTGACACAAGCCAACTATCGAATCAGATTCTCGACTTCTTGTTGAAAAATCTGGATCTCAAGGACATAATGATCTTGTTGGTCTCCCTCATCACTCTGTACATTATGCCAGTGTGGACGGCCACACCCTCTACATAGCGGTATTTTGTCAAAGAATGGAAATTAAAATAATAAAAAAATCAAATGAATAGGATCCTTCAGCTCTGATACCCACTGATAGAGTCCCTACTAGCAAAATCGGACTATCTAATGGAAGCCAAACAAATAGATTGCAATTGTTTCGGAAAACACAAAAACATATCAAACGCTAACAGGATCTACAATCAAATAAGCAAACACAGCCAACACGCTCATGCTTAAGTGGTGTTGGCACCTTGGAATCACACACATGCCCACGGATCAATCCATGGTCCTTGAAGTTTAAAGTATCACCACCAACCAATGGTCCAGCATAACCAAAAAAATGCAAACACAAAGAGAAAAGTAGAAAATAATTTACCACAAATTGCCAAACCCTACGGACCTATTAGTTTAATAGAGAGGAGAGTAAAAGTGATGAGGACATCACAGCTCCTCCGTTCAAAATCTACCAGAGAAGAAAGAAGAAATATGCAAGCTTCTTTGTGATTAGACAGCTACTGTTTGATCTTAGATTGCAAATCCAATGAAGTTTCACCATTGGATCTTGATTCTTGATCCTAATGCAGATCAAATCTAAGCTATGATCAAGATGAAGACCTCAGCTGGCAAACATCAGGAAGACCCCACATTGGGATGTGGCCACATGAGAGGGTCCAAAGAAGCAATAAAGCATCAGTGAAGAGAAAGAGGACCAAGACCAAGAGGGCCCATCAGGCGGCCCACCTGTGGACTGTACAGGTCATACGGTCACATGGGTGTACGACCCAATCCCCAAGAAAACCCAAGTCTTTTCTGTTTTCTTTTATTTATCTTGTTTGTTTTATTTATTATAGTTTAGTAATTGTAGTTCCATTAGTTTCATATAAGTGTTTTAATCTTAACCCTTCATGTGTTTTATTGGTTGAGATCAAGCCTAGAAAAGGGTTTTCTCATTATAAAGCCTTTTAAACACTCTTTTCCAAGTTAATGATGAATGATAACATATTGATTATGGGAGCATATGCTCTCTCCCACCTGTGAAAGGATCCGTCGCAAAGCCACTTGTGTGAATCCAGCAAATCGGGTAATCTTCTCCTTCTTCCCTTTTCTATTTTCAAGATATTGTTCATCTTCCCATCACATTCTCCATTAGCAAACAGCCCCAAAACCCTAAAACCTTGACCATACAACCCCAATACCAACAAAACCCCAGATCTAAACAAAAAAACCCCATAGCCGCCAGCCATAAACCCCTCAAACCTGCTGAGTAACTTCTTCATCTATACATCCACACCTGCCAACCACCAACAGACCAAATTCCCCTAGCCGAACCTACCCTTTCATCAAATCCAGCCATTCAACACTGCAAACCTTCGAACCCTTTTACCAAAACCCAGATCAAGCCAAGCTGAACCAAGATCCAGCATATAGAGCCTGGTCAAACCTCATCCGGTTCAATCCAAGCCTAGCTGAACACCTACTGGGGTTTTCCCCACTTGGCCAAACCTGATTTCAGATTCTTTGAACTCATTTGAGCCTCTTCTTCACACTATTTTGTCTATATTTCAGATCTGAATAATTTTATGGCTTATCAACTTGATTTAAATCTGAACCAAGCTTTTGCCATATTACTGTCTACTTCATTAAGAACATTTTTGAACCTATCTTTCGTCAAATCCTCAAGAGGGATAATTAATCTGATTGTAATTGATAAATCCCTAAGCTAGTGGAAGACATTCTCTTCCATGAGACCGTCCATTCTAATTTGAGGGGTCTGTATTGCGGGATTGCGATAAGGCCTAGATTCATCTCTAGACTCCTAATTGGAATTTAATAAAAGAGGGGGATCTGGATTTTATTTTATATTTCTAATTATGATTGTCAATAACTATTGATCTCATGTAGTCACGTAGGTTAGCCTTGCACGGTCCTGCATCAAAAAGTAAACTAAAAGGTCAAATAAAAAAAAAAATTAAGAAGAGGGGGCGGAGAGTAAAAATCACTACAAGACAACTTGTTTACTCTACAACAATTTATTATGGTTAGGATGAGCAATATGAAATTAAGAAAAGAGGGGTAGAGTGACTACTTTAAGTCACATCAAAACATTACTCTGCCCTCTCACTTTTCATCCAAACACCCACGGAATAAAACTTCATGTCACATCAGTGATTATTCTACTCTTCTTCGATCCAGACACCCATAAGCAAGACTTTATGTCACACCAGCCCCTTTTACTCCTCTTCTACTCCCTCAAACAAACAAGCCCTACTTGACCTCCGTGCATTGAAAATAGATGATAAGGGTCCTGTCCAAGTGACCAATCCTTTTTGCCGGCCTCAAGAGAGAAAGGTACCCCTCTTCCCAACATGGTGAGGAGGGACAGGGATCCTATCCAGCCACTGCAAGAGATGTGATAGTGGACCAGTCATCCACATGTTTCTCAAACAATTTGTTCAACCAAAGATGCTCGGGTGTCTATCCGAAAGGATGGTAATTATGAAAAGACTGCCCTTTTTGTAGCTCTCCAATGAATGAAAACCAGATTTCCTCAATTAGTAGTGATAAGGTTTCACTACCTACGCCTGAGGAATGTTCGCACTTCCATGTAGATAGAAGTAGAAAGGTGACATCTATAAGATCAAAGAAGAAAATGGTTTTGCAATGGGTGACCCGGTCCATGTTGGTACTAAATGACAAGCCATCCTGATCAATATAAGTCTTTCCAGTTGATGGAAAGGTTGTTGGCCTCTCGGTCAGTAATAATAAGAGAGGACGGAAAGGCTCGTTGTGATTCATACAAAAAAAAATGGATGCAACAAAACCACGCAGGCTTTTTGTTGCAATCCAAGAAAAGGGGTTCTATGGAACTTCAAGGCATCACTTGTTCAATCAATTATGAATTATGAAAGAAGCAGCGATCATATAGAAGTGGAGCAAATACCTAGCAATATGACATTAGAATCTAGGGACACGAGAAGAATTGCAGATGAAGATCATCTCCTGGACTGTGCAACGCCTAGGGTGTGTGGAGCACCAGACGGTTGTCGATGAGGTTGCTCAAAAATCAAAAACTACCATACCTCTTCTCTAATAATCTAAAATTAGGAACATGGTTGGCAACCTAGTTAAAGAAGTGTAAGATGGAAGCTAATTCAAATGGGAGTGTCTGAAGACGATCAGCTCATCCATCTGGAAACCGCACAACTAAGTTGGCAAATCAATTAATGACTAACAGAATGTCGGGACCTCATTTGCCATGGATCAGTTAAGGGCTTGTCAATTCCTATAGACAAATCAAAGTACTCCTACGACACATTGTGTGTCTGTTGGTGCTTCTCTTCACCGCATAGCCTTTAAAACCTCCCCATATTGTGCACTGTGCAGTTTAAAATAAATGTTCCCACCATCTTTTTCTTTATTAGCAAGCTTGGAGCCGTGCTATAACGGATAACCCATCAAAGTCATTTGCTTGGTTCTGGTCTAAACTTGGGATATTTATCTTGTCTAGAATTGCTTTCACAACATGCTACAAATGGAAAATTCATATTAAAGCTATAGTTGCTGCAGAACCCCACATATGCACAGGTTACCATTCTAGGGGTCAAGATAATTCTAAACTCTCATACGCTAACAAGTAACAAGTAGCTTCTACCTTCACTAGGTCAATAAAAGTGCATGAATGATGGATCTATAGAGACCAATATCCTATCAGGAAGTATTGCCATATTGGTATGATGATTCTAGATCATGATAGCAGCCTTGTATTGTTCCCAATGTCATGTCAAAGATGCAAAATTTATAAAACTAATCAAAGGAGTTTGCACAACTCCAACTAGGCATGTTCATTTTGAGGGTGCTGCATCGGAACTAGTAACTGAGTTTTGAGAATCAAATGCTCAGTGATTGGTACTGGTGTGATAATAGAAAAAAGAAATTAATCTTCTCCCCTCAATCAAGACATGGCACATTGCTCACAACACAAGTGATGCAAATCAAGAAACCAACTTGTCCACATGTTTCAGTCCGTCGAGCTTACAATGTTCTCAGTGCATCTCTCAACTCCCACAAATCTCATTATCATAAGTGAACACTCAACAATAATGGAGAAAGGCTACACTCAGCAGACAGGTTCGTCACAGAGCTCTCCCAGGCTCCCAACACTTCCATCAGTGGCCCAAATGATCACACCTATTAATGGAGAGGGCTGAAACAATTCTTGCTACATATAAGTGCACAAAATGAAAGATATACTCCCAAATTTTAGTTATATAACTTATAAGCCAAGTCTTTTACTACAACAAACTGACCCGTTCTAACCCAACCCCATCTGGTAGAGATAAACTTTGTCTATGTTTCTCGTATATGTACAGTGCTCTTATCTAATATACTAAAATTGTTTAGTACAAAACATGTCTGTGTGTGTATAAAAAGATAGATAGAAGCAACCTACCCAGGACAAAGGAAAGGAACACAAGTGGAATGTCAACTTTGAAAAGAGATCAGGCATATCGTGCTGAACAATGTCCCATCAAAAGCTCTCACAGTGACATTGTAACTGCATGAGCATCAGCATGTCAGAAAAGTAAATGAATAATAGTAGCCAAGATCTCCATTCTCCACAATAAAATACAGAATCTCATATAAGTATGATTTATAAAGATACATAAATAACGAGAAAGTATTATATCCCTCACTTCATTACCTCTTCATGAACAAAACAATGGGAGTCAGATCATGACCTGCACACATGCAAGTTTTCCATCCAAGCAATAAATAGATGTCTATGAGTTGACCAAGTCACAAAATCAAAAGTTCAAGGCCGTCTTTGAATTTCCAGTTTTTTTTCTTTGAATGTCCAGTTGTCCACAGAAATTTGGCATGGCAGGACAATCTCCCCAAATTTCAGCCACTTCAGGTACAACCTGAAACATCATGACTTGCAATTTTAGGTGGTGGAAAAAAAGACCATTTTGCATCATGCGTTGCCCTGCACCTCCCCCAATGTTTAACACGATAAAACCAGTCAGTACAGTATCCCCATCAAAACAGATTTCACGGACATCCAAACATGCACTGATGCAGAGAGATAATTTTAACTCAAAAGTCTATTGGATGAAAGAAAATAAACAGTCCACTACTCAAGACTCTCCCCTCTTTTGCCACTGAATGCATAAATTCTCCAGTGAGAAATTCATCAATCAGCATCTAATCTACTGAACAGTTAAACAGAAGCTCCCAACAAGCAGATTGCACCAAAGCAAACTCATGAACAAGCATCATAATTTGTCAATAAATATAAGCTGATTCATCAGAACAACATAAATTTAAGCTCCACGAACACAAATCAATAAGAAATCTTATTTTTTTTCAGTAACAAAACTTGGGCAAACTTGGGCAAATTGAGTACCAAATACCCAATTAAAAAGAGAAAAGAAGACCCTATAACCGAATTTCCAAACATCACCCCAGAACCAGCCCTAAATCCAAAACTCCAACCAAAACAAGGAAGATAGAAAGAAAAAATCACTCCCAAAACCCACAATTCCGTGGCAACTTCTCTAATGTCAAAACCCAAAACAAAGAAACCCACCCATCAGTTACAATTAGGGAAAACAACGAATCCGAATCAAAAGGTCGCTCCTTTTCAAGAAAATGAGCATGAAACAACAACAGAGCAACACAGAAAGAAAAAAAAAAAAAAAAAAACCTAGAAGATAAATAGATCGTTGAAACAGAAATGCATGCACTGCAGAGAGACTTACTTGGTTTTGCGGGAGGTCTTTCAATAGACATCGAGGAATCGATGCTAGTGAATTTGCGTAGCTAGGGTTAGGGTTTCTTTCAGAAGGGAGACGAAGAAGAAAAAATGCCCTTTTTCTTCCTTTTCTTTGTATTTTGTTTTTCCTTATATGATAATTGATATAGAGAGAAAGAGAGAGAGAGAGTGAGAGAGAGAGATTTTTTTTTTTTTTTTTTTTCCTTCTGTGGAGAAGGAGAGCGAGAGATAAAATTTCAAAGAAGAAACGAGCGGTTTGGTTCGGACCGTGGCCCAGGTCCGTGAGCCGGAGCTGGTGCCTATAATCACCATCGACAGGGCTAAACAATATCCATTTACACCACTGATAAAGTAATGGCGAAGTAAATATTAAAATTTTTATTTTTTTATTTTTTTCCTAATGGAGGTTCCCAATCCTTTTAATTGGGCTAATCTCTTCGGCCCAGAAGGAAGCAGGGTAAACTTCCATGTAGCCCCAATGCGGTGGTAGTGCAGTTTCGAACCTACAATCTCTGAGTGCAAACCAGGATCCTAGGGTAACTGAGCTACCCATTAAAATTAAAAAAATTTAAATATTAAAACATTAATGACAAAGGTGAAATAAAGTTGAAAATGTGTTGGTGCTTATTACACCATAATATATATATATATATATCACTTAACTTTTTAAGAGATATATATATATAATTGATTTCATAACTACTTTAAATCTTCTGAAATCTAAGTTAAATGATTTAATATCTTAATCTGAGTTAAATGATTTACTTAATCCAAAAGAAAACCACGATGTTCATTTTGGGGTATCCAAATTTTCCAAATTCCGTTTCTTAATCCGCACGCCCCATCTAACCAATATATAATACTAGCATGGCTAGGGTCCCCAGTCCATCTTACTACTTTTAACATATTTTTTGTTAAACAATCACATATTAATATTGTGTGGTGTGGTAGAGGTTAGTCAAGGCAAAATGTCGTGAGTTTGAATCTCATTACTTATATATTTTTAGATTTTTACCAAAGCATAATTTAAAAAAGTCAAAATTGAAAGAAATCCGTACAAAATTGAATCTAAAGCCCTCCCTTTAATATATTATAATTTGCCTTAAATGTAATCAATCTTACCTAGGAAAGCAATGATTTTCTATTAGTATATTGTATCTTGCTAAAAACACTTCATCTCTCTAAAAACACGTCATCTCCCTCTCTTTAATCAGACGGTGGATGGTGGGCCAAACAGTACCCACATCCCACGCACAGGTCCACCACCTATTGGATCTCTCATGGGTCCTCCACAGATCAGATAGGTCATCGGGTGACCCACCTGGATCCCAGCCTCAACGCAAGAAAATGAAGTTTTGGGAAACACTATACTGTTTAGATTTTTAAGTCATCTAAAACACGTCCTCTCCCCTCTCTGATCGGACGTTGTTGGGCCCACCTCATACTGGTCCACCACCTATTAGGTCGTCCGTGAGTCCTCCTTCTGATCCACATATCAGATGGGTAATCGGGTTGCCCACCTAGGTCCTGGCCTCAACGCAAGAAAATCAGTATGTCTATGTAAGATCATTTATCTTATGTATTATCAATGCCCAGTGGATTCAATGAATGCACATACTTAGTTATTTTTTGTTTCCTCCTGATAATACATCAACGGGTTTTATGATCTCAAAAAAAAATCGATGATCTCGTCAATTCTCGATTTGCCACTTGAAAATACATCATCTACATCCAACATTCAGGGAATCAAGTTCAGTTATTATCATAAATTAGAACACAGGGCCATTTTTATAGGACTTAGAATAAGGGCTCACCTTCGCAAATTATAACTTGGGTCTACCAGAATGAATTACAACTAGGACTAACGTATGAATTGTTGTACATGGGACACAGGAATTATAATGTAGACCTGCCCTTAGGAATTATAATATGGGCATATCTTTTGTGACCGTAAACATGGTCCACCTCTTAGCAAAGTGGGGCCACTTTTTTGTGATTGTAAACATGTGACTCGTCTTAATTTTTAGGAATTGCGGTAATTGCAGCTCACCTTTTTCAAAATCATAATATAAGTCCCACCATTTATGTTATTTTGAAAATTTTATGAAGTCATTTTCATCCAAAATCATTGTTAATTTTGCAGTGTCCAGCTCCTCCTACTTTAAGTGAAAAAGCTCGACTAATAGCCCCCTTTAGCTTATCTTTTTAGAGCCCTCTGAAGCTCTATTTATAAAAAATATATATATAATTAGAGGCTTATAAAACTATCAAATATGTAAATAAGCGCTAAATCATAAAATAAGAGCTCATTTTATAGTTTCCAAAATAAAAACCCCCAAACCCAAAACAAAAAAAAACCACCCGGGGGGGTGCAAATGCTTCAACGGACAAATTATCCAAGTGTCAAGCCTAGTGTTAGAACTAGAAGTGTAGTAACAAGGAACAGGTTATTTTTGAAGCAAAACAGAACAGGTTGTTCATGGACTGAAGCTGGACATGAATATTATCCAGGGCCATAAAGCGGACCCCAATCCTGGTGGAATAATTAATGGGCCCAAAGCCCCAAGCTATAGCACCTAACCAATTATTTTTACTGGATTGCTGGAGTCAGGCAAATGGTTGCTGTTTATCATTTTAGAGTAAAGGCTTGGGCTTTACCCAATCACATTTATAACTTATGTGCCATTGGATATGTGTAGGGTTGCAAACAGGTTTCCGATTCTCCGATTACTTGGAAGTTTCGACCCGCAAAGAACTGGGTCTGGAACCTATTTTTGGTTCCGATTCATAAACGGGTCCGGGTCCGGAACCTAATTTATGTCCCGATTCATAAACAGGTCCGGGTCCATATAGGTTTTGACTCGAGACCCGGCATATGAGTCTTTGATATTACAATTTGTACTTTAAAACCAACTCTTTTTTAGCACTCTCATGTATAATATTGGATGTTGTAAACTTGATACACTGTTATAAGTTGAATGATATGCATATTTTAAGAAAAAATGAAGAATAAAGAGAAAATATAATTGATTTTGGAACTGGATTCAAGTCCTCTAGGTGGATCCGATTTTCTTTTTATCGAAAGCAGGTCCCGAAACCAACAAAACAGGCTCCGATTCAAAATCAGATCCGGTATTTAAAAACGGGTCCAAGTCCAAATCCACTATGGTTCCGATCCCAAACCATCCCGTTGCAACCCTAGGTATGTGTGTCCAGTATCCATATTGCCAGATGAGTCCTTGACAGTGTAGAGGAATTTCAAATGGGTCCATAACTCGGTTTCATGCCTTACATTGGTTAATTTAAAATAATATAGATTTTACTAAATTATTGCTTAAACTTCATCAATTGAGGGTCCATGGCTCAGTGGTAGAGCATTTGACTGCAGATCAAGAGGTCACCGGTTCGAACCCGGTTGGGCCCTCCCTCTTCTTTGGTAGTGTTTTTAATTTGTAAGGGTATTGTCTTCTTTGACATATTTTTGAAAGGTAAAACTTTCTTATTACAATGTTGTTTGTTCGAGCCTTTCTCTCTCTCTCTCTCTCTCTCTCTCTCTCTCTCTCTGGCTTAGTTGGGCCTTCTCCCATTTAATATTTGGATCTGGTATTGGAGCTACTTCTTTGGTGAAAGGATAAAGGTCCAAGGGCACACCCAATTTACTTGATACATTGACCCATGCCCGAATCAACTAGGCCAAGTATAGGACAATTGGGCCTACTTCTTGGACCCTAGAATTGATTTCCATTGTACCTGGTCACACCCATAAAAAACAGTGAGTACTTTATTTTTAGACCCATTTAATATCTGGTTCAAGATTTGGGCCTACTTCTTGGACCCTAGAATACAAGGGTGTAGGATGGTTCTTGTAGTTTTGGGCCCATCGTCCCAAGCCTGAACCAGAAATATGCGTGTGCATGCCTCCCATGGACCCAAACTTGAACTTGGCTTGAATGCTAAATAAATCTGGTTCTTGAATCCAGTTGGACTTAGCTACCCATAAGCTTATTTCCTTTTTCCTTTCTTCTCATGTAATTACTTATGTACACACTCACAAATACCACACAAGTCTCTAAGCAATGGGAGGATAGTTGACCTTGCGAAAAAAGAGATGTCTTGCCACCAAACTATATAATGAGTTAACAACTTATTATATGTTTGGCTAGAACCAAGTCAAGCTAGGCTTGATAGAACTAAATCAAGCTTGATTTCCAACTAGGTTTGACCACAGGCCGTGTCGAGCGGGCCATACCGTGCCATGCCATGGGCCGTTTTTTGTGGTGATGGGCCATGCCGTGCCAGAGTGGCATGGCTCGTTTGACATCTCTAAGTGAGCTAGCGTTGATGAAGGAATAGAAATCATCTTGCTCTTAATTTCCACATTTGAAAACGTCCTCTTTTGGGACATGCCAAGTTCTTCAAATTTCTCACGCAACCATGCAATGGTGGATCAATTCCTAGCTGTTGTGACATAGGCATGATTCATAGCACATGTTGGGAGAGGAGATCACCTGTACATGCAAGTGTGAGGACTTGAGGATTAAACATTGGACAGTTAGGGTGAGAATGGGATCCCAATCAGTGGGCTGTCCTTGTATTCCAAACTTCCAACTTCCCTCTTTTTCTTTTTTCTTTTTTGTACCCTAGCTTAGGAGTTGGGACTCAAGCCCTCTAGTGAGGGAGTAGACCTCGGGTGAGGTAGCACGGCTCTCGAGTGAGGGAAGGTGCTTGTCCAGGTTCGAATCCATGACAGACAGGTAAGAACTCACATTAGTGGTAAGAGGCCGTTTTAAACTTCCAACTTCCCGTAGAAACACAATTAACCATATTTGATGGAAGCATATATGGATCATCGCTTATAATTTAACTTACAAGAAAAATATTGGGTTATTGTTTCTTATTAAAGAAGGATTATTTAATGACTTACTTCTAACTCATTTTTAACCCCTTGCCAGAAAGGCAACACTTAGAACACCAATTAAACTAGCAAGTCTTATATGATTAATGCATAATTTTAACACTTTTCTCACTATTATTATTATTATTATATTAATGAGGGTATTATTATCTTGGTATTTTGACCCTAACGGGATTAATCTTCAATCAACACGTACAACCCCGCAACACACGTGCACCAGGTAAACCTGGCAAGCATTAATATTTGAAGGTCATTTAAATTAATTCCAACATAGATCCAACTCAATTAGATCCAGGTAAGGTTCCTAAAGAGAGGGAAAAAAAATCTAAAATGAGTCTTACATTATTTCTTGTTTACCATTGTTTGGGGAGATTCTTTCAGTCAAAATTGTCTCTTGGACAGATGTTGGGGTCATGACCAGTTAATCCAAGTTGGGACAAGGAATAACTACAGTGCTTGCTTTGCTTTGAATTTGACTAGAATATGATTGATTTCAGTACCCTCCAAATGTCAACAACTAATTATATCAGTATAATGCAGCAATATAGATTTCCAACTGAGGTTAGTGTCCCTTTGGCAAAGCTTCCAGCTTATGACACTGATTACATATTTAATCACTTCATCAAGGGCACAGAAGCCCTTCTGGTTGGAGATTTCTCCCAAGTCTTTTTATGTGGGAAGAATCATGTCTTTGGATGATAAATGGATCAGATCCTGTAAATCGTTTTCATTTCTCCACTCTTTTGATTTTCTCATCTACTTAAGCACTTTCTTAATGGTACAAATAAAATGGTGGAATATTCACCAATGAGTGGACCAGCTCCTGAGGCACAAAGCCAAAACTGATAGGGGAAATCAAAAGGTCTCATCGTGATAAAGAGCTCCCCACTGTCTGTTTTCAGATATCTAATACAATGGTGAGTAAAGGCTACTTCAGTATCAAATTAAGCACAGTGATAACCCCAATGGGTAGCTCAGTTGGCCTGGGACCACACGGATTGCAACCGAAGGTTATAGGTTCGAAACGGCACTACCACACTGAGGCTACAGGGGAATTTACCCGGCTTCCCTCTGGGCTCGGAGGGATTAGTCCAGCATAGTGATTGTGAAGAGGGGTACCATATAATTTTACCGGTCTTGGAAGTTTGTCTAAGAGAATCTCTTAAATAAAAAAGGATGTTAATTTACTATGTTTAATTTCAGACATTCTCACTAGTTGTTGACCTCTAGTAATACAAAAAAAAAAAAGCTCACACTGGAATAACAACTGCCATTAATATTCATTATCATCATCTCCAGCAACCTTTTCTCCTCCAATCTGTAAGCAGAGTGCTACTTCCACATAAAAATGGATTCAGTTTTTGGTCATCAACCCACAGTTTTTTTGGAGTTATAAGACAAACACATGCCATTACATGACTGGAGTTTAAAATTATTTCATGTTATGGTTTTAATCATACAGCAGCTCCTAATTGGCAACATGACAACAATGACATATTTTACCCAAACACATATCATTATCATATAACAATTTTTTCAAGGGGGTGAAATCCTTGACGTTTTGTGGTTTTCTGCACAACCCAATTCCAGAATCCAGAGACAATGAAATCCCAACAAATATGCATTTTTCTCAAGTTGTGCTGCTTGGGAGGGTATCAGCAAGTAATCATTCGGTAAAACTTGGTAACATAAAAAACCTACTCTTTACCACCAATGCACTGGAAAAACCAACAAGATTACCAAGTAATCGGCCGGTAAATCTTCCCGAACAAACTGCATAAACTAGAGGAGATGTGCGTGATGAGACTGAACAATGGATGTGAATGAGAATTGATTGCTCTGGTCCAACTGCTGGTGGTTAGTATGCAGCCTAGATTCGAGTTCGGATCCCGTGAGGCTTTTCTCCATGGTGATCATGAGTATTACGGTCCGCCACGTCACCACGGGCAGCCTGCCATGCAAGCAGGGCTGCTGGGGGCTGCCCAGTGACGTGGCAGACCATGATTGGTCCACTCACAGTCACCATATTAAAAAGCCTCGGATGATCCCGATTCACCTAGATTCATCTCATTTAGATCTTAAATTGATGGAATTCAGATAAATGGTAAATACTAAATAGAGAATCAAAGCATTCTTTGCTCCGATTTTACAGCAGACAGTTTAAAGGAGGGAGGAGGGAGAGAGAGGTAATGATACTTTAAAAATTCCCCTAACGGGGTAGACTGCAAAATTCATAACAAGCAACAAGCAAAGGCTGCACAGAGACACATCAAATATATGATGTTTACTGGCATATATCAAGGCATGCATCAGTTCACCAGCCCTGCCAATTAAATCACACAGCCACAGACAGCCACTGCATGCGTGCGCCTGATGAGGAGTATGGCCTATGTTTTTATTTTTATTTTTTCAGTGGACACACCTTGATGGCATGGTTGGGGCGCATGCATGCTACGTTGCAACATTTGCTGCCAGCTTATAAAGATGCAGAAATATTTTTTTGATCAGTAGATGATGCCATAGAAATATAATAATAACATATATTATTCAGGAACGCCATATTATAAAAGCAGAGGATACTTATTGCATCTCCTGACACCATATGTTATTTAAACAAGGTGTGTCTAAAACAGAGGTTTAAAAATTTCTCAAAAAACAAAACAACCAAACACAGTAATATCAAGCAAAATGTGCACCAAGAGGGAAGTTTCACTCTTAGATGGCATCCAGAAGAATCACAGCTGCATAGGACTTGAAATACCCACAAAATTTTCTACAATTCTGGAGCGCAGATGCAGAGAGTTCTCACCATATATTATTTAAACAAGGTATGTCTAAAACAGAGATTTAAAAAAAAAAAAAAAAAAAAAAAACAAACAAACATAGTAATATCAAGCAAAATGTGTGCAAAGAGGGAAGTTTTGGTCTTAGATGGCATCCAGGAGAATCACAGCTGCATAGGACTTGAAAAAACCCACAAAAGTTTCTACAGTTCTGGAGCAGATGTAGAGAGTCCTCACGCCTAAGTGAAACCTTTAGCTGCTTATCCTGCCAAAATTCCAAATAATATGTCAAAAGCCTTTAACATGCAGAAAGCCCATTGTAAGCTTGAAAAACATTTCTTCAAATGGAAATGCGGCAACAAAAATCATTTTCATTGTGCCAACTGTAGCCCAAATAACAGTTTGTTTGAATATCTAAAATAACTATTAATCTGCTCAAACAACAATCAAAACAGCAAAAGGAACACCCAAAATGACAAAAGTGATGGAATAAACAGGGACAATCTCATACATACCTTGCTCTTATCAACGTCTGCTGGTTTTTCCAATTGGACGCTTTCCAGAGAACAAATGCTTTGGTTTCAGAGTAGGAATAACCCTATCTGCCTCTCCACGTCGAGCATCTTTGTTTCTCACCCTCATGGATTTCTTTGCAAGCTTCAATGCCTTGGTCTTTTGAGCCGAATCTTTGAAGCCCTCGCCAGTCACAATTTCACCAGGTGGTCGTGACTGTGACCTTGATCGTGACCGTGAGCGCATCCTCTTGTTGGGCTGGTCAACATCCATATCCATATTATCGCCGTTATCACCCCCCCTACCGACTGACCTCTCCCTTTTTCGTCCTCTTCTAGAGACTGACCTGCTACGAGCCCGATTAATAGCTGACATGGGGTCCAGCCCCAATGCAGACAATTGCCTCCCCATTCTCTCTGAAGTGAATTTCTTATCCTTGTCAAATTTCCTTGGAACCGTAGGACGGCTTTCGGCAGTGCTCTTCTTGATTCTATGTTCCTGAATGAGCAAACTTTTCTTTTTCCTTATCTCTGCCAAAGCTTCTTGTTCTTCAGGGGTCAATTCCTTGTCATCCATCTCAAAATCGTCCTCCTCTACCTCTCCTTGAAGCCGAAGCCCCTCTTCTCGCTCCAGTTCTTCAAGCCTCTGTAAGATATCTACGTCAACAAAATCATACACATTGTGCCCATCTAAAATTTCTGGCATAATGTCCTCTTTCCATTCCTCATTTGCCAAGATGTAATGTTTCCTCAGACTAGCAGAGTATACACCAGCCCCACCATTCTCATTTTCAATATCTTTCTCAAGCTTCCTCTTTTCTTCCTCATTCTTCCTTGCTTTGGCTTCCAAAACTGCCTGAGGAATGCAAGGGGGCCGTTCTTTACCATCCCGTGGCTTTGGGATCGCCACATGGAACCTGTTCTTGCAATCACTCATCTTCTTGGATTTCATCTTCAGCTCTACCCTCTGGTTCAACAACCTTTCACAAGCTGCATTCTTCACAGCTATCACTCCATCATCAGTCAAGGTGCTCATGGTCAAAAGGACGTCGTCTTCATCGGGTTCACCACCTTGTCCAATTATAGTCTTTGCAGCTTCAGCCTTCATTTCCTCCACCAACTTCATGTCTTCTTCTGGCAAACCATCCAGTGGCTGCAAATCTATCTTGTTGCATACTATGATCAGTGGCTTGTTCATAAACAGTGACTTGATGCTATGGAAAAGCGCTGCCTGTTGAGCAATGCTATACCCACAAGACCCTGAGATATCCAAGAAAAAAAGCACAGCTGCTCTCAGATGTGCCAAAGCTGTTATGCTACACATTTCAATGATATTCCTATCTTCAAAAGGTCGGTCTAAAATGCCTGGTGTGTCAATCACTTGGTACCGCAGGTACTTGTAATCAGTATGACCCACAAAGAGAGATTTTGTGGTGAAGGCATAAGGCTGGACATCCACATCAGCCCTGGTGATTTTGTTGATAAAAGAGCTCTTACCAACATTTGGATAACCACAAATCAGGATTGTTCGAGTGTTTGGGTCGATTGAAGGAAGCCTAGCCATGTGTTGTCTAATCTGCTCTAAGTAAGCCAAACTAGGCCCAATGCGTTTTACAACTGTGCACATACGACCAAGTGCTGCGACTTTTAAACTCTTGCACCGATAAAGAGAATCTCCATACTTCAACAGCCTAACATAATCTTTTGAAATCTTCCCTATAATGTTTCTTGCAGTGTTGATCTGGCCCAGAGCAAGTTTGTAATGGTCTTTGTTGTAAAGAACATGGAGGAGGTCACCGTAGAAGGGGTGAATGTCATCCAGTCGGGGGAACTCATCAATGATTGCAGAGAGCTTTTCATGGAAGTTCTGTTGGGTGTATTTTACCTTTCGCATGTAGAACTGACGAAGGCGAGAGATTGCATAGCCCTTATGCACAACGTTGGAGTCTGACGCTGTGTGCGGGAGAGGATAATGTCAATGAAGTCCTTACCCGTGGGCACAATAGTAATCTTCTTGAAGTTGTATTGCACCATCTTCTTTACTCTTTAGAAACTGGAAAGACTAAAATAAGGTGACAAATTTCTCTGCAAGACAAAGAAAGTAAAAAGGAAATCAGGTGTTGCTACGGTTAGTAAAGCACATACACAATCACATGTTTCTTTTGTATATGTATGAGTAAAACATTAAGTTGAGGGTCCATCTCCCCAACCTACAAACAAGGAGAAGGAAAAGGACACAATGTAAGGAAAAATCAAAATACATGAATTTTGTGGCTCTCTCTGCCCTTTTTTGACAATGAGAACTTCACAAATGTGTTACGGGCTCATCTTAAAAGTGCCTCCAAAAGTGCTCCATGTACCATGCACAAGTCGTCATCAAAGCCTTAATGAGATATGAGATTTTAGACAACAGTATCAAATGTTCCCTACATTTGCTTTCAGGGAATTAAACCAAGACAAGTTACCAAATATTCATTTTTATTGACCTTGTTGGGTCTGCAAAGGTTTTAATGGGCCTGATTATAAGTTTAACAACATTCTAGGCATCCCCCATTTTCTTCTAAATAATTAGGATTCTCTTTGGCAATGATAATCCTTCAAGCTAACAATTGCCACAGCATTTTCTAAAGTGTCCTTTCAAAAGGGGGGAAAAAAGAAAATTTCAAAGTGACTCCACCCCAATGCTCACTCTCAATCATTTCAAACTTCTTTTGAGTAGGCACAGAAGCCATCTAACACAAGCAAAGCTCGATTCCCAGGGTGGAGTCAATGATCCTACCACGCAATGTCTTCCAACGAGGTAAAAATGCTTTAAATGATTGAATTTCCCTGCACACATTGAGTAGTGACTAGTGATTCAATGTGTCATTAAAACTTTCTGTGACCTATGTCCTGGATTGGATTAGGAATGATTGATGCCTTAATTTGTCGTGATGAATGCCAAAATAAGAGTAATAAATTCAAAACGTATGCATATAACGAGAAATTGATACACAATCCTCCAAGGGCCTGTATGTTTGCATGGAATTGAATACATAGGAATTCACGGTAAAATGGATTCAATAAAGAATTATTAAAGAGGTGAGGAGTGAAAGGTATAAAGTAGAGATATAGTTGGGACATTGATGTTCCTCGGATTTGAATTACTAGGGCGATGGTAGGGTAATCTTTTTTCTTCTGAATGGTGATGGTAGAGTAATCATTTTCCATCTCCCCATAATTTGCGTTCCACTGAAGGTGACATTATATCATGACCATCATGGAACTTCACCTTTGTTTCCTCAATTTTAGCCACTTTCAATAGTGCAATTCTAACAATTCGTAGGGAATTTAATAATTGCAACAAAGAGTCCCTAAGGTCCTGTTTGTTTGCATATAATACATAGAAATTCATGGTCATATGAGATCCATCAGAGGATTATTAGATAGTTGAGGCGTGAAGGATATGAGGTGAAGGGTGAAAGATATAAGGTGAGGGGTGAAGGACACAAAGTGGAGATATAGATAGGACCTTTACTTTCGTAGGTACTGAATTACTAGGGTGATGGCTGGGTATTCATTTCTCATCCATCCTTGATTCCATTTCTGTTATAGGAGGTACTCACCTTTGGTTCTTCATTTTGAACCACTTATGATAATGGAAATACAATCCTAGATATTCAATAACATGAAACAAACAGGCTCCAAGTGTTATACATTTAAAAGAAAAGGCACAAATATCAGATTGTACATTTTCTTTCAAAATGACTTAATTCATGGATGATTCGACTTATTTTTATATCATTTAACTATTAATCATACATAATAAATTCCGTGATACTCGATCCAGAATAGGATCCTTGAGTTTGAGCATAAAACTGCCATGACATATCATCAGTGACAATTCTGAATAATCACCAGATGAGGACTCACACTAGTATTGTCAAAACCATTTTCGGAGCCATTTATCGATATATGCCCCACTAACATTACAGCAAGAAATAGAACCAATGCATCTATTCCCCGAATTTTGAAGGCAATATTTGATTTCTGGAGCACTATGAGAAGAGACAAGCGAGTGGCTCCCTGCCCTTCACTCGAGGCTCCATTATTTTACACAGATTAGAAGCAAAGTATACATTAATAGGAACAATTGCTTTCTTGACAAGGGGAAATCAGCACAAATCTCCACAGAAAATAAGATATCAATGAACGCATACCAATACAGTTCCTAGAACATTTCCTCCCCGACAGACATATACAATAGGCTACAAACAGAAACCACCAAAACCAAAGTTCAATATACACTTTTAATATTTAAACCCATTATTTCTTGCAGTCATCCAACAATTGTAGAACAAAATGGAGACTGACTTGAGATTTTGAACATTATTGAAACTCTATAATTGGGAAAATAACATATTGAAACACATTTTTTTCAGTTTGTCTTCAATACAAATAATCTTTTTTACAAATTAACACAACTCATAGTAGTTATGAACAATCAAACGAGTACACATTACTTCGGTATTCTTAGCATAACAAACATTCTATAGACCAATGCAACTACAAAAGCTGCTATGCTAACTTTAACTTGTCGCGTCAGGCAAAATACATCACTTCTGTAGGGCCCATTGAACCCACAAAATACAAGAAAACAGTGTATATTAGCCATCTATCAATAATGGGTAGGGTCATAAAGTCCAAACAATCCAATCCAAGACTTCAGAATTGATGGTAAAGATAAAATTCAATGCTACTGCAACAGTTATCAACTTAAATCGGATGACTAGGAATGCAAGACGAGATTGGTTTTTGTAAAACATAAACCACATTCACCCCCTTGTACTTCTTCGGGTCAGTGAGTCCACCGACATGTCATGGATAGGGTAATTTATACCTGACGCCATAACTACCCAAGTTCCCTAAAAGGCACAATCTTTCGAACCAAGGCTACCAATTAGCTTACCTATCAATCTAAATACTTGTAACACTTGTTTACCTAATAGTTAATCACAAAACAACAGTAATTTACATGTAGCTTAACCTATCCAAACTTATGAACCATGCACTCATTCTCAAAAGTTCAGCCGCACCCTAAATATTAAATCAAAATCAATTCTTTCTACGTATTATTTTTCTGCTCCAGGTCTACTGTGACACTCAATTTTTTTTTATTTTTTCGAATTGCAATAATTTATTTCGATTGAAATAGGTCTCCAAGGAACATCATGGGACTTTGTGTGCCATGAAGACTGAAATTATTTTCCTAAGCCTTATAAATCCACATCTTCATACTATTCCAGCATTTTTTTTGGGACTTCTGATAATCGCAAAAAAATCCAACATTTCTTCTCTTCAATTTTTCTCACAAATAGCATCAAATCTGATGAATACAAATGCTGAAAACCAACAGAAATGATAGATAAATCAACATAAAAAAAGAGAAAAAAAAAAAAAAAAAACAGAAAGTAAAACAAATGGAAAGAAGAAGCGGGTCGCCTGAATTTCATGGAAAACTAAACGGGGAGATTCCTTAAGTGGGATTTTGTTGCTCCTCTCGTATGAGAAAGCAAAAAGACGAATTCGCAGGGGGTTACAAAGAAACCCCAAGAATTCACTACCGAGACAACAGCAAAAAAAAAAAAAAAGATCATGGATCTGAAAATCCATAAAAATCACATCTCAGGCAACACAAATGAAAACCCATAGTTTGGATTTTCAGCTGCTGGCCTTAGACTTATACGGCAAACTGGCAAAAGGCAAGCTCAGATTTCCCGTATACAGTTTAAAAACCGAAAACTCTACGGCTACATGAATTTGAAATCCGTCAATACCCTAATTTGATTCTCGAACGATGATGCATTGAAAACCTAACACTTTCTATAGTTTATTGTTCAAACCTGATGATAGAGGGAGAAGGAGAGAGAGCACGCAGCAGAGAGATCGCCGCCTGTGATGTGAAGCAGAGGGTTTTAGGGCTCTCGGCAAATGCTTCTTCTAGGGTTTAAGAAGCCCTACTCTAGGAGAGAAGGGTACCGAGTTAAATTAAGTGAACCACTATATTTACACAAATGCCCATCTTTCTATTGGAATTTTAAGCGGGCATTTTGGTCCTGTAGTTAATTCATTGGCTTTTCTATATCTTTGGTGGGCCATGGATAACCAAATAATCCTGACTCTGACCGTTATCAGATGGTCAATCATCATCATCATCATCTTCCATTATTATTTTTTATTCTAACAGAGGCTTCCCACCTCTATGGGCTGAACTAATCCCTCCAAGCCCAGAGAGAAGCCACTAAGACTCCTGTGACCCTTCGGTGGTAACACAAGTAAACTCAACATTCGATTCCTTAAGAGGGAGGAACTAGGGTCGATATAGCTCCGAAAAAAAGAAGAACCGCAGTTCTGACCACTCGGCCAACCCTTTGGGATCATCTTACATTGACTTATTTCACAAATGCTAGCCATCTGTAAATATAGCAGCATGTCCCGCCTATAGTTTTAGGGAACTTGTCCATCAATGATAATAAGATTATTAAATCAATGGTTTTCACCGATCCCTACCTCGGCTTGATGGTTTAAACCTTTGGTTGAATCATGAGGTGATATGGGCTTCACATGATTCATTATCAAAGGGGAATGTTTATTTGCATGGAAATGAATTACACATATAGATTTATTATCATATGGGACTTTTTGTTTGCAAGGAATTCGAGACTTATTTCGTGAATTGGGATACTTGGGAATTCATTGGTTCATTGATGGGGTCAGCCTGTTTATTCACATGAAATTAAAAATACATAGAAAGTAATTATTTAAAATGGGCATCTTTGTTTTTAAATGATATTGACTTCATACCTTATATGAAAATTATTTACATTTATTAATATAATTACAATAAATCAATCTCATTTATTTAAATTGATTTTATATCAAACAAGAAAAATTGACTATCAATTCAACCGTCTAGCTCATCCGAATCCATGCAAATTCATGGGATTCGGTGCCTATAAAGGGGGTTGTGAATGTGTGGTCAATTTAAATGGGTCATGAGGTAGGCCCCAGTGGGCGTTCCGAACTGTGCGGACCTTAAGGACGGTCCTTATAGGACTAGTTTCATATATATAATGGATAAAGGGCATACACGCATATCTAATATGTATTACATATATTAATTGATTGACAAATGGTCGACCGCTCATGGCTTTTAGGCCTGTTTCTTCAGTGGAATTTCTATCAAGAATTTACCATGTCCAGAAATTTTTGGACATAATGTGATATGCTGTCCCTGGAATTTCTGAATTCCATGTTTCTTCATTAGCATTTCTGAATTCCAGCCATATAAAATGTCTCATTTGACCTATGAGAATTCAGGAATTCCACTCCCTTTGCATTTTGGTGGAATTTCTGGATGCTCAACACCAAAGAAGCATCCACAAATTTCTCCATATCTGGGAATTCAGGAATTTACCCATTCCGTCTGACAAGTTTTCTTTTTTGGGCCCATTTGATTTCATACTGATCCCAACATTCATGTTTGGGTGCTCCAGATTGTGTGAAAAACTTTTTAAATTGTTCATTGAATGAGCTTCAAGGGTCTCAATGAATCAGAAAATCGTTCAAAATTTTTTAATAAATTAGTCCATATAAATTTTAATATATGAAAAATTTACCCATACTATTTTTATCATGTGAAGTCTCGTTTTTTTTAATAAATGACAATTTTTTATTTTTAATTAAAACAGCCACAACAAACTGTAAAAGGGTCTAATTGAAATACAGACTCTATTTCAAAATTGAAGAGAAGAATTTCATGATGTGAGATTTGGCAACGATTCATAATATACACACACTAGTCAAAACTACATAGTGATTAAAAAAAAGAAAAAGCAGGGTTTATAAAATCCAACCGGACAGGATGGGTTCCACTTGAGCCAGTTCTTTCATTAAAAAGAGGACAAGATGGTGCTGCTCCCATGCTATGGCAGATGAGTATGGATTAGTTAATTAGATGGGCTAGTTTTGGGCGGCATATCACAAGCACAAATGGGTCATTAGATGATCAATTAGATCACAGAAAGGCAGACCCTAGTGGAGCTTTGTACATTTCTTTGTTAATGAAAATTTTATGGAGGAAGAATCTAGGGGAAAGATGAAGCACCTCTTTTTCTTCTTAAACCATCATCAACTTCATACCACCACTATGAGGGTAAACATGTACTTAGCTTAGATACCAAATGTCCCTCTGTGTTGGGGCCCTACTACAGCAAAATATAAGCCAGAAGCCCACATAATAGTTTCCAAAGGTAAAATCAATAGAAATCCAACCTTATCCAACCTTGGCAATTTATCTCACTGAATACCACTAATCCAAGCCACACAATACAAAATATCTAAACTATGTCATAACGCCCTTGACAATTTTTGAAACATATCAAATGTCCTCAAATTCTTAAATAAAAATAAATTAAATGATTTCAAACTTAAGGAAAGCCAAATGGAACACTGAATCTCATAGTTGGGCGGGCCTTCAAAGCGTTTGGACATGTGGGTCTTGGGCTACTTAAGGCTACAACTGCATCATTGGCCACTGGGAACATAGACCACTTCTGAACAATGTCATCTTTTGCACTCTTTTGGATGAAAAATGGCTTAGGTAGGTTATTGGCCAATATAAAATAGGCACGCATTTACATCGATCAAAGAGAGAATAAGCAATCTCTCATCAATATAATCAAGTGCATGCATTTTGGATTATCAAAAAGTTAACAACTACAAAAACAGCTTCCGATACTAAAAGAACTGAGATGGGTCGAACCCAATAGGCACCCAGTCCAAAGAACTTATTCAAGGAAACAAAATGATGAGTTTTGGATCTATCCAGTGAGCACACAGATTATAAAATGATTTTCAATCAGATTTTGAAGTGCAAAAATTAGAACATCTGAGCATATTCTAAATGTATTCATTCTTCAGATGGCCTTGATCCCAATACTGAAATATCCTCGTATCTTTTCTGCATTACAACAGGAAACACTGTAAAATCAAGAATAGTACATTTTCAATATAAAAAAAAATGAATTCTCAATTAGACAATTACAGTAATAAAATAGAAAAATAAGGTTCAATAGAAGGGAGAGATTGAGAATCAATGCCAACAATAGAGATGGGTTTGATCCAGTGTGCAGTTTGGGGTGACTTGTGGAGCCCACATACCCCACCTTTGGTCATGTCAAAACAATAGGTGACATCCTGGTGGATAGCTTGTGAGTTGCCAGTTGTGACACAAAAAACTACATTGATTCAATGAGCAAAGCCATCAATCACAGCTGCAAAACAATGGTTATAAAGTGGCATTCACTGTCAATTTTGTGGTGTCACCCAACCGGAATTTTTGGGATACAAGCAACCCCATCATCTATCCCTAGTAGTTAATCAGACCAAAGGGTGGCTAGATGGGACATGATGTGTAGTACATATCAATTATGATCACTTTGCAAATTTGAAGATTCCAATGTACAAATCAATATTCCTATTGAAAACTGCAGTTCTAGGCATCTGATTTATATGTTAAACAAAAGAAACCTTTGGAATTCCATCCAAATTGTCCTCTTTGTAGGCCCTTGAAGATGAGTTTAATCATTTAATCAGTGTTGACTTTCAGGATACAAGCAACCCACCATTTTTCCACCTATTTAGTAGTTAACGAGACCGAAGGGTGGGATATCTATAGTACATATCGATAATGATTTCATCACAAATTTGAAGATTTCACTTATAAAATTAACATTGATATTGTGAACTAGAACTACAGCTACAACAGCATTTGAATCGTATAAAATTAAAAGAAACACTATTCCCATGCAATATAAATTTGTAACAAAAATGCTGATATCATCTGCAACATGGGCCGTCATAGCATATACAAGAAATGTCAGAGCCGCACTCAGGCTGCCTCTATGGTGCAGGAATGGCTGCTCATGTGATGGCACAGCCCAGCATAGGCCAAACCCAACCAGAATTGGTCTGAATTTCAGATAAAACCCTAGGGTAGTACTGGTTATGTCCTAGAGGATTCATGAGCAAACCCGCAAACCTGACCCAAACCCATCTTGGTAACCAAAGATTCAGGGTGACATTTCTCACCTGATTTATAAACGGGCCAGGTTCCAGTCGAGTCCATTCTTACTACTAAACTGGCCAACCCGACCTGACCTGACTAATTGCACCATGACCAACTAAACCAACCTGAACTGAACTTGTTAAGGTTTTGGGTTGACAATTTTAACTCAATTAATAAATGTGTCAAGTTTAAGTCTACACATGTCAGACAGAAGCTTAACCCAAAAAAAATCTGATCCAATCCCATAAGATGCTACCCCTATTACACCTTGTCTGAACCAATTATATAATAATTTATAAAGGAAAAAAATAATATTATTATCAACATGAATTGCCTCCAAGAAATAGAAAGTGTTTTCCCACTTTTCATATACTACTAGCAAAAGGCCCATGAAATGCACAAGGTTAAGTCTCATGTGAATTTAATAATCAATTCAGCTCATATTTAAATTAAGCATTAATTAATAAAAATTACATCAATTGACTGAAATTTGTGTAATCATAAGAATTTAAATTCATATTACATTATTAATTAAAAAGAAATCCATATATAGCTCTTCGACAATATGTAAATTCATATTTGTAAATTAATTTGTGATATTTCCAAATGAAACTACTTTTATATTTAGTTAAATGTTGAATGTTTACATAAGTATAATTTGTAAGCATGGTCATTGCTTTGCTGCAATGGTAAAAGTCTCAGGTGCCATGACAATGTAGGAAAAGTCTCGCATGCCCTGACAACGCAAGTTCGAGAGCTGCAAGCAGCCACTTTGTGCAAAATTGCCAAATGTTAGGTATGTATCTAGTCTGGACCCCTTTCAGGACCCTGCTTCGGTGGGATTCGCACTGGGTAATGACCTTTTATATGTATGATTTTTAAGTATATTTAATCATTTCACTTATAGAATATATGCAATCTACTTGTATGAGAAAATGACGTTATAGACAATATGAAATCTACTTAGATGCCATACATGCCTGAAGAATTTACAAATGTTATAAGGTCCAAGTTTAGGATGGGTCCAGGTCTAGATTTTAGAACCCAATAGTTAATTAGGTTGGGTCATGTTTGGGGGCCACCAGACCGGACTCATGTAACAATACAACATATTTCTATAAATATTTGATGAGTTCGACAAACGTGGATCCAAACCGACTGGGTGAATAAGGGTGCTAAAGTACAAGCTTCACCATACCCATTTTGGTATGTCTCAAATCATTGATTTCCAATATTTTCCATGTGTAATAGTTTGTTTTGTGCAATATCTGAAAAAAATCAATCCCTCCCTCAAGTTGGTCCTAGCATGCCTTATGGGAGACCATGGCATTGCAGAGAAATTTCAGTTAGGATTAAAGTTAAAACAGGGCAGGCTTCAATTTTGTAACAAGGAGCATTTTGTTCTTCCGATTGGAAGAAGAAAACTTGAGTTAAAAAGAGACAGTAAAGGGAGTCCTATAATAGTTTCAGACACAGGTTTTTGAAGTACTATAAAAACTAGGGTGTGTAAAATTGACACAAACCTCAGGGGTTTTCAGAAAAATCCCTTATGTTCAAATAATAGGCACGACTGCTCCAGAATCATAGGCCAACACAACGGATGTACTGGGATAAAAATGATAAACTTGACATGACATAGACAACAATTCAGGTGAAACATTTTGCATTCTTCATCCATGGTCAAGACCACCAATTGATTGTCAGATCGCTGAAACCAGGGCCCACATGTATGGAATACAGAACACACTCTTTTTCTTCTTTTTTTGCCTTTTTGCTCTATTAGGGAAATAGCACTAGAGTAAAAATTGGCCCTTACAGACTTGACTCTGGACCTCTTCCAAAACAGAGCCATGCCTAGGGATGCCAAGGGACTTCCAATTGCCTAATTGACTGAAGAACTCAGCCAAAAAAATATGGGTAAGGAATTTTTTGGACCAGGTTAATAATCAAGACCTATGATGCCCGGATACGGACACAGGTATGGATACGGGACACGGGAACGAGCATCCAATACGTCAACTTTAAAATTTTAGGATACGGATACGGGTACGGCATTTTTAGAAATATCTAAATATAAATATTTAATTGGGAGTTTATTTTAAATGAAATATATATATATATATATATAAATTTTGTTGGAGCTGTCAATCTAGAGTAAAGAGATTTTTTTTTTTTTAATAGCTGGACTGAGCTTGACACAATCTGAAGCCCAGAAGATGTGCCCTCACTTGAAATTGGAGTGGGGAATACATGGGCCTTGGCTCACTTTTCAATAAGAGTGGGAGACACGGTTTGAAATAGTAATGCAAGACACACTTGAAGAGACCCACGTGACAGAGAGATGAGGGGTAAAACGAAAAAAAGCATTCATCTCTTTTCTCTTTTCTCTCTGCCCTAACGATAAGAGAGATGAGGGGAGAGAGAAGACAGCAGGCAACAGGCAATGATGATGGTGGAGGCGGCGACGATGATGGTAGAGGAGACGATGATGCTGTGGCGACGACGGTGCAGGAACGCCCCCCTTTTTTTTTTTTCTCTGAGTCTGGGTGATGGAGGTGAAGGGGAAGGGGTTCAGCAAAGAGGGGGTGGGGTTGTGGGTGGTCGGGAAGACGGATTTCCGCTATTTTCAAATTTTTTTTATAAAATAAAACACAGCTGTTTCCCCATTTTTTTCACCATATCCCTACCATATCTTGCGGTATCCCGTACCTGTATCCGTATCGTACCGTGTTTGCACGGGTACTATGGGTGAGTTGCCGTATCTAGGTATCATAGATCAAGATTAAGTTTTCTCCATGCCCAAGGACACACGTATCCAATATACAAAAGTAAAGCTCATAAGAGGCAGCAGTGCAGGCGGTGCAGCAGGTAGCAACTTGAAGCCTCCAATCTGCATATTGTAGTTCAGATAATGCTTAGTCAACCACAGAGTTGAGTCCAAGCGTCTGGTCCGTGTCCAAGTATATAAAATTTATCGATCCAAATTAGGGTCTGCCATGGACCCGTACTGAACCGACCTGTTTACATCCACAAATATACTTTATACTGCACCATCTGTTAGTTTGGCCAACAAGCTCTACATTTGTTGAGGTTCAAGACACTAATTTCTCCATCTCAAAGTAGCCCCTCTCCTAACTTTTTCATTATTATTATTACTATTATTATTTTTACTTTATTTAATTATTTATTGTAGTCTGGTGAGATGACTCAAACTAAAACTCCATCTCAAGTATCCTACCATTCACCATTAGCAAGAAAAGAAATCTCAGCTCCCCAAAAAGTAATATCGGCTAAACCTACTCCATGAACGCATATTCAATAACATATAGGAGAAAATAACAAAGGAAACTAGAAGAAACAAAACAATAACCTAACCACTTCCAGCAATAATCAAAATATAAGAGTGCAACTAAAAGCAAGGGCGCACTCTCTGATCATGAGATTACAAATAACTCATACCAGCAAGTCAGAATTCAAAGAGTATAGTAGTTCAATTACTACAAGCAATTGTGAACAGAAAACCTACAAGAACTTAAGGGCATAACAAATACAAATATCAAACTCATGGAATTCCTCACAAGGTTCAAAAGCCCTTCCAGTTCGAGGGAGTCATGCATGTGAACAAAACATCGCTACAAAATTTGACAAAAACTGATATTCTATAAAACCAGATACCACATCCATCTATCATATGAGCACAATAACATAGGAACTATTTCAAAACATAAATGATAAGGTATTTTCAATAAATGCATACCCCAACGTTATTGTACTCCCAAAGCTTATGAACTCCATAGTCCACAACCTGCCACCAAGAGACAATGCATATATAAACTTAAAAACTTCTACAGATTCTTGTTCCATACATCCAGCAAGAAAAGAGCAAACATGCAACAAAATAAATCATTAAAGCATGTAATGGACATGCTTTAGAGAATTTTCCTAGGAGAAGCAAATTTCACTACAACGATAAAAAAAATTACGACTAAAGACAGCTAATGAGAAGCCATTTAGCTAAATGCATGTTCAAATGCCTCGACATGATCTTCGATCATTTGTTATGTTGTTTATGATACGGAGCTTTTGTCAATGATTAGTAAGTTTCCTTGTTGATTAGGAATTTAATCTTTAGTAAGTAGAGTCCCAGTGAGAAGGAATGACTCCTCCCTCTTTTCTATAAATATGTAAATCCCGTTTGGGATCAACACCTCTGATTATTGAATAAAAGACTTCTAGTTTTGGCTTTGATTTGTGTTTTCTTTCTCTGTTCGTGTGTTCTTGTGTGCTTAGAATCCATTTGGATTCAGCCAAATCCCATCTATGGGTTTGGTCCATTCGAGCTTGGATCCCGGGGTGCATCACTTTGAAAGAAAAGAAAGATAAGCTGTTTTGAAAGAAAGCAAATACAAGTCATCTCTTGGGCTCTAGCCTTCAATCTCTTTGGGTGAATTTCTGCTAATATCTTCGATAGAAGCTAAATCAAGGTGATTGATAATAATTTTGTTCCTCAGTGTAGTTTCACTCCAGGCCTCCTATCTCCATAAAGTGGGGAGCTCAATTTTAATGCATGAGCATTAGGGAATCCCAGAGCTTCTGCGAATATTGGCGTTGCTATCCAAGTTCAATTTCAATTACAGATATCTTCCCAGACACACACAAAGAGAGAGAGAGAGAGAGATAACAAACTCAAATAGGAAGACAAATACTCTGTAAGAGAATCTTATGAAGCTAAGATGGCGATGGTTCTAGATGCAGCGCCAAAAGCCCAAACTAAATGGCACTCATGAAATGTCCATGTGAGTTTATGGGCAACTCCAACTCTACACCTGCACCAAAACCTATCTTTCATAGGAATAAGTAAATCTAGCAATCAAGACCATTCATTTTGTGTGCCCACCGCCCACCGTGACAATAACACATGTCAGAAGCCACGTTAATTAGGGAAGCATTTGTCCTAGGGAATTCTCTTCGCCCTCAGTATTCTCCACTCAAACCTCTTGACACTCTCTCCACGCCTATTTTCCCCAGTGAGTATCAAACAACAATGAAGTGAAACGTCGGTTTTCTCCACCTCCACAGCCAAGTTTCTCCATGTGGAGAGGGAATCTCTATTTCCACTTTCCCCACATCCAAACACCACCTTAATCATCCAAAAGGTACCTATCTACACACAGAGATAGTTAACACCAGAAGAACAAAACACGATGAAATTTCTCAATCACCAACCATCTTTGTTACTCAATTCTTTTACACAATCTATGTCAATTCATGAAATTGCAAAATCACAACAACTTAAAACAACAACAACAACAAAAAAAAAAAAAAATGGATTAGATCAAAAAGGGAAACATTTATATAAACCTGAGAAAAAGAATCAGATATGAAATGCCATGAAATCCATCTAAAAAGACCAAACTTTTCTTCATTCAAGAGAACGAAGATCATGAACAAGGACATGTTTGAGAGGCAACAAGAGGCAATGATATGGATCGAAGCATGAGAGAGAGAGAGAGAGAGAGAGGTGATACCCGCTCTCCGACGAAAGCGCCGGCGACGACGAAGGTGGCGTAGACGGAGGTCCGGCGCATGAAGACCCTGTAGAAACCCTCGAGAAGGCCTCCACCGCTTCTGCGAGAGGCTACTTTCGATTCCATGGCTTTCGAGAGATGGGAGGAATTAGGGCGGGCTACCGAAATGAAGAAGAGAAATGCGTGAGAGGTGATGGACTACCGTAGTCCCTGGTATGGAGCTATATTAGATGTGGGAACTAGGAAGATACACACAGATGATCATCAATGTTTGGAACTTGGAACAAGTCAATATAAGTGGTTATAAATGGGGGCATATTTGGGTCCCATGATTTGCTGGAAGTTTAAATGGTGGGCCCAATCATATGCTATGCAAGGGACATGCCACAAAATGTGAGTTTTGAAAGGTGGAAAAAATTTAAAGACATGACATTTTGTGCTTTCTTTGCTTTTCCTTTTTTTTTTTTTTAAAAAGAAATAACAGGTGTTGGAATTTTTTTTTTTATTTGGCTAACGGAGGATTTTCAATTTTTTTAGACTGGACTATTCCTTTCGGACTTAAAGATAAGTCGGGTAAAACCCCTGTGACTCCCAAGTGGTAGCACAAGTGGACTCAACCTTCAATTCTTGAAGAAAGGGGAACCGGAGTCGATACCAAGACCTCTAACTCTGCAAGAGAGAGGAACCGCTTGGAGTTAGGTGTTGGAATTTGAAAATCATGAATTTTAATTGTGCTAATTCCTATTTGAGTTGGGTTGATTCACTGAAGTATAGTATAGTCAATGACTATGTCCCTAGAGAATTATGTGATTGAGAATAAAATTATTTTGATTTTCATACAGCCCATTTGAGCCATGCCCTTGCGGTTTGGTGCAACATCTTGTTGTAAGAAAGATAAAGAGAAAAACTACTTTTTCAAATGGATAGGGTAGGAATGCAGAAAAACCTCTCTAACATGAGAACCGAAATCCTCGACCTAACTATTTTAAAAACCTCCCCGTAACACCAATATGGATCAAGTGTCACTATAAAACTATTAATCAATGTAAAACTATTTTAAATTTTTGAGCCACAAATAAGGGTTTGTTTTTTTTTTTAATAACAAAGGGTGTATCGGTCATTTGAGCTAAAATAATCCCTACGTGCATAGGGGAGCCGGGTAAATCCCATATGTCCCAATATAGAAATTGACTTAAAACTTCATGTCTGAGGTGATCCATCAGGATCAACAAAAGTGGGCACTCGTGGATCAGCAGCTGACAGTAAGGAAACTCCCACACATTCATCAGCATGGGATCATTCATTTTTGGGCCTACCAATCTGAACATGTGAGAACTAGGTCTAGGTCTTAAAAATCCATATAATGGTGAATTTTATGGCCCCATAAGACAGCTTCCAGACTACAAGGTGGAGAATGAACAAACCAATGGTTCACGTTCAACAGAGGAAAATGATGGATGGCTGGCTAAAACTTCCATTGAAATAAGTTTGGTCTTTTTTTTTTAATATCTAATTTGCTCTTCATTGAAATAAGTTTTTCATTCACTTTCTTTATATTCTCCGCGTTTCTTTATCGAGATCCATCCTCACGGTGATCAATGACAATTGGCATACCCACGATGATCTGGTCCATATAGTGGCTGTCGGACCCATGTCATGGCTTTAAATGAAGTGCAATTTGGGTATTTAAAAAAAATAAAAAGAAAAATGATGCCAAAAAATACCTTTAAATAGTCAAATGTCCTTTTTGAAATAAGGAAAAAACTTAAAGCCTTATTTGAATTTTATTTTTTTTACGTAGTTAGGGTCTTTTAGATAGAAATAAAATAACAAAAACACAATATAAATTATAAAGGCAGTGCAAATAGAGCTCTGCTGTATTTGTTGATTTTGAAGTTCAGGTCGACTCGGTTGCGCTCACTTTTAAAACCATGGAAGAGATTAGAGGCTATCGATATTGGTCCAGCTTTGATTTATTCCTCAACAGATCAGTTCCCCGCTCAATTTCGTGTATAATTTTAGCCACAACCCTTTTTTTTTTTTTTTTTTAATTTACATTGGAGACTCAAATCACACACCTTTGTCTCATTTAGCTGATCTATAATTTGGGACAATTAGCTACCACTTTATAGTAAAGGCCCATTTGGATTTTCACAAATATGGTGTTAGTAACCCATTTTATGTATAAATAAGAGTTTTATGGGCATGTTATTACCTATACCCCAATTATCCCTGGCATGGAATGGAATTACAAAAGAAATTATGGTAAAATCAGTGCCAAAAAATAAGAATTAGAGAAAAAATTCCAAAAAAACCACCTTAGATGTCCCGCACAGTAAAAAGGCCCTCACAGATTCTGTATAAAAGTAAAGAACCTTGGCCTTTTTCTTTACTTTTATTTGAGCAACAACATTATCACTCATTTCAGATGAGAAAGAAGAAGAGACGGGCGATGATATTATTGCTCAAACAAAAGTGAAAATTGACGGGAGGGTAGTTATTGTTGCAGAGGAACTATGAGGGCCATTTTTGGTGCACCAAACATCTAAGGTGTTTTTTTTTTTTTTTAAGATAATTTCCTCAAAAAATTATTAAAGCGGTGAAGGGCAAAGGATATAAGATATAAATATAGATGGGACCCTGACTTTCTTAGGATCTTAATTGTAGGGTATGGCTTGGTATTTATCTATCATCTCCCGTAATTGATTTTTCATTAAATGGAGAAAATTTGATATCCATTTAGGCATCTCTACCATTGTTTTCCAGTTTTAACCACTTTCACAAAAAGCAAACAAAAGGCCCGAAGCAACCATCTCTTAACTATTTGCCATAACCAGTCCTAGGCAGCAACTCTTGACAATGAATCAACGGTTTGAAATGTGATGAATCAAGTAATCATCATGCCTGTCCGTCCAATATCCAGTCAGGCCTATTTGTTTGTATGATGGAGTAAAATGCAGTAAAATAGGAAGTCAAATCATGAAAAAAAAAAAAAATGGAGTAAGTTGGTTGTAAAAGAACAAAATGACAACAAAGGTACTTTTCGATGCACCAAATGAACCCTACATAAAAACTATTCATGAACATTTGTATTGTTGAGGATCTCACATCAATATTGATAGACAGAAAGTTACGTAGTTAAGAAAATTTTGTATCTATAAGTGGATCTGCAAAATTAAGGATATTCAAATCCTGCAGGAGGAGGTCAAACTTGAAAATCATCAAAATGAAGATTTCCACTTGCCCAAATTCGTGAGGATTTACAACCACACAAGAATTTTCCAAATTCTCAAGAATAGCCAATGAGAAATCCCAATATATGGTTGCCAAAGTGACCTAAATGTACCAAGCAAGATTGTGGTGAGGGTAATGTCATCGATCGGTTTAGATTTGCCAAATCATGGCCCCCGAATGTAAACTTATATTGCCCCGCATTGACCCAATTAATTAGCTAGAATAGATGGATAGCCTCATGATACAGGGCTTCAAATAGGCTCGAGGAAAGCTTGTCTCTAAAAGAAAAACGAAAGCCTCTCTACTTAAAAAAAAAAAAACCTCTATTTCTACAAGGAAAATGTATCGCACCAAACAACCAAACAGTGGAATGCATAGAAAATTAGGACAACTTTCCTTTCAATTGCAGAGTCCTCTTGTTGCACAAAGGTTAAGAAAGATACGAGATCGGAGGTTTAAAATACGTAAAAGCCCCAATTGGTTAATGCTAAAGATCACCCACATGCTCAATTACAGTTAAAGTACTTCAAACTGTAGCATCCATCATCTTAAATTTGTCAACTGAAAGATTAGAGTGATAATGTACTTATGGAATAAAGCCCATCCAAGGTATGATCAATCCATGAGGTCTTGTTTTTGCCATGACCTTGGGTTGTGAGTTGTGACAGAGCGCACCATTCAATTGGTACAGGTTGCACTGCAAAAGCACACAGTTCTGATGTGTGCCTGAGCATAGGAAAAAAAATCACTTAGAGAGAATCAAGCCAGCCATTTGCATTTCAACCATTGTTATGGTGTATCTGAGTAGCAGATTCCTAGATGCATGTTAAAGTGAACTACTTAAAAAATCAGCAACAGCCTGGTTGCACCGCAATGTCAGATGCCCCACCCATAGACTTGGAACCAATTTACATTATATTTTGATACTGCAGGGCTTAGTTTGCAGTTTTACCACCAAAAAACTGGATCGGATTTGTCCAAATGCCATAGTGAAAATTTGGACAGGTGCCAGTAGTGTCAAATGGCAGGATCCAGTCCCGCCCTCCTATTCTTTGACTTTTGACTATTCAGATGCAAACCCAATCAAAATGATCAGCAGGAAGAACTGGCAGAACATGACAGAATTGTATGAAATTTATGATATTTCAGTAAATAAAGGCCAAAAAAGTCAATGGACCCTCCTGTGTAGGAGATGAAAACACCACATTGCCAACATTAGGTTGTACTACACAGTAAACTAATACTAAGGTGGAAAGTTTGTCAAACAAAAAACACAAAAACCCCAAAATGATAATCAGAGTATCCTCCAATAATGCTAAAAAATTTGCTCAAATTAGCACATACTGTTGGATACAGCAAATGAGAACTCAGAAGATGCGGTTTGGTTTTCCCATCGAACTCTTCAGATACAGGCACCTCACCTGTTTCAGATTCAACGGGAAACAAATAAATTATGCATAAAAAAAAGATCACCACAAGATATTTCATGTACAGCTGCAAAGATTCAATGGAATTTGGGATGCAAAAACGAAAACAAAAACAAAAATTTCCTTTTTTTGCATGAGCTAACATTGCCACAAGTGGAGTCCATCTTCCATTAATAGGCACCATTTTTTCTGGTGGGCTCCATCATGAAATGGACCATACCCCACCACTCCCCATGATCATATGAACATATCCATTGGATGAAAAAGAGAACCAAAAAAAAAAAAAAAAACACAATAGCATCCCAGTCATTCAATTTCAAAAACAGCATGGTTAGTCTTACTGCTAAAAGAAATAACATAAAAGAAACAATAAATTTTCAACATAGGATATTAGAAAACAAAATTCAAACTTGTGATTGAACAAATAGCAGAAATATCCAAGAGACTGAACTTACATTTTGCCAATTCTTCTTCAGCAATGATACCAGAAAGTTGACGCTGAGCTGAACGTTTTGAAATATTTGCTTCTCTTCCATACCACAATTGCCCACAGCAACTCCCATGCATAAAACCTTCTTCAGTTGGAATTTCACCATTGCTTTTGTCTCATTAACCTTTGACTCAAGTGATTCTTGATGAGATACCAGTGTAGGGAATTTTCCTGCATTGCCAGGTAATAGTGATTTGGAGTTGGAAAGGGAAATTCAATTTACCAGGGCTGAAGCACTAAGTATCCAAGTAAAATACAAATCCGTAAAGCTAGAAGAGCAGTAGATAAAAAATGCTTGCCTGCTTTGTTGAGACCGGGACCAAGAAGCCGAGGGATCTGCTTGATGATGGCTTCTGATGCTAGAAAAGCATGGTATTTTTTTGCAAGCTTCTTAACAAGTTTCTTATTTTTGTTCATCTTCTTCAGCCCCTCGACATCCATATACTCCAGCCCGAGTTTCTCAGCCTGTGATTAAATACCACACCACAGAAACATAACAAAAGGCATCAAAATAGTTTAACTGGATTAAGAATATCAATTGTCAAAATGTCCCTCACCACTGTCAAAGTTGTTAAAAGAGCAGCTAAGCGTAAACTAGCAAAAAACTATATCTCAATAATTTTTTAGTCATTTTCCATGAATATTTTAATATAGTTGGGACAGAGGAAAATCCAAACTTGGTATTGATATTGCAAATTCTGTATTGACATCCACCAAATCAAGCAACACAGGAAACATCTAGTATCACAGTATTCGGTAGAAGTAGGTAAAGCAGTAATGATAAAATGTACCCAAAATTTCTGGCATTAGCATGTACTTTTCTCATATTACAGAAATGGCAATATATGGACATGAGTGCATCAATACATCTGCATTGTTGATGATAACTAAACTGTATATCATGACATTCTCTGGGGTAAGTCTGATAATTAAAATACCTCTTCAACATGCTGAGCATCACCAAGCATGCAGACTTTCATTTTAGGACGTGGTATATGTGGTAACTTCACAGAACCACTAAAACGCTTGTCCTTCTGAGGATCATAGTTTTTCAGACCAATCTGCAGCTCGATGGTTTCCGTAAAGTTGCGCTTTTTCTCTTTGGCATCAGCAACAACTACAGAGATAGCCTCCCTCAACACATCACTCTGGAGCTTACTATTAAAGAAAAAGGAAAGAGTAAAAAAAGGCTACAATGTAATCAAAGGCCATCATACAATACCAATAACAATTTTTTATAGTGTCCCACTCTGATAAACAGAAAGGCACTTAAAATATCACATGTCTAAAATTGGTGGTAAAAGTATCAAACCATGGGAACGATTGCGCCACTTAATAGGGACTAGTAATCGGAAATGCTACACTTAATTAAAAGTGATTTCAGGCAGGATTTGATATGCATCAATGATATGATGACACAGTAGTTATCGTTCAATCCACGGGTCCATGGATTCCACTCTGCAAATGGCTACATGGACAGTTTTAATACATTTTATTAGCATGCGTATGCCAATAATTGTATCACAAAAATTCATCAAGTCATTCTCCGTACATGCTATTACAGTTCAGTTACATTCTTCACAACCAGTAAATAAGTTGTTTCAAGCCCATTGTTTGGGGCAACTTTACGTAGAGGTTTAATGGAGCTACAAATGCTTTCAGTTGTAAATACTAATATTAGGACCTATCATAAATGACAGAGGTTCTCAAAATCAATACAAATCAGATGTTCTTTTATTTATTAATTTATTCTTCAAGTTCTGAAAACCCAAACAAATCAGATGTTCTTTCATTTATTAATTTATACTTATAAATGCTTGCTGAATGCACAAAAATGAAGTTTCTATCAATCACTAGCCAAATCTTTTCTGGCCAAGCATCAATCAAAACCATTTTCCGCTCTCACCAACGGTTTGACAGACACGATCAAATGGTAAGACTGTTGAATGGGTGTCTTCTTTCCTCCTTTGTGCCATCAAATATGGTTGAGAGATAGATAGATGGTTATGATTCACAAATTCCCCCATCAGCATACAGTGAATACTGAGGGTTCCACCAGTTATCTCTCTACAAGGCACCGGAAAATATGACTCACAAACTCCATGAAGTTCCATCAATGCACACAAAGTACCTCCACTCCATTCACATGGAATTCATGTGTGAGGGGTTCAGAAAGCTCATTTGGCAAGCTACTATCAACTAGTTCAGTATGCAGTAACCCATGATATCAGCTTGTTTTCTTTTTTTCTTTTCTTTCATCTCCAACCATGCCATTAGATTAACTCTACCAATTGAAGTTTCATGATTTCTCAACAAAATAAGCAGCAGCAGTAACCCACATGTAATGGGGTAAAAATCAAGCAGTTGGATTGTTAAAAACCTAAGATCATCTTATCACTTCCAATTCAGATTTATTTTTCATCTACATAGTGACCCACCACCAGATCACCTTACAAATGCCCATGGTGAAAACAGAAATGTGATTCAAAGTACCATCTTTCATCTAAAACATGCATCTCTATACATCAAATCTCCAACCATTACGTTAAAACAATAAGCATAGCAAGATCAAAAGTTCTGCAGGCCTGAGAGATCTGATATACCTCATGACTGGAAACTTCTACCTTCTGCGATCCCTCTGATTATGACTCCACAGTCTTCAAAACAAACAAATCAAACGTCAATAAAAAGAAGAAGAAAACAGATTCCAGATCAATGTTTCGGAAATGAAGAAAGATTAGGTCTTTTAGTATGAGTGATTAGAGCATTAACAACGAAACTAGGGTTCCGATCGAGCGAAGGAGGAACTTACCAGGTAAAAAGAGGAACAAGAAGAGAGACGGCCGTGAAGAAATAAACCCTAGAACGGGTTTTTCTGCCAGGAGCGTCGCGTGATGTTTTTTTAGCACGTGGGAACTTCATCGTGTGTGATGGGGTGCATAAAAAATCCGTTTCTCCCTAAAATCGATCAGCGGAATTTTAATTGATCCGAATGTAAACGGACTTACGATGGATTGAAAATCTTGTAATTCCGTTAGTAATGAATCGGTGACGGATTTCACCCACCATCCGCGGATTCAATCCGATCCAATCCGTTAACATTAAATATAAATAAAAAAAATTAAGAAGTCTAAATATAAGTTAAGATGTCTAAATATAAAATAAAATAAAATAATTAGGGGATCAAATATGAAATTTTTTATAACATGTTTAATGTTTTTCTTTTAACATTAAATTGAACAAATTGAACAGATTAATCCGATCCGATTCGGTTTTTCAACAGCCACGGATTGGTGACGGATTTCAAATCCATCAATCCTTATGTGACGGATTTGGCCCAATCCACACCAATCTCATCCGTCTACACCCCCAGTCCATTTCAAGCATGTGCGGCCTGCATTTGATTGGTTCGTATTCTTTCGACTGAGCCAGGTTGAGACTTATTCAGGCTTGACCCTACTTTATAAATCAAGGCTTGAAAAGGGCCGTAAGTATCAGAGCCTGCCCATTTAGTCAACCAAGACGGGCCAAGCCAGGCTTTTCATCACTTATCTGGACTTTCTAGCAATTGTTTGGATAATTAATCTCTAAATAAGAGGCACTCTTTAATTGGGCCTAGTAGACTTTCGATCACTTAATCCAAACGCGGCAAAATATTCAGACTTCCAAATTTTTTAATGCTTATCTACGTGAGACCATTATAAAATTATCTTTTGAAGAGCAATAAAAAGTGACCAGCAGCCAGCAGGGGTGTTCATTCAGGATCAAGCTAGGCTTTGGGCTCTCTACCACTAAATTCACACTTGAATTTAGTATCCAAGTGTGAAGTTGGGTAGCAGGCTGTGGAGAAAAGCCAACGGGTATTGGGGGTGGTGCTGCCTGTGAAGCATGTGTTTGATAAATGTGTATTGGAGAAGGAATAGAACAAGGAGAGTAGGTGAGAGTGATGTTTGTTTGGGTGGCCAAGTGCTTATGCACTTTTTGAAATTGGGTAGTGGGCTGGGGAGAAAAGCCAACGGTTGAAATAAGTGCAAAAATGTTCGTGATGATGTGTAACTATTGCACATGTGAATTTTCTACATACGTGAATATCTAATGGTTAGCCCTCTTATGTTGGCTGGACCTTGGCTTTGTAAAACTCAACCCACCAAATCAAACTATATTGCATGGAATGTCAACCTTCAATGTCACTTTGGTGAAATATTCTTTAATGGATGTATCAAATGTAAGAACACCAGATTTATTTTTTTTTTAAATGAAACTCTATTGCCGGATTTTACATGTGAAGAATTCCTTTTACCATACAGCACTGCTTGAAGTGAGATTTGGGAGTTTTTCATATCAGTGGCGTAGGGGATATAAATTGGGGTTGGCACGCTATGATAAACTGGGTGTGCCAACCAACAAACTCGCTGGTTACCCCTAACAAAACAGATCCAGATTCTTCCAATTTTCATGAAATGCATGGATTCTTAGAGCTCTTGTATATGGACCGTTAATCCAGCGATCCAGACCGTTAATCCAGCGATTGCCCAATGGTGCATTTGTTAGAATGGAATTGAATTCCTAAAAATTCATGGCAAAATGGGTTGCTGCAAAGCATGAGTAGATGCAAGGGGAAGTGTAGCTGTGATCTGACTTTTCCTAGAATTTCATATACTAAGGTCAGGCCCCTCGCCCCACAAAAAACACCCACAAACCCACTCTTTCTCTTAAATCCTCAGCTAAAAGGGAGAGCATAAAACCACTTATCAAAAATGGAATCCTCAACTGTACAAACTCTCAATGAGGAGAGCACTGTTTCAGGTACAATGAAGAATCCTCAAATTAACATGTGGATTCCAAACCTATTGTCAAACTTGACCCAAAGGTGATGGCTGGGTTACTCACTCACCATATCCCCCTTAATTCATCATTCATTTCCATCCAATGATAGAAGATTGTTTCATGGCCATTTGTAGATCTTAATCAAAGATATTATTTGATGATCATTTATGGATCACAACCTTCTTGTTATTTGTAACATCACTGGAATCTGCAACCACAATGAGCACGTTTCAGACTGCTTTCCATTATTAGTTTGTCAGCTCGGTGAGTCAACTCGAAAACTTGGCAGAGTTGACTTGACTCAGCAGCTGGCCAAACGCCACCCAAGTTTTTTGGTGGACCTGTACGGGTGTTTTACTCTGAAGTCTGGTGATTCAAGCTTCTGGGAAGCTCAAAATAGCAACATGATACAAGCTCTGTAGATCTTAAAACTTGTCATACAGTTTGTAGGGCTCCAAATCCACATCCATGAGTCAGAAGACCACACTGATTTGAGTCAAACAACCTATGAATCCAATATTTTGCCAAATCCTTAAAATCCAAATTTGAAAATGCCCAACATTTTTTGCAGACAAATTTCTTTCTGAGAACAAATATAATCCAAGGTCAATACATTTTGAAACAATTGTTTCTAACGTGAAGTCCAAAAACTTTTAAATCCAAAGTTCGCCATCACCATAATAAATCAACTCCTAAGAACGGCCAGGTCTCATCTCTACATCTAAACCTTCACCCCTCACCACTTTCAGTATTTCCTTGATTGGAACCCATTTTATCATGAATTTTTAGGAATTCAATTCAATGCAAACAAAAGAGGCCTTACTGAATGGGATGAATCCAGCTCATTCAGACCATGGACCCCAAATACATAGGCCTACCAAAGATCATACAGACGTTCATTCTGTAAGCACTGATCAAACAGCTGGGATCATGCAATTGTACTTCTTGAACCAATCTTCATCCACTGTGAATGATCAGATCCGAAGAAAGTCAAGGTCTCAGCATTATATCTCCACCCCTCACCATTAGTATTTCCTTGATTGGAATCCATCTTTCCATGAATTTCTAGGAATTCAACGCAATGCAAACAAACGGGCCCTAATACTGAATGGGATGAATCCAGCTCATTCAGACCATGGACCCCAATACATTGGCCTATCAAAGATCATACAGCTGTTCATTCTGTGAGCATTGATCAAACAGCTGGGTAATGCAATTGTGCTTCTAAAACCCATCTTCATCTATAGTAGGTGACCGTAATAGCAATAGGTACACACCCTCTATGGTGCATGCAGATACATCATAATATTGCACTAATTTCAGAATACTGGAGAAAAATGAAATCTTGTGCAAAAAATGCAATAAAATTAGAATCAAATGGTCAAAAGGCAAACATATAAAAAAATATTTAAATTCATTTCAGATTTATTTAATAATATTTATTATTAATAATAAACTAAATATTACTTTATTTTCCACAGCATTTCCTGATAATATCCCAAGAAAACTCTTAATATTAAAAAATTCCCAACATTTTGTTGAAAAGATAAATTTCTCAAAAACAATATTCGTGACACTGCTAAATAAAGACAGCTCCTACATTGTCTGAGCACTTCAGATGGCTAATGCGTATGAGCAGTAAATGTTTCTCCAATACATCCCAACTGGTGGATCCAAATAAAATTGACAGGCAAGCACTAGCCAGTAACAATTAGCAGTAGAAAAACAGTTCAACACCTCTAATGAGCAACTTCGGGTTACTGAATTCCCAGTTCAATAATTGATCTACCTGAACCCAAGAAGGGAATACATCAGCAACACCATAAAAGTTCCTCTGATTCTTGTTAGCTTTTCGGAGTGCTGCTGCCTGCTCGAGAAGGCCCGAAGTAGTTTGTCACCAATCCCATGATGGCCATCCTGAAGAGGACCAAAAGTCAGTAAAAAAAATTCAAGCAGTAAATTTCCGTGCACGTGTAAAAGGCAACCATGATCACAACTTTCAGATGCATCTTTTCCAAATATCACTTTCAATTCAGAGCTACTGAATATTGCATTCTGGGCTATAGAAGGCACTTTTTTTTTCTTTCAAGAGTCGTGTTTGTTGTGAACATCATGTCAATCTTGTGAGCATATTCAGTAGCCATCACCTGTGATCACAATTGATGTTCCAAACAAGGTTCAAAAACTCAGACTCAATGGGCGGCTCGGCCCCCCTCAAGTCGAGTCGAGTTGCAATGGGACCTGGCTTAGTCCCAATTAAGGGTGGAAGACAGATTGAGTTGGGTCAAAATAGGTTGGTTGAAGCACAACCTGTATCTGACCTGTCTTCAAAACGGGCCAAATAACCCCAACCCACACCCAATGTGGGTTGACCAGACCCGACCCACATCACCCGCATCCAAGATATAACTCGATCCAAGAAAACCCAACTTGTAGAAGTTTGGCCCAAGTCCAATCTATTTCATGTATTTAAGTTATATTTGAGTGTAGTTGTGGGAAAAGGAAAGCTCTAAAAGCACACAAATTTTAAACTCAAACTATATAAATCGGTTTAAATATGCAAGTCGCACCCAACCTGCCCCATTTAAATGGGTTATGCTGGTTATGTTGGTCAACCCTAACCCGGTCATTTTACTGTGGGTTTAAATCTGACCCATGATCAAACCGAATAGGATGTGGGTCGGGTTATGTGGGTCAGGTAGTAGGTGGATCGAATTTGTCACCCCTTGTCCAATGGGCTTGATTCGCTTTTAAAAAAGAGACTCCAACTCCAACCCCAACTCAACTCAGCCTTTCCAAGTCTGAATCAAGTTGGCCAAGATGACTTAGACTCGGTTAAAACTATGGTTGCATATTTTTTTCACAGAGGTGTGTGTAGAGAAATCTTCTCCTACAAGCTACTGCATATGCAGTCCAGCAGCTATGTGGGGTCCACTTGGGCCCACTTTTGATTAGTGCATGCCTTTTTCACACTCTCATTTACCCATGATCTGGTACCAGGCCCAATTTCACTATCATCAAACCTTTATCCACCGTTGGCTTGACTCTCAAAGAAATTTTTGATTAAAGGACCACTAAAAGCTAATTAAATCAAGGGCCAGGATTATCTTATGAGGCTGGTTCTTTTGCTGGCGATTATTCTCAAGGAGGCCGTTCCATGCACCCCCACCCCACTCATGAGTAGACATTTTAAGTGGGCCCCATAAGCTTTCCAGCATATTGCTTATATGCAGTTTGATCATAGGAGAACATTGCCCGTGCATGTATAGACCTATCCAATTGTTAATGTCTTTAAGAGCATGTTCGGTTAGTTTGGTATCAGAAGATGGTGGTGATGTATATAAGCTATCCACCCACAGCGGTGTTGTGCTCAGTTTATTTTCCATCAAAAAGATAAGTGGGATAGCATTTCCATCCTTTTTTCATATTTTTGCAGGTTTTGGTTATATAATCAAGCTGTCAAGGAACACTTCTCAACAATCATCATCGTCGTCAAAGTCTTGTCCCAACTAAGTTGACGTGCACTATATGAACACTTCTCAACAAATACAAACACTGTATTCCATGCATGTTTCTTGATTTGGGATCACAAAGATCGCACATGATCATTCAGAACTTTGATGCAAAAATGGCCAAGCAAGCATACATAAGTTTGCACCAGTAACCAGCACCAAAAGACATGTATAAACCTAAGCAGTGTACAAAAGAAGGCAAGAAGAGCAGGCTACACACACCTACCCTACCATGAGGAAAACATTAAAGAGACTGCACAATAAATGATCTTTTATCGTCTCTTCTTATCTTCTTTCCATACCAGAACACAGTCAATAAGAAAAGCCGACTTCACAAGTTTTGAAGGGATTGTAGAAAGGCCAATTAAAAGAGTCGGGATGTTTTGCTTGCACCATGCTGCACTGGGAACTCTGTGTATGACTGCACCAAATACTAGTTGGTTCAATGAGTAGGGCTTTCAATAAGCCAAGCTAGCTCACGACTCACGAGCCTTCCCAGCTGAGCTCAAGTTTGAGCTCACTTGTTATAGGCCCAAGCTCGAGCTGAGCCTATTTTACAAGCTTGTGTAGAAAATGACCCGAGCTTGAGAAAGGTGCTTCTCTGCTTGGAATTGGCTCAAATTAGCTCAAGTTTGAGCTCGGCGTCATACACGTATATACATACACATGCGCATGTGTGTGTGCGCGAGAGAGAGAGAGAGAGAGTAGTGATCCAGTGCACAACTCACCCATCATATCGGTGCACCTCATCATGGGCCCTACCTAAATGCATCAGTATCATAGTGACGAGGAGTGATGGTAGAATCTCATTACTGCCTAGGTTTCAACAAAAAGAATAAAGGTCATCACCCACTGCAGGTCCCACCAAAGCAGGGTCATGCGAGGGTCCAGATTGGAGACAGACCTAACCTCTCCCAACCCCTTGATTCTTGATTCATGGTCATTAAAGTTTTAACAGTTTAAAAGGTATTGCCTTTCTAATCCAACAATGAGTAGCAAACCAGCAATCAAATGAATTAAAACAAGTATGACAGAACACCTCTAAAGGAGACAGGAAAAATAAAGGTCTAAAGTTGTCCGAAGTCAATGGAGATAGGTAGCAAATAACCACTCCCCAGCACAATAATAAAAAGGGGAGCTTCAAGTTGGAAAATGCCAATGGAAAGTTACAAATAAAAAGAGAGATAAGAGAACGCCGTCGAGAGCCCCCATTGAACAAGTACAAAACAGACCTCTAGCAGAAAAGAGAAGAAAAATAGAGGGCTGAAAATCCTACTAAACCAACAAGACATACCAAGTACACACTCCCTTCAGATGATCCAAGAAACCAGACATGGTCCAGGACTCCAGGGTGACAGTAGGAGGATGAAGGAATGGGATTAGAGAAAAGTTGGACATGGGCAGACAAGATCTCTGTGGGGTGGGCAGTTCTAAGTATACTTGCTTTTCATCATTTTCAAGGCTTTTTTTTATGAAGAGAATGAAGGCGGTGAATAATAGGGAAAAAACAGAAGCATGTGAGGGAATACTGGAAGCAGTAGTGAGTCCAGTTCACCACTCCCTGACACTCAAGAAACCCGACACTAGGAATATAAAGTTACTAGATTGACAAATGTTAAGTATCCCATGAAAGGAACTACAAGAAGCACAATCTAAACATGAATTTTCTTGTGCAAAAAAAATAATAAATAAATAATATATATATATATATATATATATATTCTTTCAATTTACATATCAAATTGCAAAGACATGGTTACCACTTACCACTCATGAACAAGAATAGATATGACTAAACTACAAATGTAGGCCTGGGTATAAAATGTACCAAAGAGATGAGATAGGAAAAGAAAAGCTTCCAAATCTTTTACTCACATCATGGCCATGGATATCTGTTTCAGATCATTTTCCAAATTCTTCATGTTTGCCAGTGACTGGGCACAAAATATTATAGCCAACCATGAGCAAAGCTTGTACTGCAGCAGCATAAAAGTAGCCCATGAGGAGAGAAGAACGATAAATTATTGAATGTATAAACAAGCATATGCAAAAATATTACAAATTACTTCAAAGTGCTAAGAAACAAATAAAACTTCAGTGCCAGGAGCAAAACTCATTTAACTGAATTCTGGCTTCCAAGAACTGATGGATAAAACCAGTGAGAACTGTCGAAGGCTGGGAAAATTAAATATTTATTGCTACAAAAGAAAGTGTCCACTTAAATGTTCTACAGAGTGGGTAGTAATAGAACAAGAAAACCCAAACTTGTACAAGAACAACTCACGTGCAAGAAAAATGTCACTGGCCTCAGCCAGAGACATAGCAAAATCACTGGCAATAAGAAATTTAAAAAAAAAAAAAAAAATTGCTGTCATAGAACAAATTTACCAACAACATGAAAATCAATATCCTTTTTTGATCTGATTAAATATATATAAAGGCTTTATACCTATCAATATGAGAATTTATAATTAAAATAACTAAGTTTACCTTAGAGATAATTTGGTTAGGTTCTAGATCCGTTTACAATTCATAACTTGCAAGGCGCAAATGGACAATACATCGAAGTAATGTCGGACAATTTATAGCTAGTTCATTAAACCCACAACATTAGTATCCCATATTAATGTTCAAAACTCAGCCATTCTTCAAGAACTTACAAATGAATTGTAACGGCAGGAAATTATAATATACATGTGACGGTCATAATATCACATTGGATAAATATGCACTGAGGAGGCCACTTCAACTAGCCCACTCAATCATAACAACCAACAAGGCCCCACTATGACTTATGCACATCGGAGTCATATTAACCAGTGGGTTAAAAGTCTTCCTCCTTGCATGGTGACCTACCATCATCTTCTGGTAAAACAGATGACTTAATCAGACAACAAAGCAGTTGACCTAAGTGATATATTTAGGTCAGCATCCATTGACAGGGATTGTTTCAATCAGTGACCTCCTCTGAATATCTATTTGACTTTTCTTTTGCTTGTTTCTGCTTGTTAGATCTTCCTACGCAAAAAACAATCACCAATTCCACAGTCCCTCTAATAATCATCAAAGACTCTTTTTTTATCAAATGATCAACAAAACTAAGTAGATTTAGATTGAATCACATACCAACTGTAGATAGTGATCTAATAGAATAAAGAACCCCGGTGAAATTTTAGGTTTACAAATCTTGCTTCCACATTAGGTCCACCATAAATGTTTTACCTAGTTGATTTCTAGGAGATTACAGATGGATCAAGTTTGGGTTGACTCAGATGTGGGTACTTGAGAACCACAGCCTCGATTAAATAAAATTTCCATCTGACCAAAACCATACCTATTCTCCCATATGTGTGGTGATAGTGTCCCAGAGGGTTTTACCCAACACACTTTCTAATCAGGCCTTCAGCTTAGAGCCCAACTCCAACCACAAATTTTCTAGCCACACCAGAAACCCAATCCATATATATTAAGGTTTCAAATCTCATTTTTTATAAGAATTTAGAATAACATATGAGTGGACCAGACTGATCATTGTGTGGCAAAGTGATTGTTTGGTTGTTCTTGTAGGAGGAACAGGTGTCATGTGCAGTGTTTGGCCGCGGGTTTTTTCTTTTTTCTTTTTTTACTAAGCCACAACATTAGATCCAAGTTCAAAAAATCTGACTTGAACTCCAATCAAACAACATCCAAATAGAGTGATTTCCAACAGGTACATGTAAAGATGAATCCAGAAGAACCAAAAAAAATCAAAACCTAGTACGTAATCAGAAATTTCTTTCTTGCAGCCTCGGAGAATGAATTGCACAACCCCACATCTGATTACAGCCTCAGAGCAGGAATTGCACAACCCCACATCTGATTACAGCCTCAGAGCAGGAATTGCACAACCCCGCATCTGATCTATTCTTAAAACTTCATGTCAAGTTCTAAAAACCCAACGTTTCCAACACCAAATACAGATTGCAAAAACCCATTAAAAATATTTTACAGACTAGAAAGCATAGATTGCAAAACCCCACATTAGATCTATTCTTGGAAATTCAGAAAACTACCCACTTTCAATTCCAAGCCTGAGGACCCAAAAGCTACATACATGATCCAGATACAAAATTAGAATAGAAAAAAAAAACAATATAAGATCTCAATGCTTTGATAAAAAAAGGGGATAGATTCATAGAGAGATGTGAAAATAGTGACCCTGAGCATGACGCCTGTAATGCCAAAGACGATGGCGATGAAACCGGAGTAGTCTATAGGGAGGTCCTGAGGCGCAATCGTAGGAGGAACGTAGGGCTTGGCGGTCGATGGCTGCCTCGGATCGCTTGCAGAGGATGCGTGGTGAGAAGACATGGCTGATGGGGCTCTCTCTCGGTTTTTCTCCCTGAATGTCCTTGAGTTTTATTGCAGCAAGTGTAATTTGAAGCTTGAGAAGAAAAAAGAGGGACAATGCCAACTTAGAGGTGGAATAGTAGTGTGTGGGCACGATGTTTCCAAAGTAAATCCCACACATTGTTTCCAAAGTATATTAGGTCTCGGTGTGCTCCTCTGTTTGCTGTCCATCTTTGAGTCAAAGGTGATTTCTTTTTTTATTTTATAAAGGTTACCAATGGAAATGACTAATCCCTCCGTGCTCCGACGGGAAGCGGGGCAGACTCCACTGTAGCCCCTAGATGATAGCACTAGTGGATTCAGCATTCGAATCTTGAACTAGTTTGGCACTTTACTAGTATAATAAAAGTCAAGTAAAGTATTCATTTTAATTCAAAACTCTCTTTTAACTTTTTCAAACAAAAAAAAATCAAAAAACAACCACCTTTATCAATTAAAATACAAAAAAAAAAAAAAAACCCCACTTTCTCATCTAAAAAGTCAAAAAAATTCCATAACAAATAACTAAAAATAAAATACTCTCATAAGCCACTTATATTTTATTCTTTCTTCAAAATCAACTTTACTTCACTTGACTTTATTAGTAGAGTTGCCGAACTAGCCCTAAGAAGGGGGAATCAGGGGCCGATACCAGAACCTCTAACTCCGAATAAGGAAGGAACTGTGGTCTTGACCACTCGGCCAACCCCTGAGATTGAGCCAAAGGTGGGTTGAATGTATCAAATCATAAAATAAAATAAAAAATTTCAAGGTAATGTATATTACTATAAAAATAAAGTTGTGATAAAATCATTTATTCTAAATAATATAAGTGAGTGAGTGTAAAAAAAAAAAAAAAAAAACACACATTTTGTTATATTTATGATTTTTGCAGTAAAAAGAAAAGGCTTGTGGAAGAGTTTAAAAAATTGAGTGGTGTTGCATCACAAGCTTGTTTCTTTGCTCCACTTTTTCACCCAAAACTTGATGAAATAAAAAATGTCGAATGACATTGTCTACTTTAGTTCCATCTTACTGCTCCTTACACTAAACAAGCGGCTCAACGTTTCTTTCTTCCTTTTAATGGGTCCGATAGATTGAGGACTCAGTTTTTGTGTAGTTGTCGCATATGGAAGCAACAAAAAGTGGAGTAGGATAAGCAATATTGAAAAAAGAGTAGCCGTAGCTTCTTTCTCTCGTTCAAAATCGTGAATGGGACTTTGATCTCCCACGGCTTCTATGGGGACGTTCGGTAAGCATCCACCAAAAAGAATCCCGGGTGACCATGTTTGGTATATACATGAATAGTGTCGTGTGGATTCCTTGCATTTATGGGATTAAGTATTATAGGGACCATACCTCCTCCTATCGGAACAAATGAATCATCTCACGTTGGATTTGCGGAGCTACGATAATCTGGGCGTCATTTGGGAAACTACTACCGGCTGCTTTAGATTTTTTATTTTTTGTGGGTTCCATATTGATGATCTAAACCGGTCATCATGTTTAGAATGTCCAAAACGGCTCATATCTCAAATATCAGCCGTTAATACATCTTATATTCTCATATATTTATGAAAATGTCCATACCATTGAATCCATAGATCTGGACATTTGTGGGCCCCTTTTGAAAAATCCAAACCGTTAGATGTGATCAGGAGACCCAAAAAGGATATGGGTTCAAATTTGGGAACATGATTCATCACGGATCATGAGATATTGGCAAAAAACGCTCAACTGTCGATCACTTATAGTGTATGCTAATGTGATTGTTTTGACAGTCCCTCTTTTCCAAATTTTTTACTATTATGGGCCTCAAAATAATTATCTAAACCGTCAATAATTTAGATGAGGCTGGACACGGCTAGGGGATGAGTTTTCAACCGCTGATCCCTCGTAGATTTTGAGATATTTACAAAAAGAAAAAGAAAAAAGGTACATTCTTTAAATCTTTTTTTTTTTTTTCTCTATGGACCTCTTTTCCATGATCCGAACCATTCAAATCCTTTCAAAAAGCTCTGCATAACCATATATTGACAACTCAGCCGTTGATCCTTTTATGAATTATGAGAAACTTTCAAAATCTCTAGATCCTTCATGGGATTCCTCTCTTTTGCCAAACTTGGAAAAATCTTGATAGAGGATGGCTTGATTCCATATAAATAAATAAATCATATGGAGCATAGAATGCCCTCCCTACCATAGTTGCTTACCAAACATCCCATAGGAATAAGTGACTCATTTTTTTGCGTAGTCATCTCATATCGAAGCAACATAAAGAAAAATGAAAGGTAGAGTAGGAGAATCAAAATTGGAAAAAGAGTATTCATCGCTTCTTTCTCTCGTTCAAAATCATGCATGATAATTTCATCTCGCACGACTCCTAAGTGATTAAAAAAATTGGCTCACATTCTTTCATTTTTTTTCTTTTTAGATTACCATATTTGTGTGTTTATATGGCCGAATCTATTCAAATTATAAAGAGAATTACTGCTTCTTAACTATTTAAGAAATCATTTTTTTATTGTTGTTATTGATTCACTTCTCTCCGGTATTTTTTTACCTCGATTATAGGGGAAAACAAAGAAAAAAGAACGAGAAATAGAGCAATATGATTAACAACAATGCCTTTTCTATCGCCCCTCATATGAAATGCATAATGATTGTATTCAACATATTTTTAGCCCTAGTTTTCAATGAGAGGGGGTCACACCAAACAAGAGAAGATCTAGTGGCATAGAAAACTAGCTGGTTCTCCACTCCACCTCCATTGAGCCCGTTTTGTAACTTTACATGTAGAATAAAGTGAGGTGAAGCCTCAAATCAAGCGTGAATAAAATATAAGAGGGTTATTATAGTATTTTTGTCTTTAGTAGATTGATGAGGATTCTTTTTTATTTTTTGTGTAAAAAGTGGATATTTCTTTGTCATCCAGTGGATTAAGAATGTTGTGTTTGTTTTTTATTTTTGATAAGAAAGGAAATTTTTGAATGTGTATGCTTTTTATACGACCCCTTGATCTTTTTATGTCTCTTAAATGAAGGCTTTACTTTTCATGTGATTTTCGTATTTTTATTACAAAATCATTATCGTAGTGGGCTATTTGCATGGAATTGAATCCATAATCAAAGGATATTCACATGCATTTCTTCAGTTCTAGCAACTTTTTATAATTATATTTCTTAGATTTTTTTCTATTTAGTTTCATTAAACAAAGGGGCCCTTTAAAAAAATAGTCCCTTGTTGTCGTATATATAGTCCCGTCTAACTATAAGATGGATAGCTCTCTTACACCACATGAGAACTAATAATACATGTATATGGCTTTTTTTTCCCCATTGACTTTATTTTAAAACCTCGGCCAACTCAATTACAGTTTGGTGGCAATGCATCTACATTTCCACAAGGATGACTGTGGATAAATCGACACTTGTTGCATTATTGGCTAGGGACTCGTATAGTGTGTTTGGGGTATGTGAGTTGTGTATTTAATAGGGGTAAAAAAAATATTTTATCAGCTTCAATATAGCAGACTTGCGAGGTTAAAAAGAGACAGAGGGATATGTTGTAGGTTAGATCTACATCAAGAGGATTATAGTATTCTTCGTGTGCCTTGCTCCTCAAATGAATTTTAGATCTTTCACTGCTTCCAAAACACAAAACTTCCTTGTTGCCTTATAAATCAGGGGCATGACTCATGAGTTAGTTGACGATGACACGTACATATAAGAATATATTTGAGGTGGTTTTTCAATGTTTCAATGGGTTTGGTACAAGGTAGTAAATAGGGAGACCAAAGTGTTTTTTTTTTTTTTTTTTTTCATTTTCTCTTTTGGATTAAATTAACAATCTTAAGTCTTAGCCAGGAGTCATTTAGGCATGTTTGGAGAGAAATCCTCTCTGATTTTACTCGATTCCAAGGAAAATCTAGGTTTGGGTGAATTAAAGGATAAGTAAGGGGATTTTCCGAATCCTCTAAACCCATAAAAGTCCTCTCTTCCATTGATTTCTCCCACTCCACCTCCCCCATCAGATTTTGCAAATCCATTGAGCCAAAAAAGAACCTAAGATATAAACGTGACTCCTCCGCCCCTCTAAAAAAATCCTACAGAGAAGATGGCATTATTCATGAGGAATGAAGTCAACGAATTCTTTGGATAGAAGATTCCTCCGTATTTGTCAAATGTGTATTAATTTGTTTTAATCCACCTAATATTAAGAATCATTTGTTCCTTTATTTACTCCTCTTCCTAACCTGTGTCGTTTTCCTTGTACAGGCTATGCATATGTGATCCATGATGTGTTTAAAATGAACAAACTCAACCAATGATATTGGCCGTGCAAGGTACAAAAGCAATAGAGTAGAAATCTGTTGTTTGCATTATCTGCATTAGCAGTGTGTACACATGTGCTAAAAGCCTAAAAGTGACCCATGCCATATGGCACACTTGTGACGGATAAGGATACTGGCTTCGTCCACTTTGGAATGGGACTTTGGGTATCCTTAGCTTCATAAATTCTCCATATTTTTCTTTGAAAGATTTTAAAATTTTTTAACTATAAATTCTCCATTTCATGGGTACTGTAATTTCTGTGGGCTTGTTCATCTGGAAACATATTTGTGATGAGAATTGTTGGTGTTTTAAGATTTTTAATGTTGGCGTCAAATGAGGGCAAACCTAGATTCATGGTATTGGAGTCAATCGCCCCGTCCAATGTGGGAATACTTCCAAAACCATCATGAAAATTATGAATTTGGTCTCGAAACTCATATGCAAATTTTGGATTTGCTCCTAAAACCGAACTACTTATTTGAGTGTCTCAAAACTCATATGAAAATTTTGGATTTGCCCCCAAATCTGAACTATTTATTTGAGTCCACCTCTCTCAAACTCATATTAAAATTTTGGATATGCCACTAACAGGTGGAAGGTCCAACTCAGAGGCATTACTTTGGCAATGTGGGATGTAAGGGTCTAATTTCACATAAAACCCATGCGCCAACCAAGGTGGAAGGCCCAAACAAGAATATGAAGCACTGTCAAATACATTACTTAGGTGATGTGGGATGTGAGACTTTACTTTATCAATACTCCTGATCCCAACTTTGTTATCATGTGAAGGAATTCCAAAATCTTAAACCGCTAGCAAGAGAAAATTTGAAAAAAAAACTTTTGAAGTTTTGTAGAAACAGCTTGCTGGCACAAATATTTTATGCTTATCTCCCGTCTCCTACCATTTAAAGAAGATCATATAATGACTTTAAATCCTTTCACTTATCCTAAAAATAGGCATCAAGTGCATAATCTCAAAGAAGGTGGCCCCACTTTGTAATTCCTAAATGTAAGTCACATAGATACAATCACAACGGGCAAGCCCATATTATAATCTCTTTAATGGCGGGACTACATCATAAGGCTCCATATTCTAATTTCTAAAGGTGGGCATCATGTTGTAATTTATAAATGTAGGTCCCGTGTCCACAATCACAAAAGAAATGGCCCCACTTTGTAATTCTTAAAGGTAGGTCATATGATCACAATTGCAAAATAATAAGTTACGCTGTAAATCTTATAAATGTAGGCCCACATTGTTAATCTTACAAATATGACCCCATGTTCTAATTTTTAAATGTGGGTGCCACGTTGTAATTTTAAAAGTGGATCATTTGTTCGTGCTCAATAAAAAAATGGCCCCATATTATAATTCCAATAAAGGCGACCCCACATTCTAAATCTTATGAATTTACCCCATGTTCATATTTCTAAAAGTGAAAACCACATTGTAATTTCTAAAGGTGAGTATTGTGTCCAAAATAATAAAAAATGTGACTTCACTTTTTAATTCCTAAATGTTGGTTACATGACCACAATCTAATTGCCTAGAGTGCACACCGAGAGCGGGGGCGGGAGTGCCGAAGCACTAAATTTTAAAAGTGTTACCGAATAAGTTTTGTACAACATATTATTGGCAAAATAAATTAATCTAATATTGCTAAATCAAATTATGCAAGAGTATAGTCATGGCACAATCCAACATCAACACAACTTGATGGAGTATAAATTTAGAAACAACATAAGAACGATGCCAATCAGATTCCTAAATTATGAGATTTACGAGGATGCCAAGTCGACCATAATGTACCAAATCAAATGACAATTGATATAATTATTCCAACATATCTATTTGCGACACTTGAATAAAATTTGGATCTCTTCAGTGACAAAAACGGAGGGAAACTCTATAATTAGCTAGGTGCAAGCATGACTGGGATAACACTGTACTACTAGATAGACACTCATTGATTTTCAAACCGATCAATTTAATAGCTATTATTTGCTTGTGGGATTTCAAAAACGTCGAAAATCCCTAATTTCCAACACTTCAAATTAAACAACAACAGTCCCATGATTATAAAAAAAAAAAAAAAACCCTACTACAAGGTATAATTTAAAAAAAAAAGAAAATAATTTAAATAAGTAGTGCAGTTGGTCTAAGACTACGGTTTGTACTCGGAAGTTATAGGTTGGAAACTGTACTACTACACTAAAGCTATAAGAGAGTCTGCTCGACTTTCCTCTGGACACACGAAGGGATTAGTCAGTCCAAAGAGTTGAAAACCCTCTTCCGATCAGCAAAAAAAAAAAAAAAAAAAAAAAAAAAATACAATTTAAAAAATTAGAAATTTCCCTCCAAGAAGTTAGCACCAAATGAAAAATTTGCAAACCAAACAGCCCGGGGACTTCCACCTGAAGAATCAAGAATCTCACCGCGGGCCCCACACCCTCTTAACAGCCTCGGTCGCTCAGACTAACGTGGACCAATCTCAGCTTTCCATTCCCCCGACCTCCCGCACCCGTATGGTACCCTTTTCCTTCCTCCGCAAGCTCCACACCAGGGTCATTTTTGTAATTAACCTAACCCACACAAGGGTCATTTCTGTAGTTAACCAACACCCTACGCCTTGGACTCCTTTCTACTACTGTTCCACATATAAAAAAAAACCCACCGCCCACTCGGCCAAGTCTCTCTCTCCCAGAAAAAAAAAAAAAACCCCCCTTTTCCCCGCCATTGCACCCTTTCTCCTCCTCCCCCATTTCTCTCGTCCTAGGGCTTTCTTCCAAAATCCCCTCCCAAAACCCTAAATCTCCCATCTCAAATCCCCCCAAATCCACCATTTCTCCTCTCCAATTCCATCTCAAATGATCTTCCTCTCATTTTCCAGCTCGATTCCTCGCGCCATCTGATCCATGGCGAGCTCCGGCGATTCGAATCTCCAAGCTTTCGGGCACGAGCGAATGTGCCGCCTCACCAACACGACGCACACGGAGGTCGCTCCTTGCTTGCCTCTGCTCTCGCTTCCCGTCTTCTGCGGCGCCGCCGATCGCGAGCTCCGGCTGCTCGATGAGCCACGGAGCGGCCGGCGTCTTTCGTCCCTTAATCGGCCTGAGGTTCTCGCGCAGGCGAGTAAGATCGCGGATCTGCTTAGAGACACTGATGTCAGTTACTTGTAAGAGTCTTCTTCTCTTTTTTTGTTGTTTGTGATTTGGATTCGAGTACTGAAATGGCATTGCTTTTGTATGGTTTATGTGGATTTCTAATGGAGAATTGTTTTAGTTCGAAGAAATTCGCTTCTGGTTTTGGTTTTGGTTTAAATTTCCGTCTATTTCAGTTGGAACTGAGTTTCGAAGTTCGTGTTTGGATTGGTTATTGTGAAAATCGGTAGATACTTAACTCTGCAGTGGGAAACTAGACTGACATACACAGTGACTGACTTGCTAATAGTAATCGGCAGTAGTTTTGAATGAAAAGATGATTACCGAGTAAAAGGAGCTAAGAAAAAGGAGTATGTTTCAAAATTACAGAAGTATTGCTGCCTTTCTATGTCATTCTCTTTTTTTTTTTGTTGAACGAAAGCGACACTAAAATGTCTCTAAACAAGTGGTATCTCTTACAACTTTTTGAAAAATTTTGAACTCCGCTGATGGAGTTCTTATTTCTTATGTTCAAAATGCCATCCTGCTGCTGTATAGTTTGCATCATTTGTTGCAGTGTTTAATGGTGCGAAAGGACCGATTATGACAATCTCTTTCTCATGTTGTTGTTTGTTAGTCTAATTCAAGTGTCATCTTTCAGGAATCTCAGGGATGATGTCAATCTTACTCCTAATACCTGGTTTGCTCCTCTGGACTTGTATAATGAAGTCCTTCGATGTAATCCTGAAGCCTTTGGATGCTCCATTCCAGGTAACACTAGTATCTATTTTTTAGCGTCAATTATGGGGTCATTTTTTTTTTTTCCTTTTTTATTTTTTATTTTTATTAAGTTGACCCAGTCTTTATACTTTGTATCATTAAGAAGACTTGGAGTGATCCGCATATTAGGGTTCAAAACACATAAACACCAGGAAGTTGTTGAGTAGTGGGTGCTGAACTCTCACCCTGTTGTTTAGCTTCCACTGCAATATTCAGACTTTAATCCCAAATTAAAGTGAAGAACAAACCTCTTTAGGAACCCAAACAATGATCTTTTTCGATCCCAGCAATGCCAAACAAAGCTTCTGGAAGTTGACTGGGTTGGAGCCACTGTTGAACCTCTGACAAACACCACACCATGAGCTCCTCCGGCCCGTGGTGACCACAAGACACTGTCGATCACCTCCAGCCATAGACGAGGTGATGCAGCAGCAATACCGTATCCATGCGGCAAAGTACGTGGGCCACATGTGGGACCCATGAAATTCTGGTTTTTAAATTACTAGTAGTTTTAGTTTTAGCAAATAGTGTATTTAGCATTAGTTTCTAATTGGGATAGGATTCTTATTTGGTTTCCTAGTTTGATTATGGTTGTTTCTTAGGGCTTAAGTATCTTTTATTATAAATATAGCATTGTAGAGATCAATTATCTCAGATTTGGAGTTAATAGAATTTTCCCTGCATGGGTTATCGTTGGAGAGCTCTCTCCATTGTGTGATTGTTCCTTGGGAACGCTAATTTTGCTCTGGCACTTGCGATCGGAACCCTACGGTTGCATCACGAGGTCCAATCGAACTCCCCAACATCTGTCGAACTTGATGGAGATGTTCAGCTGCCTAGGATAAACCACACAGATCACTAACTCTAATTGTTATATTGACTGTTCTTCACTCCTGCCACCACAAAAACCATTCAACTACACTGTCAAATGTTTACAGGCCACCTACGACCTAACCGAACATGACCTCTTGTTTGGCCACCTTCAATCCTCATAAACCTTCAGATCTGGTCCCCTGGATCTCTTATTCTGCTATTCTTCTTGAATCTTGATGCTTTAATGCTCTGACACCAAATAAGAATCCCAGATGTGCATAGATCTAGGGATCCGAGAGAAGATATCAAAGAAGGTTAGATAGAAAAGAGAGAAGAAAGAATATAGAGAGAGAGAACAATTGAAAGAAGGGTTAGTCGTTAACCCTCTAGCCTCTAGGTTAGGCGACATCCTCTATTTATAGAAACTTTAATTTATTGCTATTTATAAAAAAAACCCTGCAGATAATATTAATTACAAAGAATCCCTTGATATGACTTATAACACCCCCTCCGATTTCATTCTCCTCCTCCTGTCACTTTATACTTAAGAATTTATTACTTCTAATATAGCTTGGTTTATAACAGGAAGGTCCACAACAGGAGGTATTTTCCTTTTTGAGGCAACTCATGCAAAAGTTTGGAGCAAAGAGGAAAAGTTTACATTTAACTTTAGTGATTTGGAGAAAGCGTACAATAGGGTGTCAGGGCAGTTAAATTGGCATACATTTAAGAAAAAGGGCATCACGAATTATTATATATAAACATGTATGGAGGGGCAGTTATAAGCATGCTAATTATGTGTTGCGAAAATTTGCTTTAATGGTTTGTTGTGGATCCTTATTTATTTGCCTTAATTTTGGACAACTTAACAACCCCCATACAATATGAAGTTCCGTGGTGTGTTGCTTGTAGCTGATGTGGTAATTATTAGTCAAACTAGAACACAAGCAAATGATAGCTGAAACTTTTGAGAAAGGCATTTGAATCAAATGGACTGAGAATCAGTTGGTTGAAGACAAAATATGTAGAATGCAAGTTGAGTGGGTTTGAGAATGAGTTGGTCAAAATTGGTACCTCAATACCACAATTTGACAGATTTTGATATCTAGGGCCGATCATGCATCAAGATGAATAAGATCAATATAAATGGGCAAAGTGTTGTGGAATGATGATTGAAGACGTGGTGGAGTATTTTGTAATTATAGAGTGCCGTCTTGATTGGAGGGCCAATTTTATAGGATGGTAGTTAGAACTGCTCTGCAATCTGCAGTTGAATGTTGGGCAATGAAAAGACACGAGGAAGCAGAAGTACATGTAGTCAATATGCGAATGTTGCGATGGATACTTGGAAAGATGGATTTATAACTGAGGATATAAGATAAAGCCTATTGGCAGCTACAGTTACTGATGGTTTGAACTTTGAACAAGTGCTTAGGAGCATAGTTTTCAAAATCGGAATCGTATTGTAAATCGTTTATACCCATGAATCGAATCGAATTGCAAATCGTAGGATTTTTGTATTTTTCTAAAAATAAAAAATAATTAAAAATTAAAAGAAAAGGAAAAAAGTAATTATCCATAACCATCCATTTTTTCATTTATAGTAGTATAAATATAATAACAAGTAAGTATATCATACAATTATATCAAGAACATCGTGACATATATTATTACATATAGTTAAATAAGTTTAAAGTATCAATGTAGATTTTTTATAATCTTTAAATCAGAATATAAAAATAAAATAAAATCCAAACCATCAATCTTACATGGTAGGATATCTCTTAAAGTTAAAGAAAGTGTTCATGAAGATAAAAAAACCAAAATAGCTTAAAAAAGAAGAAGATATAAACAAGCAACATACGGACAGTTGAATGCCTTAGTTAAATGCATGTTCTTTATTCATCTTTAAAACCTTATCAAAGCCGTAGAAAATTCTTATAAGGTTTCGTTAACTACTAAATAACCTTTTAAAAATACAAGCGATAAAAGAAAGAGAGAGAATAAAGACAGAAAAAAGGTAAAAGATTATTAATATTAGCTTATTGGCTATAGCTATTCTCGCTTAGTTGAATCGCTTGAATCGTAAGATTCAATGAAACGAGTATCGAATCGTAGGATTCATACTTGAATCCTAAGATTCATTTGTAAATGGGATTCATTACTTAGATACGAATCGTTTTCCTTAAGATTTGGGATACGAATCGGGATACGGGATAAGAATCATAGGATTCTGATAACTATGCTTAGAAGACCTGAGTCAGGCCTGGTGCAGTGTGTTGAAGGGCATGTTACATTGTGGAATTACTGTGAGCATGATCTTTGAATAGGGTCGAGTGGAAAGCTAACCTCACAAGGTGGACCCCAAATAAATTGGATAGATGACCTTCAAATAGGATCAAGTGGCACACAGATGATTTGCTTTTTGTTTGCTTTTCCATCGAGTATAACACTTTAAGCTGACCTCACCTCATATCGATGAAACAAGGCTAAGATGATCATCATATACCATAAATAAGGGCAAGATTTATGATCATATATGCATTGTATGGGATATTTGGTATTTCTTCCTTATATTTTTGTGTTGGAAAATTTACGTATAATTGCCCTTTTTTTGAAAATTACAGATGACAATTGGCCTTTTTTCTCTTTTTTTTTTTTTACAAATAACTAGCTACCTATTAATTTGAAAATCATGCCAACTACCTTTACTTTCAGAGTTTCATCCCATGGCTGGTTTTTGATTGATTGATGAAATTCATAGCAATTCTTCCCGAAAGAAAACAAAAATTTCATTAGATACTAGCAAAACATGCCCTGCGCTTCTTGCGGGCAATATAATTTACAATGTTAAAAAAAGGGTAAATAATTTAATTTTTTGGTATGAACTATATTAAGATGGTAAAAATTGCCATCACCTATAATATTAATAACGAAAAACATATAGCTGGTTAGTTTCAAAATAAAAACATTTCATTTTGCTATCATCCTAAAACTAACGATTGACTTGATGGTGATTTGATGGCCATGGTAAAATGATTCTAATGAAAGTAGGGCCCAATAACAGATGGATCAAAAGAGACTATAATTAGTAAAATATGTATTTTATACATAATCAATAATAGAGTGGGCCAGCTCTAATTATTGGAGAGCAAATCACGATGTCCTATTTAGATGGGTCCTTTTATCTATTTCAAGCCCACTTCTTGAAAATCAAATCCAATATTCAATGCCCCACTTGGGATTGACAAGCTTCAAAGATCCTCACATCAAATCCTAAAAATAAAAAATGGGACCCATATAGCTGACACTTTAAATAGACATTATTTCCTGAGAGAAGCATTAGGATTTAGGATGAGTGATGGACCTCAATTTAAAGGATCCTAACCATCTAATATAAGGCCCACTTGTTAAAAGTCAAATCCAGTATTTAGTGGCCCACTTGGGATTGACTTGGTTGAAAGATCCTCACCGTCCAACCCTTAGCATGATTTTATTTAACTTGTGATCATTTACAATGTGGCCCACCATGGGTCCTACAATGAAATAGTAATAATGGTGCATCCAGAATGGACGAGGCAGAATAAACAAAACTTTCCCCTTTCTCTCATTCAAAAGGCAAAGGGCCAATATCCAAGTATAATTATGCATAAGATTTCTCCATTAAAATTTCCTTCTTTTAAGGAGTTTTCTAATTTTTTCTAAATAAAGAGTACAATTGAAATAAGGCAACTTTTCTGTTTTGAATTCATTGGACTCAGCATATAAAGGATGTGACGCAAGAAGCTTTGGATTCCTATATTTAAGAGAGTAGTTGGGATTGAAAAGTGTATTATCTTATCTCAATCAGGATTAGAAAGAGATTGAGGGGATTTTAAAGGGAATTCATCGTCAAATAGGACTCTTTTGATTTAACTCGAAATTCAATCAAAATTGAAATTGCAATTGATACTCAATTTTGCAAATAATTAATGCACAATAGCAGAGCATGTCCGCACTTCTAGCAGGCAATACAATTTACAATATTAAGAAATGGTAAATAATTTTAAAACGATTATTATTTTTTTGGTCTGAACTACATTAAAATGGTAAAAATTGCAATCAAATTCAATCACCTATAATATTAACTAAGAAAACCAGATAGCAGGTTAATTTCAAAATAAGAGCACTTTATTTTGCTATCATCCTAAAACTAATGATTGACTTTGAAACGTAGCCTCCAACCAATGAAGTTATAAGCGTGAGTTAAGAAACAGTCATTGGACTCTATTTGGAAACAAAATAATGTGCGAGAGATTTTAGGATGCATAGATTTGACGTAGTACTTACAGAGATTTCGGCGAGAGAAACTTTAGGGAGTATAGATTTTAGGACCAAATATCTAAGACAAGTATGCTGAAATGTCACTTCAAGAGAGAAAGCAATCATAATAGAGTCATAGGGATTTAAGCCAACTAAAGGAAAAGGAAAGGAATGAGATGTTTTCAGATTGGACTCTTCCAAGATCGTTTAAAACTCTAAAATTTCTCTCTAAATAAAAATTAAAAGTGAAATTGGAATTCCAATTTCACAGTCAATTGCGAAATTGAGCTCCAATTTCAAAATCGAATCATATGCCTTTCACATATATAAATGGTCTCATTCGAATTATATTTCGGGTGATAGAGCAAACGAAACCTGAATCAATTAATCAGGAATAATGCCCTTAGTTTAATTTGAATCAAGTTATATCATAGAATGTCTTCATGGCTTCACCCTTCTAAGCGAATTATAGATTTCATTGACGGTCAAAAACTACCCTCTCATTTCAAGTTGAAGTAGTTGACCGATATTTTTAGATGAGTAGAGGTGGTTATGTTTAAAACAAAGGCTGGTAATTATTTGTAATTGTCAGAAAATGCAAGTGGTTATAGTTAAACATCCCTTTTATTTATTATTTATTATTCTCTTTGGTTATTAATTGGTGAATGAGCAATACATTATCATGTTTGTTTTATCGTTCACTTCGACACGGTTAATTTTGAACTTTTGAACTAATCTAGTGTTTCTGTGCTTATCATGTGTTCTATTGTTCAAGTTTCTCAGGTCTTATCAAGGAGGAGAACTATCATGATTCTTCATCTGGAACACTGTCCTTTAGACAAAATGCTCCAAAAAATGTTCCTGCACAAAAAGACTATGAAGGAGGTTTTGTTGATCATCCAGATGGGAGCCTTATAAATGTGCGCACTCATTTTCTCTACTTGTTTTTGACTTTGTATGTTCTGTTCCTAAACCTGTATCACTCACTGTAATTGCAGAGCATGCCTCTTGTTCACTCAAGTAAACCAAAAACCAAGAAGAAAGGAAAAGATGTTGTCTCCTCCTCAAATGGCCCAGATGATGTTGAGCTTCAAGGTTAACCTATCACTCTTTGCTCATTGGTATCATTTGTCTTTAACTTCGTGTGACATTCTTAACTTGGTGCTTGAATATTTAATTTTCAGATGGCATCATTGGACGTTTTTGTGAGATGTTGGAGGACTTTTGTGGAAGAGAAGAAATCAGTAATGATGATATGGGTGAAGCTGAGGGACCATCTATGCCTCTTACCGATATTAAATTTCTCTTAAATGAGATAATGTCAATCCGTGCGAAGAAAATTCTTCACTTGGTTCCTGTAGATACTCTTGTAAGACTCTTAAATGTTCTAGATCGTCAAATTCAACATGGACAAGGTTTATCCATTGACGAAAATGAAGATGTAAGTTAACAATCTAATTCTATATTTAACTTTCATTAGTTATTTTCACATGCCAATGTTCCTTGTGTTGGAAGTTGTTTTTTTTTTTTAATATATATATATATATATATAAATTTTTTAGCGACTTCGATGTTGGCATTTGTTATCAAACACACAATTCACATTTTCTCATTTCATTTGCATCCACTATATGCTTGTAATAATGGTACCTCTATTGTCATTGAATTTTTGAAATTGTAATAACATAATAATAAGAAGAAAAATTAATGTTATTATTGGTTATCACTACTAATGGCTTTCAAATGACGTAATAAAGTGCAGATTCTGTAGTAAGATGGCTAATAAGAATTGCAACTTCATTGTAGCATCACTGTATTCAAGTATTTGGTTAATTAGCTTTTGTCAAAGATTGCTTCTTGTACAATTCATTTTAGGTAGCATGGACGAACTTTTTTGTTTAAGCATTGTCTGGCTTTACCTTTATGTATTATTTTAGTATCCTTTATCAACTTTTCATGATTGTAAAATTGCAGCTCTTTTACAAATTGGCTAGAACTTGGTACTCCCACAAAAAGATGGACTTCTTCTTGGAACATAGAATTCATATGTTACAGAAATATGCACAAGTTAATGCCAGCCTCAGGCAGTTGAAAAGAAATGTATGTTGCCACCGGCTGTAGCTCAGATTGTTAAGGCATTCCTCCTGTAGGGGGTGAGAGTGTGTGAGGTCGAGCCTATCCTAGCACACAAAAAAGTAAAAAAAAAAAAAAAGGAAAAGAAATGTGTTGTAAAATGCAAAGAAATCCTAAATTGTCCTTGCATAGAATCTGATAAGATAGTCATATCCCACAAACACATCAATTCTATTTACTCCTGTTTGCTTGCTCATTTAGTCATTTATTACTTTATTAGAGCTACTGTTTGTGTCAGTGAGAGAAACTATCCTTGAAGTGGCATATGCCCCGGCCCACATCTTTCAAAATGAAACATGACTCTCCTCCCTCTTTCCTTGCCCATTTAATCACTTTTTATTTTAGTCCCTCTGTTGACTGATTCCGTAAAATTATCCCGTTAAATGCCCTCAAGTGTTTTTAAACTGCTAAAATTTTGGCTCGATTTGATTTCTTTATACTACTGTTTTAAAGAATGTTAATAACTCCTTCCCTCTTATCATTAAATAAAATAGCAGGTACCCATGCTTCTTGCCATCAAAGATGAAAATAGTGGTAGCGGCGGGCGTAGCGGCCTGTCGCTGAAACGCAATGTAGCGGCATAGCACTGCGATTTGAAAAGAAACATAAATAATCTGAAGAAACTTTAGAAAATCCATAATATTGGAAAATGATAGAATATGTGCTGTTCTTGCAAAAGTAACTAAGATAGGGTGGGGGGTCCTCTCATTGTATGAGGTCTTGTATCTAGTGCGGCCGGGATCCTCGATCGAATACATCAACGCCTCAGATGTATCCAATCCAACGAGGGGATTCCATACGAGAAAACACTTACAACCATGAAACCCATTGATAGGAAAACTCACGTAATTGAATTAATTGAAGAAAGCATAGGCATTACAATGGGGAACTCCTCTATTTATAGAGTAGCTCTGTTTCTTAATAAAACTAAAATTAGAAACTGTCTAATTTTAATTAAAAATAAGATTTAGGAAACAAATCTACAAAGCAACTATACTAATGTAGAGACTATCTAAACTAAGGCAACTATACTAAAGTAGAGACTATCTAAACTAAGGATATGGATCTCAAAATCAGAGATCATGTGGGCCCATCAGGTGGGTCCATCAGGGCCTGCGGGTCCTAGTCTTGGGTCGGGCTGCATCAGTATTGTTATATGAATTGAAAATAATAGTAATGATAATTTTTTTCACATGTATTCATATTGTTTAGTTATGCTAACTTAGAAACTAATGAAAGGCTTATAAAAGGACGAGTTCCGTAAAAATGTTGTTTGGAGAGAAAAAGGAAAGAAATATGACTTACTATGTATTTCAAAAAACTTTGGAAAGTATCTATCAGTCACACTCCGTAGTGGCCTCATAGTGGCCGCTATTTTGCAGTTTCTTCATCAATGTTGAACTTGCAGTGATTTGAATGGAGTGGACTCTACTTTATGACCCTTTTTTTTTGGGGGTTTTTTGGACATGGTAAATGAAAGTTTTATTAGTTACAAAGTAATAATATAAAAGCTCCAACAAACATCATCAAGTAAAAAATAGTTTAGCATCACCGTATCAGACTCCTTCCCAAAGATCAGACAGAGAGAAGCTACAAACGTTTTAATGGTTGTAGCCCATCTTTGTCGATGATCAATTGGGTCCACTGATCAACATCATAGGTGGAAGAGAGCCACATTCCGAAAAGGCCTGTTTCCCCTTGAGTGGCAATGACCAGAGAACATCCAGGGCCATTCTTTACCACCACTATATTCCTTCCTCTTCATCTACCATGAATGCTTCCCAACTACCTGCAGTATCTCATCAGTTGAAACACCGCACCCCTCCACCCCCTCCTTCCCCCACTCTCTCTTCCTCTTAAGCACCTTGAAATACTTAGATTCATCTCTCATAGAACTCCGCAGTCCTATTCTTACTTTAATAATATTAAATTACCTCCTCAATTTTCCTTGAATGTTGGAAGTGATTGCCATTCCTTTTATTCCTTGTTGTGCCAGTCTTTTTATTCCTTGTTGCTCACTTGATAGCAATTTGCTTTACAGAATTACTGCCTTTTTAAAAAAATTTAACAACCCCAACTTTGAGTAATTTTTATATTTGCAAACCGACCCCAAACTTTGAGTATTTTTATATTTGCAAAACCCCCTCCCCCGATAAAGTAAAAAAAAAGTGTCTTTCAAAGAAGTGCAAATGCCCAATTCATCTTGAGCTGTGTAACGGGCTTGGATCAGATCTATGGGGGTAAATGAATGATCAAATGTTTGGTTGTTTCATCTAACTCCGTCCGAAGTGAGCAGGTCAATGATGCATCTGAAGGTTTGATGCTTTTTAGTTTTTACTGAGAGGTTATCCACATTGAGTACTTTCTTCATTCTTGGTAGCCACTGTCCAACAAAATGCTTCCTCCGGAAGAGGACAATGCCAGTTCACATGGCAGAACAAGCCCGAGATCTGATTACTGTAAGAATCTTCCCCCCTGCTTCTATGACGCTGTTCAATTAAGCATGTGAATCCCAAAATATCTCAGCCATGCTATTTTTTTTTGCCCCATTGATGTTCTAATTCCTTAGATCTAGAAACTTGAAAACTGGGCTTGTTTGGCCACTTCACTAGTAAGGTGGAGTGAAGTAAAGCCTCCTTTCACCAGACAAGAAAAGGCTAGGGGTCATATCGAAAGTACAAAGTTTCAAAATTCTCTCCTTCATTTAAAAAAAAAGAGTCAAAAAGCAACATTCGTAGGCCACTAAACGACAAAAATCCATCTACTTTTTACCCAAAAAGTCAAAAAGATTCCTTATCAAGCTACTAAAAATAAAATTTCATCATATTATGATTAGACCCCCTAATATTTTATTCTCTCTTCAATCTTCATTTCACTTCACTTCACCCTACAAGTATTTTTACCAAAAGCTTATTTCTTTGTTTAGACTATGAGTTTTGTCCACAATATGCTCACTCTTATTAATTCCCACATTCCCCTTTCCTGGCCCTGGTTTTAATTTTTAGAGTGATGGTTTTTTTTTGGCACTAAGCATCTATTGACTTTCCCCATTCCCGGCTCTGGTTTTAATTTTTAGAGTGATGGTTTTTTTTTTTTGGTGGCACTAAGCATCTATTGACTACCTTTCATGTTCTGCCTACAGTTTCTTTGCCAGTCTTCAACATCTTGACCATTGTTTTTTTTATCTCTATATATGTTGGAATTGTTTAGCCCTGCCTCCGGGCCCCCCCCACCCCTTCCCCCCGCCGCTTCCCTTCCCTTCTCTCTCTGTTTTTTTTTTTACATTCTGCCCTCCCTTACCAACTCCTTTCCTCCTGTTTCTTATGGCCCTTGAACAACTTCTTTCCTTTATTTAGTCCATTATGTTGCAGATAGTCTCTTCTACTCAGAAATTATTTGGTTTATGTTTGTGTCTTTCTATTATTTATTTACCTTTTTTTTTTTTATTTTTGCCTTTTGTGAAATGGTGAAATTTTATGCATCAAGAGAACAGGAAACAACCGAAGGTGATGACCGTGGAAAGATCATATGCCCAACTTGCAATAAAATCAACATGAACTGAATTGCCCAGACCTGTATAACCTATCATACAAATAACCCATTGGCAGCTTGGAGTTGGACACACTACACCCACTTAAGAAACAGTTAGAGCATGGTCATAATAAATCGATCCCTTTGTAGTTTTCTAGATCTTGCTTCCTTTTCCCTTTGGATTTCTTCTTACAGTTGCAGTTTCAAAACTCAGACTTGAATTTTGACTCAGTCACCCTAAGTCGAGTTTTATTGACCAAGTGTAGTAGAAATAGAACATGACAGTCATATCAAGTAACACCCAAACATAGTTATTAATACCGTTTCGTTTCGGCCGAAATGGCCGAAAAATTTCATTTTGGCCAAGCAACCGAAACGATACACATGCTCAAACTTTTCGGACTAGATCTCGGACTATCTCAGATTTTTTCGGCCGAAAATCACAGATTTCTCCCGAAACGGCCAAAATCTGGATTTTTCATTTTTTTTTTAAGAAAAACGCAGCCCTAACATAATTAAAAAAAAAAAAAAAAAAAAAGAGGAAGAAGGAGAAGAGATGGGAGGTTGCTGGAAAGAAAAAAAGAGAAAGGAAGAGGGCTGAAGTCCCCTGCTCCGTCTCGCCGTCAACCCCGCCTCGCCGTCATCGTCCCATGTGCCTCGCCTCACCTCTCCGTTGCATTTGCCTTGTCATCGACTTACTGCATCGACGACTCCTTATCTCATCTTCTTCTTCCTTCTCTCTCTCTCTTCTTACTTTCTTCTTTTTTACCCTCCTTTCCGTTTTGTTTTTGGCTCTACATAGAGATCTAGTTTTGGATGTGATTGATGAGTGTTGGACAGCTGTAGTCTTCTAGAGAAGTGTAGAAAAGTGCTTTGCTGGCTGGGTATTGGCTGTGCATGAGGCTGGGCCTGGGGTTGGGTTTGGGCTGCACATAAGACTGGGCCTGGGGTTGGGTTTGGGCTAGTGCCTAGTGTTGGGATGGGGCTAGTTATAAGCTTGGGCCTGCTTTAGAGCAGGTTTTATGAAAAGGGTTGGAGCTTGGGCTTGGTTCTTTATTTTTTTATTTTCATAAATAAACTCCGAAATATTTCGCCGAAATTCCGAAACGACCGAAATATTTCATTATTGAGGATACACCGAAATGGGGTCCGAAACGAAATTAACAACTATGCACCCAAAACCTTAATACGAAGTTGGACCAAGTGACACCCGTATTCTGATATGGCTTGGACCAAGTCATACCCATATTCTGATATGGCTTAGCTGAGTGTAATACGACCTAGTCATGTCGGACCAAGTCTCACCAAAAAGCTCCTCTTCCTGCCCGCTTTGGATCAATGTTGACTCCGCTAATATGCATAAACGTACCGGATTCATATAAATGTTTCACCGGAAATGTGGGGGTGGGGTTTGGATCATCTTGTTAGTGGTTGTCTTGAGTCAAGTTGGATGCAGCCTGTTTTTAAAACCATGCTTAGAACCATCATCCTCTCCCTTATTGAGGTCGTTATCTATAAAACCTTTTCAAATTGTATAGCTTATTCATTACCAAAGCTAACTCCCACGGTTTTTCCATTTTTAATTATTATTATTATTTTTTTTTACCAGTTTGATCCTCGATCTTCCATGATGAAAACTAACAATTTGACCCTTAGTTTCACTTCGATCACCTACATAGGAACCATCATACTCATCATCGTAAACTTAATTGGCCCAACTTAATGATCATTGGTCCTGTACAACTTCCATCAGCATACTCAACTTGGAGATCACCGTCAATAATATGATGGATGCCTCACTGAGTTACTTTCATCTCCAGAATAACAAGTCCTCCTTTTTCTACACAAGCCTATGCACCATCGCACTTACTACTTCCTAATACTAAGAGAGATCCTCAAGATCTGAAAAATCTTATGTCAACTCGACTAACTACAGAAATTTCTGGTCTACAGCAGTGAGCAACACCATTCTCACTAACAGGAACAGCAACCTCCTTCACCATACCATTAGTCCCGGCCTGTTTGTAGAATAATATGTACTACTCTAGAGTTATGGACATCCTTCTTGATTCTTTTATCATCATCTCTGGAAGCTCTAGTGTGCATTGGAAAAGTCTGCAACTTGAGTCAGCGGGCCCCCTTGGATGGCCATTGGTAAGCAACTCCTTATTTTGCTTACATTGCTGGTTGCCAAATTGCCCTTGCCTCTGCATTTGTCACCATTCGTGAGCCTTCGGAACTTGAATCCCTTTCTTCTAATTTTAGCGAAACAAAGCTGGAAAGAAAATGTAAACATTTTGACATGTTAAATATTTAGTATTGCTTTTATCGTCATGTGCCTTCAAATATTTTACATGTTCTCTTCACATCAGATCCAGATATTGTTTCAAAGAAAATGTAAACATTTTGACATGTTACATATTTACTATTGCTTTTGTCGTCATTTGTCTTTAAATATTTTGACATGTTCTTCTCTTTCAGTCAGATCCAGATGTTGTTTCATTGGTTAACGGTGCTTTGGAGTCCACTCATGCGGTTCTAGCAATTATGACGCATCATAATATGCCAAAGCAGATCTATAAAGAAGAAGTATGTGCCTACTTCCTTGTTTACGTGCCTCTTTTTTTTTTTTTTCTGTAATCATCTCGATTAGTTTGATTTTTGTTTTATTTGATAGGTCATAGATGTGTACTTCTAAATGCTGCATATTTTATGTTTCTTGATTTGCATGAGATTATCATTCATTCTATGGTGTTTTTGGGTTGTTGGAAGCACATCGATCTGATTTTCATGGTATGTTGATTTCAGATCATTGAAAGAATTGTAGACTTCTCACGGCATCAAATCATGGAGTGCATGTTAGCTTGTGATCCATCATATCGTGCATTGCATAGACCAAGAGAAAATGGTGTTCTTGATGGTAAAATTCATTTTTGCCTGTAATTTTTTTATTTACACTTGTTACCTTAAATTCTTTATTCATAAACTCGTCCTTTGGTATGCTCTTGTACTGACATAGACCGGGGCTGGTTTGGTATGGATTGGGGTAAGCTCGATCCCGCTCCAACTCACACTTCCCCTATCTAAACCCAATCTTGCATGTGATGGATCGTTAACATGTGATACCAAAACACCCTGGTTGGGTACATGTTGGGTTTAATGTTATTATTTTTTTAAATGTAAGAAATATAATTATATTTCAAATGAGCCAAGGGGGAGTTGAGCCCTTGACCTCAACCATTACCTTTGTAAATGCCCGTTATTAGCTGTACTACAAATTTATTGTGTACACTGTTTTTGTGATAAATATATAAACTGATCATAAACAGGGTGGGGGTGGGGCAGCCAAAATTCGAACCAGCCCCAAACCGATCTATGTTTGAGTTGACATGCCGTGGATATAGCAGGGATAAAGATCTTTTTTTTTTTGAAAATGATGGCGATGTTTTGATTGCTCAAAAGAACTGTACAGTATAAGAGATATATACGGACTCAAAAAGTTCCACAACAGAGGGGATGTGCAAAAAAAGCTAGAAGTGACAATGGGGAAACCTCAAAAACACGGGCACAACCCCAAGCCAAAATCGGGATCACCCTCAAAAGAGCTAACAAGCAACCATTACATAGAAACATTCAAGGCAGTTTTAAGAACTCCCTCTTTGGCGAGTTTATCCGCTTCCTGATTAGCCGGTCTTTTAATGTGGTGAAAAGATACATTTAACTCCCGTGACATCTGGACCACCTCTTCAATAATTACACATAAATAGTGTAGTATCGGATATGATCTGATCCAATATGTTGCTTATTTTGAAGTATCTGGGTATCATAGTCCATATCTACCCCAAACCCTGAAAAGCTCTACCAAATCCGCCCCTAATTGTACTGGGGCTGGTCACCCATTTAACCCACTCCATTGCCATCCCTAGACATGGTTCTAGTAGGGTTTTGAAGACAGTTTAAATTGATCAACATTATCAAACTTGTCTTGTTATTTTGTTTCCATCTGAGTACTTTGTGAAATAATATGTACTTGACTAGTTAATTAATGTTCCCTTTGCAATCTGTTTTCCATTATTTACCTAGTGGCTGGAGTCAAATGACTAAAGAATACCCTTGCATGGTTATGCTATCTGAAATAATAGGCCTTTTAGTTTGAGAACTTAAGGACTGTCAAAAAAGAACTAGATAATCTAGAGTTTTTTTTCTTTTGCTAACGGAGGTTCCCAACCCTTTGGACTGGACTACTCCCTCCGGGCCCAGAGAGAAGCTGGGTAAAACCCCTATGGCCCCTAGGTGGTAGCACTAGTGGACTCAACCTTCGGTTCTTGAAGAGGGGTGAACCGGAGATCGATACCAGGACCTCTAGCTCCAGAAGAGAGAGGAACCGTGGTCCTGACCACTGGATAATTTAGAGTTGAGTAATTAGAACAAGCAGAGCCATGTCTAAGAGACCATGGGGGTTGTAGTCCTGGATTTAAAAAACACATGTAAGCTCGATGTTGTCACCTTGTAAGGGTTATGAATATGACCGCCGAGAAACTGTAGTACTTGTCAGATACTTAGGTGCTTGCATGGGGGGTCCTTGTTAGTAGCTTAGGCTAATAAATCATAATATATTCCAGGGCCTAGTTTAGTAACAAGGTCCACTATTTTATGTCCTTTTCTTACTATTAACGGCCTTAGAAATAGCACAATCAGAACTGGGGACAGCATGCACAAAGCTGTGAGCTTATCTGCTATAAACTCTCGCGTGAATCAATTGATTTTGTGGTCCACACAGTGACCAAACGATTTTCAGGTGATGATATCTCCATAGGACAGGTCTTGGAATGGGGTTGAAGACTGAGTCTATGACCCTCAACTTCTCTCTCTCTCTGGTCTCCGCCAGGCTATATTAACTCAACTTCAATGCTCGCACATTAGCCAACCTGATTTAGCTGGTATGGTGTATGTTATTTGTGACTCTGTTGTATGTTTCTCGGGCCCCCTCTGGGTTAATACTACGAGCATGAATCGGGCAGAAGCATTAGCCGTACTAATTGGCATCGGGCAAGTGGATAGGCTGCATTTAGTCCTCTTATGAAGGAGAATCATTATGCATCCCCTTGGAAGCTGTGAATGCCTTTTTTTTTTTTTTGAAAAAGATAATTATACTCACAATACGAGGAACTTTTACAGTATAAGAGATCTATACCGAGATCGGGCAAACAATCATCCCTAGAAAGGAAGGGCTGAAACCCCCCAAAATCCAGGCATCCACTTGAAGACCAAAAAAGCATATTAACAATCAGAAACAATAAGCAAAGAAGGTCTGGAAACCCCCTCTTTGGCTAGACGATCCACTTCCAAGTTGGCAATATGCTTGATTTGGTGGTCCTGGTGGAAAGTGACATTCAAGTTCTTATAACTCTCAACCACCTCTTCTATGATATCTGCAAGGTACCAGGGAGGTCTGGAAGCTTGAGAAGCCCACTGAATCACACATGAATAATCTCCTTCAATAAGCAGCAGCTGGGGGTTGAACCTCCAGCCTTGTTTATTGAGCATAAATCAGCTGGGCCCGAGTAACATAGCAAAATGCTGCCTTGGTCCTTACGAATTACCCCCCTACACCAGCAATTCCTGGATTGCCTCAGTTTTAGTGCACCTTTTGTGGGAGGGCTCCACCTATGAGTTATGCAAGGTCTGTGTGGATAGGAGTGCACCACATCCTTCCAATTTTATATGATTTGAGTTTGCTGAAATACCCTTGAAATGAAGCAAAGAAGAAGACCAAATAGCCCCTATGTGTTTAACTTTCTCCCCTAGTTGGTTATCCTTTGAAGATAAATCATCAAAGCACCTCCTTTTTCTTTCTTTCCAAATAGACCACACAACCGCCATGAAAGAAAGATTTCACCATAGTTATCAGAATCCTATGATTCTTATCCCGTATCCCGATTCGTATCCCAAATCTTAAGGAAAACGATTCGTATCTAAGTAATGAATCCCATTTACAAATGAATCTTAGGATTCAAGTATGAATCCTACGATTCGATGCTCGTTTCATTGAATCTTACGATTCAAGCGATTCAACTAAGCGAGAATAGCTATAGCCAATAAGCTAATATTAATAATCTTTTACCTTTTTTCTGTCTTTATTCTCTCTTTCTTTTATCGCTTGTATTTTTAAAAAGTTATTTAGTAGTTAACGAAACCTTATAAGAATTTTCTACGGCTTTGATAAGGTTTTAAAGAGAATAAAGAACATGCATTTAACTAAGGCATTCAACTGTCCGTATGTTGCTTGTTTATATCTTCTTCTTTTTTAAGCTATTTTGGTTTTTTTATCTTCATGAACACTTTCTTTAACTTTAAGAGATATCCTACCATGTAAGATTGATGGTTTGGATTTTATTTTATTTTTATATTCTGATTTAAAGATTATAAAAAATCTACATTGATACTTTAAACTTATTTAACTATATGTAATAATATGTCACGATGTTCTTGATATAATTGTATGATATACTTACTTGTTATTATATTTATACTACTATAAATGAAAAAATGGATGGTTATGGATAATTACTTTTTTCCTTTTCTTTTAATTTTTAATTATTTTTCATTTTTAGAAAAATACAAAAATCCTACGATTCGCAATTCAATTCGATTCATGGGTATAAACGATTTACAATACGATTCCGATTTTGAAAACTATGGATTTCACGTTGACTTTCGTCTTTTTGACCCCATTCTCCAATACTCAAACAAAGATGGTATGGAATTAGGAAGGGGCTCGTAAAAATGGAAACCCCCCAATATCAACTTCCACACGGACTGTGCTGGTTTGCAATTACGCAAAAGGTGGTCGATGGATTCCTTCTCCACTAGGCACATTGGACATGCATTTACCATCATCACTTTCCTTTGCCCTAGATTATCCATTGTCAAAATTCCACCAAGGAGCATTGACCACCTGAATGCAATGACCCTATGTGGAGCTTTATCTTCCATAGATTGGCCAACTGTGGATGTGATGCCATTGCCTCTCTAGTCATGGATAAGAAAAGGGTAGTTACCGAAAACATGACATCTGTGGAAGCCAGCCAGCAAAACCCTTCTATCTCTTCCCTCTTTAGGAATGAAAACACCATCACTAAGGATTATCATAGACCGAAATTGAGCTGCCTCCATTTCATTTAGATTTATTCTAAAAATGGGACCCCAGACTATGTGGTTATCTGTTCTCTCCATGTAATCAATAACTTTGGTGTTTTGATTGGAAGCACATTTGTATAGGTTTGGGAAAGAAACCACTAAGGGCCCGTTTGGTAATTTTACTAATATAGTCAAGTGAAGTGAAGTCAAGTTAAACATCCCATCAAAAGCACTTTTCCAAAAAATTCCCTCCATCTTTTCCAAAAAAAGTCAAAAAGCAACTACATTTACGCACTAAAAGACAAAAAAACTCCATTTTCCCATACAAAAAGTCAAAAATATTCCATACCAAACAACTAAAAACAAAATACCATCATAACTCACTTATATTTTATTCATTCTTTTTATTTCACTTCACTCCACTTTATTTTAAAAGTAAATTACCAAACGGGCCCTAAAGGGGCATCTCCTACCCATAGATCTGTCCAAAAAAAGAGGTTTGTCACCCTTGCCAACGCGGTATCTGATATGCTTGAAGAACATGTCCTTAGAAGCTAGAATACATTTCCATTAGACTGAATCATAGGATCTCGAACTTACCACCCATCCCTTGGCATGTCATATTTAGAGGAGATTACTTGTATCCAAAAGGCTTCTGAACCACCCCCAATCCTCCATTACCATTTGCTGAGGAGTGCTAGATTCATCTCCTTCAAAGCTCTAATTCCCAAATCTCCATCTTCCTTTGACTTGCACACTTGGGAGTTGGGACCACTTTATCCAATAGAACTTCTTTTTCTTCACATTACCATGCCAAAGACAATCCCTTTGCAGTTTTTTAGGTTGACCCACTTGTGGGTCTTTGGTGTTTGCTCCCCCTCGGGTGCTTTGTGTCTTTCCATTGCAGCTAATGGGGAGCACTGCCACATTCTTTTGTTCTCTTTACCTTTTGGAATATACTTACCATTTTCCAAAAAAAACCATGCCAAAGAAAATCCCTTTGCGGTTTCTGAATGCATTTGATTACCTTTGCCGGACATTTAAAGAGAGACAAGAAATAAATGGGCATGTTTGTAAAGTCCGCTTTAATTGAAGTTATCCTGCTTCCAAAAGGACAGATACTTGGACTTGCATAACGATAGCTTTTTTTCTAACCTTTCAAGCACCGGGGTGTTGGTAAAGTAAAGCCCCACATCCCACATCGCCTAAGTAATGCCTTTGGCAAGGCTTCATAAATATCTGTTTGGGCCTTCAACCTAAGAGCTTAAGCTTTTAGGTTGGTATATGGTTTCCTACATGGTATCAGAGCGGGTTTTCGATCCCGTCGTTCTTGTGTAGCCTACGTGACAGGCCCGTTTATGAAATCTGTTGGGCCTGCACGTGAGGGGGAGTGTTGGTAAAGTAAAGCCCCACATCCCACGTCGCCTAAGTAATGCCTTTGGCGAGGCTTTATATATACCTAAACAGGCCTTCAACCTAAGAGCTTAGGCTTTTGGGTTGGTATATGGTTTCTTACACGGGGACCATAGAGATTTGGAGTTTACTCCAATACAAAGTGGGTAAGTGGCAGACCCAAGTAGGTAGAGGGGAGTGCTCCAGCTTTGCACCAAGGAGATTTGCTTCCACTTGTAGACGGTTTTCATTCACCTTTGTACCTATGAGCTCACTGCTAAAAAAGTTAACTATAAGGCCTGATGCTGATTCAAAACATAAGAGAATTGCTTTGATATTTCAAAGTTGATCTTCTTCCACATTGTAGAACAATATTGTGTCATCTGCGAATTGCAAATCTGTAATTTCCTGAGCATCATTTAAAGGAGAAAACCCTTTCAACAAATTGGCGTTGGCTGCTGCATACATAATTTTACTGAAAGCCTCCATTTTACACCAAAGCCCGTTGTTCTCAAAAAATATAAAAGGAAATGCTAATCCACTCTATCCTTTCTCCAAGCCTAACTTTCAATTAAGTCCCGGTCTTCTTTCCTTAAATCTTGAATGAATACATTCATTTGCAATCAATTCACCATCTACAATTTGGCGTCCATCCACAAAAGCTCCTTGGACAGTGGATATCACGCTAGGCAGCACTTTCTGTAGCCTGCTAACTAGCACTTTGGCCAACACTTTATAAATGGCACTAATAAAACTAATAGACTGGAAGTCCTTTATATTTTCAGCATCCACCTTCTTAGGTATTAAGACTATGAATGACACACCAATGTATTTAGAGAGAGTACCTCTTTCGTGAAATTCATGACACCCACCTTGGTTTCCTCTCAAAAAGTCTGAAAGAACGCGATAGGGTAGCCATCCGGACTGGTTGCTTTATCTCTTTCTAGATAAAAAACAGCCGCTTTGATCTCCTCTTCGTCAAACCCTTTTTCAATCCGATCAGCATCAGCTTCGTTGATCAAAGAAAATCCCAGGTTGTCTAGAGACGGGCGATCCCAGTCCTCTTTTGTGAAGAGATCTTTATAATAGGTCAGCACATGCTCACACATTTTCTCCTTTTTTTTTTTTTTTCTAGTCTCCTATCTTCATCAGATAGGATTGAAATCCTGTTTATCTTCTTTCTGAAAGATGCAAAACCGTGAAAGAATTTTGTATTCCTATCACCCTTCTTTAGCCAAGATTGTCTTGATCTTTGTCTCCATTTTGTTTCTTCTTCTTTTGCTGTACAAAGATACTTTTCTTTGGGATTTCTTCTAAGTTCTATGTCGCTTTAATCCAAAGTCCCTGATTCTTCCTTGGAGTCAATTTCCTTGATATAGTTCAGCTATTCAGCCATTGACGCTTTGACATTGCTGAAATTAGATTTGGCCCATTCCTTGATATTGGATTTGAGAAGTTCGAGTTTTGCTGCTAACCTGTAACTAGCCCAACCTTGAACATTCAACTCCTCCCACCATGTCCGAATGAGATCAGGAATTCCTTTCTTCTAACCACATTAGTTCAAAACAAAATGGCTTTGTTCCCCAATGTTTCACCCTCAAATCCAATACAATAGGACAGTGGTCTGATGTTGGTTTCCGCAAAGCCACGTGGAAAGCGTGTGGATAAATATCAGCTCATTCCCTGGAGATCAAGAATCTATCCAACCTTGACACAATTGGAGGTTTTTGGTGGTTCAACCACATGAAAGAAGCCCCATTTAACGGTAAATCCAGCAGTCCATGACTGTTGACCCAATCTGAGAATCAACAGATCTCTAGTGATATTCGACAGCCCCCAATTCTCTACTCAGGAAATTTGTAATGTTAAAGTCTCCCCCAATGCACCAGGGTCCATTCCATCTTACTCTGGCAACATCTAGCTCTTCCAAAAAATTATTTCTTTGATAAGCATTTGGTCCATACACAGGATATGACGCATTCCCTGTGATTGTCTAGATCTTAGAAAAGGACTGAGACTAAGAAAGCTCCCACCAAATAATCTTTAGAGATAACCTGGCGACTATCCTATAGAATGAAAATACCCCCAGAGGAGGTGATGGCTTTGAGGGCCGCCCACTTCACATGATATCCTCCCCTGATATCCTTCAGTCTCTGTCCTCATCTAAATTGATTTTAGACTCTTGAATAAGCACCACATCAAGTTTCTGACTATGGATAATTTGCTTGACTGCTCTCTTCTCCACCCCTGTGAGACCCCTGATATTCCTTGGCATGATCTTCATTGACGACCATTCTCAGGCACCTTTGAACTCTGTGTAATCTGATCTGAGCACTGACTACCCTTTATTCTAGCACCCCGGTCATAGTTAATAGGGCTTGTCAAACTCTGAAGTTCTCTGGCCACTTTTTTCTTTGATTTTACTCCTAGTCTGGCTGCAATATTTGAGGCCTCACGTTGTTAGGGAAATTGGATAAGATTATCCCAGCCCCCTTTTCCATTGCCGACTGTTATGCTCACAACCTTCCCACAAGACACCATTTTAGAGTTTAGCCAATCTGGGGGTTCGGACAAAGCCGCTTTCCCTCTTCTTCCTCTCCAGGCCTCTGATCTGGTGTGGGAATGGAAACTCTATCCGGGCTCATAGCATCTGAGGAGTTCACCACCCAATTGAGTTTGCCTGGAGAAAATTTTCTTCCGTCCTCATCTCAACTTTTAACTATCAAGATCCACCCTTTATCGTGTGGGGTTTCCTCTCAGTGATGCTCATTGAGGTTGCATAGAGGGAAACATGCTACCGGTTCATTTAAGAAAAAAAGCCTGCTACTGGTGAGATGTAGACCACATCGAGTGTCGCCAGGACCATTTATTGTCTCCCGTGATGCTTCATTGGAGAAATCTCAGCTGAGATGCTTCCATCTTGCCTCTCCATACCAGCTGACTTTGGGAAAATCACCTCCTTCTCTATGACAGTTGTTTTTCGAAGTTGGAGACGATCGTCTGAGCAATGATTCCATTCGTGTCGACTGGTTTCTTCTTCGATCAGAGCCCCAATGGGCGACTGTTCTCTGTTTCCCCACTTCCATCTTTTGTTGGAAGATATCAAGCCGTTTAGTTTAGAGCTCTCTGGACTGGGCTCAAAACCCACTTCCAGCCCTTGCTTCGGATGTGGTCCCAGCCCAAAATATAACTCATGATCCAGCACTGAAGCTTGACCCAGGAGAACTTGATCTTGGTCCAATGCTCCTGAAATTCTGGTCTGATCGAAAGGGGGGAATTTTGAATTTGAAATTGAAAAACTGAGGTGACTGCATCTTCTTCCTCCTCTGGTTTTGAGTTACTGAAATCTTCATGCTTTCTGCCATCTTCTTCCATATGATTTTCTGTCGAATCTATTTGCTTCAGGTCTCTCACTGTTTCTGAGGTCATTTGTAGACCCGTCTGTATATCACCTTTGCCTTCTTCACATCTGTTTCCATCTTCACCTCAGTAGGTAAGCAAAGTTCGTCCTGCCAAAGGAAAATTTATGTGGGAGGCTCTGGTTTATATGTCTAGAAACTTTTAACTCTGCCAAAAAGAAGCATCTCCTTCCTTGCCATTGCTGATCCACCTCCAAATTGGAGCCCACACAATCAGCAAGGGGAGAAAAAGTTTCTTCCCTCCATAATGCAGGACTCCCTTGAATTTGATCCATGTATCATGAGGGGGGCTCCCCAAAATCTTCGTCCATCTATCCAACGCCAGAAATGGAGAGTTTGTATAGTCTTCTGCATTTTATGAAGCTTCTTCAACCTCTGCTTCTGAGTGTAGCTTGATCCAGACCATAGAAGATCCTGTCATCTTTATATCTACGGGTAGTTTACCCTGGAAAAATTTCAACCAAGAAACAACCTTTGGAATGCCTTCATTCTCTTTTAGGCATCCCACCAGACTGTGTTTCAGAGCCTTTTTTCCTTCGTTAATAACATCAGAAGCCAATCTGACCCCTAAGTTCTCCACATTTTTAACAATGCATCCTCCCATCGATGGGTTAGAGGTAATACTCATTTGGGGCTCTGGATCTCCTTTCCAGGCAGATTTAATGGACCAGGGATTCATCGACATGGCTTTTTTTCTTGCTTGGCTGAAATTGTCTGGTTCATATGTTTTATTTTACTTAAATCTTGAGAGCTGCACCTGAATCTTCCTTCCTCCTGGGGACCTTTCATGAGCAAGATCCATACCTGACTCAGCTTCCTGGAATGAACTGAATCTGACAAAGCCACAACCTCTTTTTTTTCCCATTCTTCTTGTCAATGGGGATGAAAGAGTCTAAGATCTTCCTGCCCTACAAAACATGGCTTCGAGCTCTTTTGACATTTTAGATTAGATACAAAAAGAGAGAGAGAGAATTCTCTATGAGATGTAATATCCTCCGTGGGAAGGTCTTCTGGTTTGATGATTTTTGCCCCAGATTACCTGCATCTTTGGCTATTGCAATCTGTTTATCTTTCGACGATTGTTTGGTTTGAGAATCCTGCTCCCTGTTCTCCTTTTCGTTTCTTTCCTCCATCTCCTTCGCTAGTAACTCAAAATAATACTATGGAAGCTGGGAATATAACCAACAAGAATCATGATGTAACAGTCATTCCCTCATCTCCTTATCCCATGTCCTAAACGGTGCAAATATAGAATCTGATTCTTTTGCAAGGGAAGGTGTTTTACATGTAGTTGTCAATTTTGTTTTGGACCCCATTTAGATTTTGCTCCAAACTGAGACAATGGATTCTGAATATCGGTGATACAGTTCGCAGTTTCATTTTGAAAAAAAAAAAAAAAAAAATACAAAAATAAAAACTATCTAAAAATGTCAACAAATATCAAAATTAAAAATAACGTATAGATTATATACGTTTAATTTATTTTACTAAATCAACAATGTGGCATGTTATTTCTACATGCCAAATGAATAATTCATAAATTATGTGCATGTGACAATGTGAAATTAGACATGTATTCTCAAATCTCAACTTATAATATGGCATGTGATTATTTTATATTTTGCATGCAATAGGGGCTTTGCATATATTTATAAGGAGTTAAAAAAAAAGACCCCTGCACCTTGGTTTTTTTTTTTTTTCCAGAAAAAACAATCTCAAAATTATTGGACGAAACAAACCAGAGTGAACCAAATTGCCGAAATGGACTGAAATTGACTGAAGTGGACCGAAATGGGACGAATTCAGAAATGTAAATTTTTCACACGTGTTGTTCGTTTCGGCTAGTGGTCCAAACTGAAAATGATCAGCTATTTTGGCCGAACCAAACCGAAATTGACAGCTATGGTTTTGCGGCAAGTCAAGTCGTGTGTTTTGAGAATGTACTTATACCTTCTCAAAAAATAAAAAAAAAAGGAAAAAAAGGGGTATTTCAATTGATGGTTTGATTTTCTGCCATGTTATAGCTGTTTATTGTGTTCAGCCAGATCCCTTCAGTCTAGGTTGCCGTTTTGTGGCCTTCTGTAGTTATTTTTTAAAAAATAAATCCAAATTACCATTTGGAAAAAAACATGACAGGGAACTGACACTTAGATGGAGGGTTGATGATGTTAGTCAGTTGTCTAGGGCTTGGGCTTATCTTCACCCATTGGGATGTGAGCCAGTTCTTTAGTACAGCTTATCGTCAAGACTCTTCACTTTTAATATAAAGGTACAGAAGTTCAAAATCTCATTAAGGTGAATGGTGAATATTTTGATAAACTTAATATTTGAGAACTTTTAAGTCACTGTAGTGTAGCCCTTCAATTGAAAGGATAGATCTGAGGAGGACATGGATGGAAGTGGTAAGGATAGATCTCAAGAAATGCAACCTATCAGAGGAGTTGGCCTAGGATAGACTGGAATGGTGAAACAAAATTCATGTAGCTGACCCCAATGTAGTTGGGACAAGGCTTTGATGATTTTTTTTGATAACCGTAAAATTTATTGCTCCAAAAGGAGAACACCATTGAAAGACTAAACAAAAACACTGTCAACCCAACAAGAGCATCCGAACTAGAAAACTAGACGGAAAAGACAACTTCTGAGATTTGACTAAACATAAAAAGAACTAAAAGTACGGAAAAATCCCTCCTTTGCAAGACCATCTACCATCACATTTGCCCCTTGAAAAATATGATGGAACAAGGCACCCAAATATTATATGGAAAAATATATTAGTCTTGCATCAAGTAGGAACAGAACAAAGTATTTGTGGCACACGGAGTTTGGTAATTGGTAAAAATGTTTTAATACAATTTATTCTTTGGTTGGTTTGTAGTTTGTTATCACTGGTTGCTAACAAGCAACCAGTCACTACTCACTACTGTATGCAGAAAAAGGGATTCTCTGTGTATTTCTTCCTTGCACCATTGTATGGCATCCCATCCCCTTCTCTCTCTCTCTCTCTCTCTCTCTCTCTCTCTCTCTCTTATATATATATAACATGACAACCGTTATTTACTATTAGCTGTGAATTGGATGCAGTTGGATAAGTTCATTATTTCTTGTCTCCTCTATTAGGTGACGAGGATGATGACCCTGATGCTGATGTTGGTTCAGTGACCAAGAAGCGTCGTGGTTACAGGAGTGTTAAAGTGAAGAAGTCAACAGGGAACAAGTTGGGTTGCGCTATTCCCTTTTTTTTTTTCTCTATAGTACAAACAGAAAATGTTTCATTAATTACTGTATAATAATTAAGTATTGCATAAACCTAAATGGATGACTTCTAAGTTTTTCTGGCTTCTTTGCTAGGGTTTCTGCAGTTGTGCATGCTGTACTTCAGAAGCTTTGCTCTCTTCTCAGTTTTTTCAAAGATTTGCTGTCAATTGAGCGTCTATCAGATAGTTGCATTTTACAGTTAGTGAAGACAAGCTTTACAACATTTTTGGTGGATAATATTCAACTCTTACAATTAAAAGCAATCAATCTGATCTGTGGGGTACTGCATCTTCTATTCTGCCTATTTGTTGTTGGCAAATGTCAACTATTCTATAGTTACTCATTATTTTTCATCCTTGATGACAGGTATTTGCTTCATATGCACAGCATAAAAACTTTTTGATTGATGAAACATTTCAGCTACTCTGGAAACTACCAGTTTCAAAGCGAGCCCTCAGATCTTACCATCTACCTGAAGAAGAGCAGAGGCAGATTCAGATGATAACTGCCTTGCTGATTCAGTTGGTTCAGAGCAGTTTCAATCTTCCTGAAGCATTAAGGCAGATATCAACTGTTAATGTCATCCCCGAAGCTTCGATTGATTCTAGTTACCCAAGTAAATGTCATGAAGCTGCAACTGAGGCATGTTGTCTCTTCTGGACCAGTGTTCTTCAGAGATTCACATCAGTGAAAAGTCAAGAGGTGTCTGAACTTAAAGTGATCATGGAGAATTTGGTTGTGGACTTGCTCACAACATTGAATTTGCCAGAGTATCCTGCTTCTGCTCCTATACTTGAGGTAATATCTTCAATCTTTACATTGAAGTGCGTCATATTGGTTTGCATTAATGGGGTGTTATTTGCAGGTTCTTTGTGTTTTATTACTCCAAAATGCTGGGTTGAAATCGAAAGATGTTTCTGCTCGTAGCATGGCCATTGATCTTCTTGGAACAGTTGCTGCAAGGTTGAAACGTGATGCTGTGCTTTGCAGAAGAGACAGGTTTTGGATTTTACGGGAATTGGTTGGTGAACGTTCGGATGTTGCCACTGATCTAAATGATGTATGTTCTGTTTGTCTTGAAGGGAGGGAGGGGAAATATTTGATTGTTTGTCAAGGCTGTCAGAGATGTTTCCATGCAGATTGCACAGGAGTTGCAGGACAAGTTCTGCCCCGTGGCTGGTCTTGTCAGTTCTGCCTTTGTAAAAAACAACTTACTGTTCTAAAATCATTCTGCGAATCACAGTGCAATGATGTAGTTAAAAAAGCTCAGCGTGGAAAGGAAAGCGCTTCTGAAGCTTCAGATGCAATTACCACAATGGAAATCGTTCAACAAATGCTTCTGAATTATCTTCAGGAAGCTGGTTCTACCGATGATGGACATCTGTTTGCTCGCTGGTTTGTCAACTCGCTGCAATTTTATTTAATTTTATTTATAAATAACTAAGTTTCGTGGATGAATCTGATCATTTTCATGAGAAGTCTTCGGATCTTTTGTTTCAAATTGAAACTTATGATGCAATTCGATTCTTATGCTAGAAACTCTCTCCCCTGGAATTGTACGTTTTCTTTAATGGGTCTTAGGATTTCTGATTAGAATTTTATTAATTTACTCTATTATTTTTTGAGGAGGAACTAGGTCATAACTTTGTGCAAAATCGTAGCCAGTAAAAATGGCTTTATAATGCTATCGGACATTGGTCTAACCTCATCCCCACTTTCAGGTATCAACTGGTGTCAAAATACTACAACTAGTTTATTGGTTCATGGTTTTAAAACTTGGCCGAGTCCGAGTTGACTCAGACTCGGCATGACTGAGTTGGTTCATACATAACTCGGCCGAGTCTTTTGCACTTCTTCCATGATTCCATGACCATCCTTCTGTCTCTTCTTCTTCTCATCTATTTCTTGGAAACCCATTTCCCAAATCTCAATAAAAAATTCCACCTCTCAATCTCCTGTATTTTTCCTCCCCTCCCTCATTTTTTTTTTTTTTTTGAAAATGAAAATTCGTCTCCCAATCTCTCCTATATTCTCTATTCCATCATTCTTCAGTCTCCCTTCCCCTCCCTCCTTCCCTCATTTCTTGTCTTCTTCAAGAGCAATTTTGTTTAGTCAAATGTCAATGGCATTAGAGGATATCAATAGACTCGTTAACTTTTAACTAATAACCCTTAAGAGAGGACTGGTAGGGAAGAAAATCCTACTACATTCCATTCTGTCAATGGGCTTTTGAAATCCTTGTGATTCGGTTTTGTTGGATTTCGGAGCTGCTGTTACAAATTAGAAGATTCTAAATGTAGGCATCATGACAGGCTTGTTATAAATTTTGTGTAGCATCATGCCATGGAATTCATGTTTGAGCTGTGACAAGTTTTGCGCTGGCTGTCACCTACCTAATGCAACCCTCCATTTACTCGGGCTTGGGATCAGCAGTAAAAACTGTGATGTTTAAACTTGTGGAGTTAAACTGGAATCGACATGATGTTGATGAATCCAAGGTGTAGGATCCTACAAAGAGACTCTATGATTTCGACAAGAATTGACCACTTATGGTAGATATATGGACTGTTTATTGATAACTGTGAGAAATAATCAATACTTTGGGAATATTTCATATATGTATTTTCATATGCTGTAAACAGGTTGGGTCCTGAATCCTGTGGCACCTAAAGCCTAAACTCGATTTTATTTAATTGGTTCCAGATCCTAATCCTATGGTCCATACTTGGAACTAGATGTGATACTAATTGGGTCTGTTTGTGTCCATCTTATTAAGCATTGTTGGGCTAGATTATGTTGATTGCTTAGGTCATTGCTAAAGACTATTTGGAGAAGATGGGATGAAGCAAACGCGCCATGGGGGTCCCAGAATTCCTGATTGGCGCCTAGCGTAGTCATGCACACATACTAAGGCCATGTGGTCCGCTTGTCTTGACTTAGAAGCTCCTTTGGATCTGGTTTTGTTCTTCAAAATATTCACCACATTTTATGGATCAAATGATCTTTGATTGACATATAATTGAATACATTCCATGAGCTTTTCAATTACCTCCCTCACGTAGCCTAGTTTGTTTTGTTTTGATAAAGAATATGATGTTATGGCTTATTTTTTTATAGGGTAGAGGTAAGACTTTAATGTGAATTTGCGCCAAACCTTTTAATCCAGTTAATTTTTATGGAGGCAATCATGAAAGGCTTAATTTTATATTGGTTATAAATGTGAGTAAAAAGTTGCAAGAAAAAAATTATAAGATAGAAATTTGAAGTTGGTAACAGTTAAAAGGAAATTCTGTTTTAATTAATCAGTTACCATTTCATGAAAGGAAAAAAGAATCACAATTAAACACAATTCTTCGTTATCGTTTGTGGGAGAATGGACAAATTATGATGTGACTTATCATAGGTTTTAGAATTTTTTAAACACAAATATTTTGTAAACATAAAAAAATATCATACTTTTTGAGTCAAGTGGTATATGAATTCTGATTTATGATTTCTGGCCTCATGATTCTGTGATCATGTGCAGGTTTTATCTTTGTCTATGGTACAAAGATGATCCCAAGTCCCAAGAGAAATTTAGTTACTGCCTTGCTAGACTAAACTCGAAAGCTATTGTGCGGGACTTCGGGTCTGTTTCTTCTTTATTGACGAGGGAGTCTGCTAAAAAGATATCCTTAGCATTGGGACAAAACAATTCATTCTCCAGGGGATTTGATAAAATTCTCTATATGCTTCTGGTGAGCAATGACAGTTCTTGTGGTTTGTCTTTTTCCTTTTCTTTGAGTAAATAATGCTCAATTGTCTCATTTGTCAGGCTAGTTTAAGGGAGAACTCTCCTATATTGAGGGCCAAGGCTCTACGTGCTGTAAGCAAAACATCTTTTATGAATTTATTTTGGATTGTAAAATGGACTGACAGTCCGACTCCTTTTGATCACATCATTCAAGTTTAACATTCCTTGTCTTAATCTCACAGGTTAGTGTAATAGTTGAAGCTGATCCAGAGGTTTTATGCGAGAGTCGTGTACAATCTGCTGTTGAGGGAAGGTTTTGCGACTCTGCAATCTCTGTAAGAGAAGCTGCTCTGGAACTAGTTGGTAGGCATATTGCGTCACATCCTGATGTTGGTTTGAAGGTACCTGAGCTCATTAACTCTGGAGGAAAAGCTGTCATTTGTTGAAGTTCTATTATACGTGACGTCCCATGTTTGCTTGTTTGCTTGTTTGCAGTATTTTGGGAAGGTTGCTGAACGCATAAAGGATACTGGAGTAAGTGTTCGTAAACGAGCCATCAAAATAATTCGGGACATGTGCATGTCCAATGCTAACTTTTCAGAATTCACTAGTGCTTGCATTGAGATCATTCCTCGTGTCAATGACGAAGAGGCCAGCGTACAGGTGTGCCTCAAAGTTATTGGAAGTTTCTTTTGTTGTGCAAAGTTATTCTATTTTTTGTGGAAAACCATGCATTTGAATTCTAGACCTTTTGTGATATAATGAAAATTGCGATCTACTAAGATCAGTAGAAGGTTAAAAAATAAGTTTAGAAACATGCAAGCATTGAGTGGAAAGTCGAAGATATCTGATATAACTAAAATCTAAAAGCCTCCCAGTACAATGATTCAGAGATATCTTATATAATGTTCTTTCTTGACTTGGAGCTTGACGCAATGCTTTGTAAAATGTAAACTCAAATCTAAAGGGTCTCCCATTGTGATAATTCTATGTTTTCTTTTATAATGTTCTTTAGACTCGAATATAAAGAAGTTTCCCATTATAATAATGCAATGAAATCTTTCATAGGAAGACCTAAACACTTATATTTCCACCTGGCATCTTTTCGTTACATGTGTCTGTCTAATGACACTGATCCTGGATGTGTTTGTTATCTGTGATCTTCCATGATTTCAATCACCTCAATTTCTGCACAACACACACACCCGGATTAGATGACTTGAAGTTGCAATTTTATGGTTCCCCGTGAACACTATTGTTCTAGCAGCTCTAGGTTACAGATCTGCACCTTCTAACTGTGCTATCGGCTCTTGTCTTTTGAGAGTTTTGACCACTACCGATTTTATACTTCCAACTTTTCATGTCTCATCTAATTCATCTTGGATCTTCTGAAACCAGACTTGTTTGATTAAAGGTATGTGACATTTGTCTTTGTAATTCTCAGTCCCCAAACTACTTTTCTCCTTTTTTTTTTTTTTTTTCTAGCCTCCGATTGCCCGTCATGTGTGGACTATTGAATGTATTTGCATCAGTCTCCTGTTTGTACATATTTTAAATTTAACAATTTCATCTTTTCTTGCTGAATTGTGTTATTCCTTTTTAGTTGATGAAGGTAATTATTTAATGGAGCAAATATGTCAACGCTTGATTTAGTTTGCAATAAAACATTTTGGGCCTTTCGTCCCTGCTCTTAGAGGGCCTAATGGCGAAGCAGATTCTTTGGTGATAGATGGTTTATGACAAACCAAGATTCTATTTTAGCAACGAGTTCCCTTTTCCATGTAATTAGCTCCCAGCAGCTGCTTGTGGTTAGATTTGTTGGGTTGTTTGCCCCCCAAGTCCTCCATCACGTAACGATCTTCTCATCTATGATGCCCGGATAGGCATGGACACGATAGGGACACGCCATAGACACGACAGGGACACAAATTTTACACATAAAAAGTTAAGTATCATATACGATACAATATGTTGCCCATTTTGAAGTATCCATGCATCATAGCTTCTCATCACATTCTGTTTTTTGCTCTTCTTCAATGAAATGAAGTTGCCATTCAAAAAATAATATTTGTATGGGTCATTCCATCGAGATGATGATATCTCAAACCCCACCAGTGACGTAATTGTTAATGAGTGATAATCTTGCCTGGAAGTCTCTCTTTCTTTGCTGAACCATTTGCATCCTCATCAATCTCTGTTGGTGCATTGTTGAAACTGACATCATATTGTCTCTCAGCATCCAGTCTCATACTGTCATGAATAAAGCAAACTAATCTTATGTGGGTCAATTCCCTGCTGTCGCCCATTTATTTGCTTACTTCGATTCTGTCTCCACTACACCAATTGTTCCAGAAATTTATGTGTGAAGTTTTTAATTCTTCAAAGACGTCCTATTTTTCCTCAATTGGCACAGTCATGCCTGTGTGATAGGAACAGGAGCGTGTCCCTCCCATTGGTCTTTCCAGGTTCTGTAGAGGCGGCTGATTTTTTATTTTTATTTGTTCTTCCAAATTCGATATCTTCGACAGTTCTACTTCTCTAGGGTAGTACTTGCAATTTCTTTCACTGGATGAGTTGAGATTATACTGTTGTCTTATCTGATAAGTGTTCTTGTTGATAACATTAATAACCTTTTGATCGAGTTCCCATGGTGATCTGATAGAATATGCCATGTTTCCATGGGAATGACATCACACCATACTCTTGCATGATTTTCTCCACCATGGTAAACTAACAAGAAATTGTGTAGATTCAATTAGGCAAGGCATGTTGGATCAGACTATACTGTGCCATACATTCATAAACTAATGAGTGTTCACCATAGAGTTGAGATAAACAATTAGCCATTGCCTTTTCCTAAACCATGAGTGGTCACATGGCTGTTGTTGCCTTTTGACACTTCGTTGAAGTTTATTGGCAGACATTTGAAAATACATTTTTGTATCTTCCGTCTTCTACAATTATCTTGCATAGTTTATCACTTCATTGACAGCTTAGAATTTAGATGCATATTAAAACACAATCTTTTCTTCCTTCACGGTAGAGTAGTTATTGCTTCATTTCTTTTGGGAATCTGGTGAGTGCTACTCGTACGTCTCTTATTTCTACCTAATGTGTATGTGCATGCATGCATGCGTTTCATAGTTCAACCTCTTTTGTCTCTACACTCTTGCTCCTTTTATGCCACCTTATAGACTGCACAAAATCAAAACTTTCCAATTACCATTTCTATCGTCATCATTGATTTGTGCTTCCTGACACAAGGTTGCATTATTAAAAAAAAAATGGTAGGGAATTGGTAGGTTCTACAAGGTTTATGACTCCGATGCTTCAACATGTGCTAGTTGCTCCACTTTCTTTTGTAGATATTTGATTGCTTGTTTCTATTTTCTCTATCAACTTCTTCCTGAGTGTCACAGTTTTGGAATGTACGGCTCCTTACCTTTATATTTGAACTCCATCAGTAATGAACTTGCTCTTTTTGATATTTTCAGAGGGAAAATTACTATCTGTCATGATTTGCTGATGGTATGAGGTAATGGAAGAACGGAGTAGTCATGCCAGAAGAGAAAGACAGGCAAACCCTATAAAAAAGATAAAAAAGATTTCCCCTATCTATCTAGATTCTAGAGTGAGCTTCAAATAGTTGAAAAATATTGTAGCAGACTACCTACGTGATGAACACCACATGGCAAAGTTGAACACCATAAAAACCTAAAAGAAACATGACAAAGTTTGTATTGTTCTCCTTATGCACCATGGTTTCTGTCTACTTCCATTTCTGATTGTGGGAAAGAGATTCCTACCTCCCCACCTGAAACAGGAAATTGTTTTCTGCAGAACCAAGGAAAAATTGTTGCTTCTATGATTTTTCCTTGTGGAAAACTGCCACAACAAACTGTGGAAAAGTATTGTGTGTGGAAAAGCAAATTCTTTTCAGAAGAAATGCGTTATACTCATGCCTTTTTAGAACTTTGAACTTATAGCTGCACATAATGACGTTGGATGGAGTGGGTGCTTCACTGAATTTGTCGAGAGTGGGTCTTTGTTCACTCTTGAATCAAGTTCCCTGTGCCCACGTGAGATAATTTATCAAGCCACATTTTTCAAGATTTGTAGCTTAGCTCTTGGGGAGAAATGTTTTGTGTGTCACTAAGTCGTCGCTGCAATCGACCCACACACACGGTGAAATAGGATTGGATCGCAGAAATACGGTGACGTGAGAGGAATGGGAAGTGATATGAAGGGCTGGATGGTCAGGGAGGGGAGACCATAGACCCTAAACACTAAAACCTAGACACTAAAAATCTTTTTGGGTATTTTTGGACTCTAAACTATCAGATGCTCCAAAGAGTCCACTAACTCAAAAGAAGCATAAACTCCTGATAGAAACACTGGATAGTATAATGACTATGGATAGGGGGTGGATACTCGGTACGCACCTGTTTTTTTTTTTGTTCTTTTTTTTTTACTCTTGGCTAATCGGTCATGTTACCATTCACTACACGCTAACAACGCTCAGTTAACGGGTCTAATCACTGTTTAGGCCCTTGGCAACACAAAGTCCTAGCACTTCACAAGCTTTTACAACACATAGTCCTAGCACTTCACAAACTGGTAACAAAACCATGTTTTAACTGATACACACATACATACATACTGCCATCTGTGTTCTGCGAGTAAGAGAGCATTCGCTATGTGTGCATTTTGCAATTTTTCATGTAAATTCTCACTTTGTATCTCTTCCTCTCTTTACTTATATCAGTTTGGTCATTATAATATAATTTCTTAAGTCTACAAGTCTGGTATTCTTCAATGATAGACACCTTCAAATTGCTGTCCAAATTATGTTTAGAAGTATGGCTTGGTTGCATGATTCCCATCCTCGTTCTTCAATTTGTTCATTTGTATTTTACATTTGTCAGGACCTTGTCTGCAAAACATTTTTCGAATTCTGGTTTGAGGAACCATCCAGTGCTCAGACTCAGTTTGCGGGAGATGGAAGTTCTGTGCCTTTGGAAGTGGCAAAGAAGACAGAGCAGGTTGTTGAGATGCTGAGAAGGATGCCAAGCCATCAACTCCTTGTCACGGTCATAAGGCGTAATTTAACACTTGACTTTCTCCCACAAATGGCAAAAGCTGTTGGCCTAAATGCAGCATCACTAGCATCTGTGAGACGACGCTGTGAATTAATGTGCAGGTGCTTATTGGAAAGAATATTGCAGGTATACCATGTTTCATTTCTCTTGTTGGACAAGGTATCCGGGTGTCAGTTCATGAATTATTGGTGGTCTGCTTTTCAGGTTGAGGAAACAACTGATGAAGTGGAGGTGCGTGCACTTCCTTATGTGCTTGCTCTACATGCCTTTTGTGTTGTTGATCCAACACTCTGTGCTCCAGCATCTGATCCATATCAGTTTGTTGTGACTCTGCAACCGTACCTTAAGAGCCAGGTTATTTCTAATCTCTATAAGTTTTCAATTGGACGTGTTACTATTGAAGAGTTTTGTAAAAAAAAAAAAAAAAACCATCTTTATAGTCTAAGACACACAACCCCTTCAATTCACTTGTAGTGGCCTGAGTGATATGACATGACATGGAATTGGGCTTGAGATCTGTCATACATGGCTTAGTAATAACTGATGCTTTCTGTTAAAAGCTGTTTCAAATATAAAACATGTTTCAAAAACCTAAAAATTGTGGCATTTGGCTCTACATCTTTTTTTGAATGATATTTTGGTCCATATCTCTGAGAGGTCAAAATTCGTTTATAAATTTGTTTCAACTTTGGTTTGTCTGCTTGTCATAGTTTCACTTGTTCACTTTGCATGAAGTCAGGCTATCCTCTTTTTATGTTTTTTTTTTTTTTTTTTGTTAAAACAATTTCCTGCCTTCTTCTTTTAAATGTTGATGAAGAAATTAATAGAGGGCTTCCATAGTAAAATTTCAAAATCACCTAAGTTATATTTTTAGCCCTTTGGTGTTAGATGCTCAGAAGTGGAGAGTTGATGACTAATCCAGGTGGTTGAGTTCCGAAGAGGGTTTTGCCTTTGATGGGTGGTTCCTGATGAATTGGCTGAGGCCGGATGCACTCAGGGTTTTGCAATTTGTACTTACACGTTGTTCTTCACACTTCATATACCATGCAACATATGGTGCACCATATATTTCTTGTTATACAACAACGAAGTAGGTTTTTTTTTTTTTTTTTTTTTTTTTTGTTTTTTTTTTTTTACGCCGATCTTTTCCACACACCATCTAGTTCCCTAATATGTTTCATTTTTTGTAGTCATATTGTTTTCAATGAGAAATTAGTTCTACAGTTGATAATGTATATTTTTTGTTTATTTTCTTTTTGTTGCACATTGCTTTGAAGATAAAATTTTATTCTTCATATGGGTTGGTATTTAGTACTTACTAAATTACCTTGGTAAATATAATGCTATTATTTCTTGATTATAAGATTTTTGTGACTACTTTTTATTCTATGATGTAATTTGACTTGCTTTTCCTCGTGTAGGTAGACAATCGAGTAGTAGCACAGTTGCTTGAGAGTATAATCTTTGTCATTGATGCTGTTCTTCCTTTGCTTCGGAAACCTCCACAAAACATTGTTGAAGAACTTGAGCTAGACCTGAAACACATGATTGTTCGACATTCTTTTCTGACAGTCGTGCATGCTTGTATCAAGTATTTATCTCCCCTCTTCCAAAGCTTTATTGATGGGAATAATTCATGTTGATGTTTTCTTTCTTTTACTCGAGTTCTCTTTGTAGATTGCATTTAAATGTCACAACCAGGCATGACATACATAATCATACAAATCACAATTATATGGAACAGTCGACTAGGGTCCAAACAAATTACTCTTTTTGGGCAATGTTTTATATTGCACAAATTGCACCTATTATCCTACTTAAGTGAAGGGCAGATAATTTACTCCTTACTAGTATGTAACTATTAACCTTTTCCCCTTATCTCCTAAAATAGAGCTTCATGTTCCATTTCCAAAAAAAAAAAAAAAGAAAAGAAAAAAGAAGAGAGAGCACATATTTATTATAGGGTTCGTGTTGGTGCAGTAGGCATGGAATGGAAATAGCATAAAATGGGAAAGTTACAAGGTAGGTTGCATCAAATATACCATTCACTGTCCTCCTTAAATCAGTGTAAGGCTAATCGTAGTTGGAAAAATACAATCATCATTCATATAATAGGCATTTGAATCAAAGGTTAAAATTGTCAATTGTTTGTAAAATATGACCAATTTGACAATATTCTACATTTGAAATTTGGATGGATTTTAGCTGTTGCGAGTCTGAGAGATTTATCTTGGGAGTCAGGGAAGGGGCAAGTGTGAGTCTGTGACCACAAGTACTGAAACCTAAGGCATTCCTTACAGGGTCAGAAGGGCTTATTTATAGAAACCCCTGAATATCAAATTACAAATGGAATACTTTATAGTGTTGAAACATATTTCTGCTGCCTCTACTAAAGCCTCGAGGTTTTTGTAGGATTGGTTGGCAGAGGAAATTTAACGTGGTGTCAGAGTAGAAGGTCGAGTGTTATAGTCCCAGGGTTGGGTTGTGCCTTGGTGCCCTGTATTTTCCCATGGAGGGTGTTTTGTGTATGTTCCTGGGGGGGACGGTGGTGTCTATTATCTTATATCTTAAGCTTTAAAGTCAATAACTCTTTTGGCGTTATTATAGTTTTGTCTCTAAACAATGTTCTTACATTTTGTAGTATATTTCTTTCTTTTTGGTGGTATCCTCACATTTTCTCGGTTTCATTGGGCGTGTTTACGAATTCACGTACTAAATTTATTCCTGCAAAATCTGTAATTTAAATTGTTAGGAAGTTTTGCTTGAACAGTAACTGTAAAACAGCCTTGATATATGATGATTTTATTTCGTTGTCCTTTCAAGAAACAATTCTTTTGTATTGTCTTGGTTTTGTGGTTCAGGCATATCATTTATTTTTGTTCTTCCTTTCCCTGCTCATCCAATCAAATGAAATTTATTTGGACTGGGTAGAGTGCGATTGATTTTTTTTCCTTGTCACTGTAGGTGTCTGTGTTCACTAAATAAAATTTCTGGAAAAGGCGCAAGTTTAGTTGAGTATCTAATCCAAGTCTTCTTCAAACGTCTGGAAGGCCTTGGCATCGAGAACAAACAGGTTGCGACTTTTACTTGATTTAAGGTTATTTGATTAATAACATGCGAACTCTATCTTGGGCTGTAGATTTTGCGTGCAATTCTCATAATGTCTCAACTTCTTTATGGATGCTGTGTGACTTGAGTCAAGATGAAAAATAAGTTTCGTGGAAAAATCTGCCTCTTTGTATTTTGACAAGAGCTTGTAGCACACTAGGAAGATGCTCATTATTGCAACTACAAGGTTGTGGGTTCGAGTCATGTTACCATTAGAAAAAGAGTTCAGTTCTTGCTTGTTTTTTTCAATTAGATTAGATGCTTAGATTAGCTTATTAAGTCATTATGCTGACCCCATATTGCCAATCCCCTAATGCCTTCGTGGTGGGGCGTCTTTTTCTCCACAGAAACAATCAAAAGGATCATTCTTGCTTGTAGTCCTCTTTGATTGGGACCTGGGTAGCGCGTGTGAGTGTCTGAGTATATACCAGTGAAAAAAAAGGAAAGCTGACCCCACATTGATGTGTTATGGCTAAGATGGTGATCATCATGATGAGAGCATCTTAGATTGGCCATTTCAAAAAAGTAAGTAAAAGAAAAATAAAAAAAACTACTTTCCACTACTATCTTTTCAGCAACCCTTTCAATGCAAGTTTGGGCTCAATTGAAACCATAGCCGGATGGATTTCCAAATTAGTTGTTGAAATGACTTTCTTCTCGTTTTCACTGTTTATTCTGATAGACGCCTGGGTTTGAGTGAAAGCCTACATGGATCAATTAATGAGCTCCAAATTGGTGGCTGAAACTCGGCCAGACTTAGAATCCACAGAATGAAGAAAAATGGTTGTTTCCAATTAAAGTAAGGAACTTTGATCTATCTTGAGTCTCATAACCTCTGCAAGAATGCTGCATGCCATTCCAAAGGGAAAACTCTCTTCAGACAATCTTAATTAAAAGGCCCTTTCTTTTCATATTTTCTTAAATACATTTTAAATTAAAGGAAATCTTTATTAAGAACTGGTCTTATCTTTACGTTGATGTGATTACAATCCTCAAGCAAGAAGGAATCAGTTCACTAGCTAATCTATGCAGCCCATGGAAATTGGAAACTGAATGAATCAGTTAAAGACCACAATATATCATAGTTATATGAAAATAAAAAAATTGTTTTTTTACATTAGTTATTGGTCAAGTGCTTCTAATTGAGCCTAACATTGTTGGTGTCTTGGGCCTCCACTCCCCCTGTTGGCCCTGGACGGGCCATGGGCCAAGGGTTACATTCTTTTCTCCCCTGCAGAAAAGATTAGTCCTCAAATCTGAATTTGCGAGCTAGAATCACTCAATCAAGCACTTTTGGCCATAATCAAGGAATATCTCCTGAAGTTGACTTTGAATGACACAGTTGCAATGTTGTTCCAATCTATCCATCCAATCTGTTCACAAATGTTCTGATGCAATACACGGAAGATCAAGAGAGCCTCTTGGCCCACATGATGGACCCAGCCATCCAACCTAGTCCTTTGGGTTCGGCCCATAGGCCCAATTGGCTGAGAAGCTACTGTGGCATGCTTATTTTATCTTAAGCCTAATTAAGGAATTGTTTCTTGTTTTATTGTTTTATTAGGATTAGTAACTTTCTATTTTAGAATCCTTATTACATTATATATAGAGATGCCCTCCATTGTATTATGGCATGCTTCCTTCAATTGATAATTAGATTTGAGAGTTTCTGTCAGTTCTACGGAGTGTCTCATAGTTGTGATTGTGCCCTTGTGGCTGCAATCCATCTTGGATTCGATCAATCCTTCGAAAGATTTATCTATTGACAAAATCTAGTGACCATAGGTTTGCGCCATGTTCGGTCTGGATTAAACGTTTCTTCAAATTGTTAGATTTCACTATCGACAAAAAAAAAAAAAAAAGTTAGATTTCACTACTGATAAAAAAAAGTTAGATTTCGTCATTTCTCCAAGCACATTGCATTGTCTCCTAAAAATACCGATCACAAATCAACAGATGAAAAATTGTCATTATAGGTACAAAAAGAAAAAAAAAAAAAAGTGGGTGGCTTTTACCAGTCAGTGGTGCTGTATTGCCTTAGATTGTCCAATAGTGATGGATGGTGCCCATAACATTCGCTTTCGAAGAAATTAGCACGTATTCCTTCCTTTGTAATGTGACAGGAATAGTGATGTTGGGGGAAGAACGTGGGATCTAAGTCTAGACAAAAAGTATGTAAATAGCCTTAAAGAACTAGGCATGGCTGCCTAGATGGACAACTTAAATGATACATAAGAGGGGTTGTAGGGAAGAAAGAGAGCTTCCATTTATTGGACTGAATGTGAAATAACCTGAACAATGTGCTGAGCGTTCAAGTGATGCAGGACAGACCCATGATCCATGGGTTGACCAGTTCTTTAAGTTTAAGTGGATGTTTTAATCTCGACCTTCAATGTGTTTAGAGGGTTGAGATTAGTTTTAGGGTTTTATTTGCATATTTAAAGGATGTAATGCCTCATTTGGCTTTGGGTTTTGATTAATGAAGAAAATATTTGAGTGCTTTCTGCTCTCTCGTGTGAGGCCCTCCACTTCAGGCATGAGGTCTGAACCTATTCGCCTATCTTCCATCTTCCCCTATAACAAAGATTCAAAACACAAAAGATTTGATGGAATGGAGTACCGTCCCTTTGATAGGCCTCCCCTCTTTTATGTTCTTTAATGAACTATCTTTAGAAATATTACAAAGATCTATAACCCCTTTAATTGCGTCATTTACAGCAAAGCTTTGGTAAGCAAGGAAACTACAGTCTGCTCTGAGTCAGCTTGGTCAATTAAGACAACTAACAGAGATCTCTAAAAAATCCAGCCCATCTGGACCGATCTGGCTCGACCTGGTCCATTTGGGTTGACTTAACCCATTAGTGACCTTTATTATCTTCAACACCCTACCCGACCTACGTTGATCCCCCTTCTGCATCATCAAGGCTCTCAAATAGATTTGGTTCGGTTTGATTTTTCTTGAATGATGCACGGAGATGATTATTGGAATCTGGATATGGGTGGATGGAAGATGGTAAGGTGCAGAGGATGATAGAAGAAAAATGGGTGGTTTTGACAAACCAAAAGTGGGTATCTAAGAAAATGAGTTGAATTCTGGTTTATTTGACGTGGAATAGGGTATTTGATATTGGTTATGGGGCTAATGAAGATGAAGGTGATTTATGATTATACTATTTGAAAAAAAAAAAAATGTCGAGCTTCAGTTCCAAAAGGCAGAAGCAGGTTGTGTTTTGTTTCAGATCTGGGACTTCATAAATCTAGTAGGGAGTGATTTTGCTGACCTCTTGGCAGAGGATTGGATTTGGATGGGATTTTGGCCAGGTGACACTGAGGAATATGCTTCTGAAGATCTGAAAAAGGAGTTGAGATGGATTATACATTTAAAAAACTCAGATGTAATGAATGGTGAGTTTTTGGTTTAGATATTCAAGGGTGAAAACACGAGTTGTTTTGGCTTGAATATTAATGGGGATGGTGGGGTTGGGTATAGGATTTAGCTATGGGATAATGGCGGTGGGCTGAGCCGCTGAGGTACAGTTGTTGGCTTAGGTTTTTATTTAAAGGGTAAAAGCAGTAAAGAAAGAAGAAGAACAAAGGAACCCTGAAAGGAAGATCTATAATCCTTCATGACGTGTAGTCACTGGATTGGAACATGAATACATAATTGTCCCTGCCATGGACCAACTGGTGTAGGCTCGGGTTCGAATAAAACTCTACTTGGACTGATTACTTGGTTGCTGACAAAGTGACCATACATTGGGTGAAAGAATATCTTGTTTCCAACCTTTAGTGGTCTTTTCAAGAAAGGCACATGTTCTCAAAGAGAAAAAACTCTTGTTTAATTCAAAAGCATTAAAACATCATCCCTAAGAAAGAATAAAACAATCCCTAAGCTGATCTAAACAACTTAATAATTTTTACACCTAAACAAATCATGTTCAGATTGCAATCTATCATATCTTTATTTAAGATTGCTTATTGAAATCTGAAAACAAATAAGATTTTGAATTATTACAATGGGTTTGCCATTGATTATAATTTGGCCCAGTTTGGTTGCTGTCTTGGGCCTCTACTCCAGTTGCGGGAGACTGTGGGCCTTGAATGGCCCAAGGGATGCATCACATTCGGACAATTTTTCTGAATAAATAAATAAAACTGAACATTCCTACATGGTTCATGAAGTCTCAATAGATAATGTTTGGATTTGGCAAGATTCTGGATTTATTAATTTGTTTCCCACATTGGGAAATGGTGCTGGAGGTTTCAACCATATTTTGCTCTCTTTGTTTGAATCTGGCCGGCACCAATAAAGCTGTGCACTTATAAAAATTGACCATAAATACATATATTTCATCATCATTAAAGCCTTATCCCAACTATGTTGGGTAATGTTATAATCTCAGAATTCATGTTTGGGTTGTGACAAATCTTTACGCTGGCTGTTAACCCACCTAACGCAACCCTCCTCCTTTACCCGGGCTTTGGACCGGGAGTTAAAAAAACTGGCGGAGTTATAAACACATATATTTTTTGTTCTTAAAATATACTATTATTTTCAAATAGTGACATAGTTATTTATAATGCTAGAGCCCATTTGCATCTTCCAAGAATAATTCTGAGTAATTCTCAATTATGCTAAAAATAACAATCAGATAAACTCACTTATCTTCAAATTTTCAGCAAGTTGGGCGGTCTCTTTTCTGTCTGGGGCTACTTGTTCGCTATGGCAATGCGTTGATGGTCCCCTGCAATAACCAAAATTTTCTTGTGGTCAAGTGTGTGTCCTTGCTTAAAAATTATCTTCTTGGAGAAGATTTTGGCATAAAGGTCCGATCTTTGCAGGTGGGATTCTCTCTCTCTCTCTCTGGTTTTAGAAATGTGTTTGAATCCTCCACAATAACCTTCTCATGTAGTAATCTTCATTTCTGCAGGCATTAGGTTTTGTTTTGATTGCTAGACCTGAGTATATGTTGGAGAAGGATATAGGGAAAATATTAGAGGCGACCCTTGCTTCTAGTTCTGATGCACGACTTAAGGTACCATTTTTCCCTTCTTACTTCCAGTGTGGAATTTTCTTTTGATGTCTGTGTATCAAACAGATGCAAGCATTGCAAAACCTTTATGAATATCTTCTTGACACGGAAAGCCAAATGGGGGGAGATCGTGCCAGTAATACTGTTACACATCATCCTGAAGAAGCAGGACAACGAGTGCCTGTTGCTGCTGGTGCAGGTGATACTAATATCTGTGGGGGAATAATCCAATTATATTGGAACAACATCTTGGACAGATGCGTGGATGTTAACGACCAAGTTCGTCAATCAGCTCTTAAGGTAATAACTTAGAGGCAGTCTTCTTCTCGTACCCATCTCTAATACTTTTTTGCATGGTTGTGTTACCAAGAATGACAATACTGGTTTCAGTGTATGATGATCGTGGTTAAGATACGGCACAACAGGTTGAGATCAAAGTGCCTAAAGACTCTTAAGTCTTAATCTTGAGAGTATTAGTCCTTGAACCCTAATGTCACATTTGTGGATTCCTTACCAGTTATCCATAAAATCATAAAAAATCCACATTTGACAATTGTAAATCCATGATGGTTTGGGCCACTTTTCAGGTCCAATCCCCTCCCATAGGATATGAAAATCCTCATTTTTGCGAATTTATGCATCGATATCAATTTTCTTCGGCTATGCTCATTGATACACAGTGATATCAATGTGAAATTCTCTGCTATTTAAATCCTCGGCGAGGAATTCCTGTTCAAGTGGCGGTGAGGAATCCTCACATATGCAGACTCCTCACAAATTCCTCTCCTATTACCAAACATGCTCTTATGCAAAATGCAATCCCAATAGATGTTATGGATTCAAATAAGTATTGCTGTAACTGAAGAAATTTGGGAACTACATTTTAACAAATCTTCCTCCATTATTTCATTGGTAATTAGCCAATGGCTGTTTATAGAATACAATTAAGATGATTTAATCTTAAGATGATTCTAATTACATCATAACTACGAAACTCTCCAGTTGTTGATAACCTAATCATATTTACATCTAATCCAACCTAATCTTAATCACTACCATATTTCAACTCTAATCTAATCCTAATCTAAGATGGACTCATCATATCCAACTGTAATCATCTTTATTATCCACCCGCAATTGTATTTTTTTTTTTTTTTTTTTATACATTAAGGATCGTGTGATTTGTCATAATAAATATGATCCCTTTGACCATTCAAAAAAAAAAAAAAAAAAAAAAGATCCCTCTGACCTCAGTTGATTTCTTTCTAAAATGTCCATTGTGCTTTACTGGTGATCATCATCTGTTTGTAGAGTCCACATCATCGTCACATCCTGCTCCTTTTGAGACTCTCTGAGCTGGTGGCTGTGAGATTAGATGTCATGATCTCTCCAATAAGCATATAGATCATGCGGCTTGACAAAAATGATGAGGTTGTAAGGCTTGTATCAATGTGTGGATGAGAGGATTTTAGATGAAGATAAAAGGTTTTATCCTTGTTGTTCTTCCAATGGAGCATGCTTGCTGACATGGATGAATGATCGGGACCTGATGAGTCCAAATAGTGCATAACAATGTTGGCTAAAAATTTGGTCAAAGAAAACAGTCAAGTTTGACTTTTTGTTGATGTGGCAGTACAACGGATCTGGATGGTTTTCTGACTGAGCCAATGTGTTTGGCATAGTTGTCAATCTCGTACTGTTTCGGTCGACATGGCTGTATTTTTTTGGTTTCGGCCATGCTGCCAAAACGAAATGCACATCAAAACTTTTTGGTTTGATTTTCAATCAATTCTGGTCAAAATTAATTTTTTTTCGTTTCGGCAGAAATGCACACCAAATTTTTTTTTAATTTTTTATTATAAAGAACAGGGGCTTATTAAAGCACTATACCCTAAATCGCAGATTGGAGGGAGGGAGAATTGAGAATGCATCATAGCCATTGAGAGACTTACAGCCTAAATTGCAGGTTGAAGGGGTAAAAAAGAAAGGAGGGAGATGAGAGTATGTGTACCTGGTGGAAGGTGGCTGACAGGCTGAGTTGTCGTCCTCTTCTCCTTCTCGTTCCTCTTCCTTCATTTTGTTTCTCTCTCCCTCTTTCCTTTCCTTTCCTGTCCTTTCTCTTTCCCTTTCTTTTCTTTTCGTTCGTTTGGTCTTTTCCAAAATGGGAAGGGGCAAGTCAAATGGCCTTTTTCGCTCTTGGGACTTTGGTCTTGACTAAAAGGAAAGGGGGCCAATGAATTGTATTATATAAGCCGCATCAACTCGTGGCTTGGGAGCGCCACGTGGTGTCTCTGAGCCTCTCTCTGAGCCTCCTTGCAGTGCCATGTTGGCATGGCACCACATGTTCTCCCTTGGTTTTCTGTTTCTTCCTATTTTTTCTTCATACCCACAACAACCTACGTAGGAGTCTCTTTCTAAAATCTCTCTTAACGTCAATTCTCTTCCCCAATAATTCTTTTAAATGTCCTAAACTCTAGCATGCATAAAAGATCTCCTGAATCTCTTTGGTCATGGCATGCAATTTTTATCTTCCTAAAATTCCTCCTCTTAATAGCAATTCCTCTCATGTACTCCTCTCTCACAAAAATCTCTCAAACCTCATAATATTTAGCTATTGGTTACACAGAATATCAATGGTAGAGATGTGCATAAATCCCTCTCGCGAGTTGCGACCTATGGTGACTCAAAACTTAACTTTTACCCATAATATTATTTGATATTTATAATGGACAATAGATTTTCTTTATTTCTTTGAATATTATACCTTTAAAAGCAATAGTTCATGTGTTAGGTTGGATCTATTCGATCTAATAATTGATGTTTTGTTTGTTTTTTAAAATTTTATTATCTTTAGCTCTTATATTGTTATTGGCATAATTATGGTCCTATTTTTTTTTATATGTTTTGGTTTCATAGTCTACTTCGTTTTTTTCTTTTTCCTTTTAATGTATAGGTATGGTTTTTGCTATTCTTAGGTTGTGGTGAACTGTTGATATTTGTAATTACTACCTTAAGTTGATTTATCTTCTTTATTTTATTTATTTATTCAATTTTCTGATTTTTTTTTCTCTTTCGCATTCACAATCTACTCCTTTTTTTATAATACCCGGCAATGCTCTGTACTATTGTTATATCCATTTATTTGACACCAGATGTAAATTGTGGCCGGAATATTTCGTTTATTGGATAATTCTTTTACTGTGTCTTATTATCTTGGCATCAACAAGTACTATACTCTACAAAAGGGTGTGATATATCATCATCATAGTCATCATTTTTGGCTGGAGGGGTATTGAAGATAGGAACCAGTGATGATATTATAAACTTTTATGTTATTATTTATTATTTTCACAATTCAAGATTCTATCTTAGAATCTCAATTTCATATTCATATAGTAGTTTTCTCAACTTCTTTTCTTTTAAATGAACTTTGATATTGAATATTTAAGTAATTATTTTGTTATTTTTTTTGCTAACTTTTGTTAAAAAATGGATTTTACAAAAAATTAAATGCACTTAGAATATTATTAATGTAATACTAATATATTTAGCTTTTTTACAAAAAATTAAATGCACTTAGAATACTATTAATGTAATACTAATATATTTAGCTTTTCCACAATTTTACTTGTAAGAAAGAGGACAATGTGTGCATGGATGTCACATTTTTTATTGTATTATGAATTGGAGCTCCAGAAGAATGCAAAAAAAAAAAAAAAAAAAAAAAAAAAAAAAAAAAAAAAAAAAAAAAAAAAAGAAGGTGAACCTTTCAATTTTTTTTAAACAATTAACCTATCATTTAAAGTCTTTTCTTTCCGTTAATAAAGATGTGGAGGTACAAAAAAATTATTATTTTATTTTATTTTTCATATTGTGTTTAATTTTGTTAATTAGTATACAGTATACTTCTTTCCTTTTTTAAAACTTTATGAAACATGTTGGTTTTTAATTCTGATAATGTGATAACTACTGGGTAGCATACTTTTAATGAAGACTATATTTCAGTAGCAGAGCATACTTTTAATGAAGACTATATAGAAGACATAAGAACAAAAGATGATATTTCAATAGCGGAGCGTACTTTTTTTTTTTTTTCCATAGAATTAGGGTGGTGGAACTGAGGAAAACATTAAAACAAATGTAGACAGGAAAGGCTGTGGGCCCAGAATGAACAAGGGAGATATACAAAACTGAACCAACTATTGTGGGATTAAACTTATGAGCCATACTATGAAGCTATGAGAAAGTAACAATGTTTGAAAAATCGAACTCGGAACCCGACTCGGCTGAGTCGCATGGGACTTGGGCGAGTTGGGCCCGAGTTGCAATTTCAAAGAAACTGCTTGGAGGGCCGAGTCCTTTGGTTGAATGGCCGAGTCGATTTCGAGTCTGAGTCCCATAGGACCAGACTCGGTATGTGCCGAGTCCGAGTCAATTTTTTAAAGCATGGAGAGTAATGGAGTAAAGAATTAGAAAAAAGACCAAGATATCTGAAAATCAATTTGGTTTTATGTCAGGGAGGTCAACGATAGAAGTTATCTTCTCACTTTGGCAATTAATGGAAATGTATCGAACAAAGAGTGAAAATATACATATGGTCTTCATTGATCTAGGAAAAGCCTACGACAGGGTACCTATAGATTTTTTAAATAAAAGGAATGTTCCAAGATGTTATATTGAAATTATTAAAGATATGTATGAAGGAGCAGTACTGAGTGTGAGAACTACTTGTGGAGAGACATGGGGGTTCCATGTGGCCATAGGTTTGCATCAGGGGTCTGCCCTAAGCTCAATCTCTTTGTACTGATTATGGATGAGTTAACTGCTCATATTCAAGAAGAGGTACCTTGGTGCATGTTATTTGCAGATGATATTGTGTTGGTAGATGAATCAAGAGATGGTGTGAATGCAAAACTCGAGAGATGAAGGGAGGCATTAGAATCCAAAGGCTTTAAAATAAGCCGTACAAAGATGGAATATATGGATTGTAATTTCAGTGGGCATACAGAAAGCTGAAATTACTGTGAGAACTAAAGACCATGCGATACGACAAAGTGATTCTTTCTGCTACCTTGGCTATATAATTAGTAAGGATGGGGAGATTGATGAAGATGTCGAAATGTGGGCCAATCAAGAAGCAACATATGCACAAAATGAATGTACTAGACATGAGAATGTTGAGGTGGATGTGTGGTAAAACTAGGAAGGTTAAAATTAGAAATGAGCGCTTTTGAGAGCATTTAGGGGTGTAGCAACAATAGGAGATAAAATTAGAGAAACCCGTTTGAGGTGGTTTGAGCATGTCTAATGTAGGTTGGTAACGGCATTGGTAGGGAAAAGTTTGGCCATGAAGGTTATAGCCCACCAAGGGGAAGGGTAGACCAAAGATGATGTGGATGGAGGTGGTAAAAATGGATAGGTAAGACCTTTATCTACAAATAGGTCGGGCTGTACAAGGGGTATTGTAGACCTTTATCTCGCTTTAGTCTATAGCTCGAAGTTGTTCGACTGCAAGACAATGGCTTCTAGGCAGGTAAGTCAACTGTAACTTGCCCGGTTAACATTTGTTTGCAAGTAGAACAGAACACGTGTGGCTGATTGGAGCTTGTCGTATTCCGGTGGTGCTACTTAGTACTTAGCACTTTGGATCCATATCTGATAAATAATGATACAAAAGGAACCTCTTTCTGTGTTGATCGATCAATGAGATGTAAAAGAATGAGTGTTTGTACCGTCGGGTAAAAAACTCGGTTGAAAATCCTTTTGAATGGTTCTTCAGGTGTTTCTCTCTGTGCATGCAAAGGACCCTTCCTCTCTCTCTCTCTCTATATATATATATATTTATATGGACATAAGCCTTGTAGAAGTGTTGCGTTGAAGGAAGAAGAAGATGCAACCTTGCTGCAGATGGCATGCAGCTGTGATGGAGGTTGACCTACACGAATAGTCAGAAGAAAAAAAAAAGTCCATAGTTTGTAAGGATCACAGTCTGCGGCTGATTGAGTTGTCAGAAAATCCAAGGATGAAGCAGATCCAACGTGGCCTGCAGAAGGGTGCGCACCAAGGCTGGCCTGAAGGCCTGATTCACATGGCTGAAGCCAAAAGAAGAAGAAGCTACGATCACCATACGCGCTAGATCATCTGCCTCTTATACCATGAAGAAACTTAGGGAGTACATTTTGACAAATTTAAGGACTACCAAAGGCTATTTATAGAATACAATTAAATTACTCTAATCTTAAGATAACTCTAATTACTTTCTAACTAGGAAACTCTTGAAATGTTGATTACCTAGTCACACTATAAATATTATCTTACCTTACCTAATCCTAATCATGATCACAATTCAATGCTAATCTAATCCTACTAAGATAAATTCGTCTTTATTATATCCATCCTTCTTAATATTTTCTATTAGAGAGAGAGAGAGAGAGAGAGAGAGAGAGAGAGAGAGAGAGAGAGAGAGAGAGAGAGAGAGAGACGTCCACCTCTTGTCACCTTGGGTCATCAAGAGGTGGATCATTTTTTAAAAAACACATCTGAGGTGGATCATTTTTGGTCATCAAGAGGTGACCGAAAGGCCTACCCAACTTACATCTGAGTTGGTGCTGTTTGAGTCTTATTTAAGTAGTAAAGAAAATGCCAAACTTAGATTTCTGCTGTATTGACTCTTGAATCACATGAAGAAACCTGCCTGAGATTCTCTAGTTTCCATGCCCAGTGCAGCATTCTACTGAATCTGTTCTGCCTTCTAACATTTGCAAAGCCTGACACTCAAGAAGCAAAAAACACTTAAGTTTTCTATGTCAAAAGTTTGTTTACGTTCCCTTTTAACACAATGCATCAGAGCGATGACCCTAGCTGCTTTATAACTGGCTCCTATGAACTGACACACTGGGTACCATGCCCAAGTCAATTCTAGTTCAATCAGGTTTTTTTTTTATTCCTCGTACCCAACTCTGTATATAATGATTGATGACTCTTTTTTTACCCACTTATAATTTTATTTTCTCATGTCTGTTGAAGCAGATTGTGGAAGTTGTTCTACGTCAAGGTCTGGTTCATCCAATTACATCTGTTCCATACCTTATAGCTCTTGAAACCGACGCTCAGGAAGTGAACTCAAAGTTGGCCCATCACTTGCTAATGAACATGAACGAAAAGTATGCCTATAACTTTATGACTTTCGACTGCCCTACTTGGTCAGCTTTTGTTGACTAATAAAAGAAGATTTGCAGGTATCCATCTTTCTTTGAAAGCAGATTGGGAGATGGCCTTCAGATGTCATTTGGCTTCATCCAATCTATCACTACTTCGCATGAGTCTTCCAATCACTACAAGGTAGCTGGAAATATGAAAGGGAAATCCGATGGCAACATTTTTACTTATGCAAAGATTGGAATTTCTCGAATCTACAGGCTTATTCGAGGAAATCGCATCTCTAGAAACAAATTCATATCTTCAGTAGTTAGAAAATTTGATTCTGGAAGCTGGCACCAATCCTTAGTTCCCTTCCTGATGTAAGTATCATGAACAAACCTGTGCAAGCATTTCTTTTAATAATCAAAGTTTGGTAATTCATGTTCAGAATTGCATTTGTCCTTTTACAGATACTGCACAGAAATTCTTGCTTCTCTCCCATTCACATTACCTGATGAGCCTCTATACTTGATCTATACAATAAATCGTATCATACAAGTTAGGGCTGGCTCACTTGAGTCTGAAATGAAGACCTTGAGTAACCGTGGCTTGCATGGAAGTACTGCAAGTAGTACTCAAGAAAATGGAGTAATTCAGCAGGTTCTTGGAATGAACCATTTCACTGACAATAGTGACATTGAGGCTGCAAATGCTGCAAGTGTTACTCAGGAAAATGGGCTAGTTCGGGAGGAACTCAGAGAGAACTACATATCTGATAATAATGACACTGAGGCTGTGAAGATGCATGCCGCTGCTTCAGATGGCTCTTGTGGCATCTCCAAAGAGGAGCTACAGAGGTTTCAGGTGGATTTGATGTTTTTTTTCTGATGGCACCATGTGACACACATTGACATAGTTGTAGGCAAAATTCATCCAACTAATTTATGTGTGGTATTTCCTGAAAAAGAGTAATTAACGAGAGCATTGACAACTCAATAAGAAGATCCTACTTGTGATCCCTTTTAGCGCCAAGCATATTTTGACTACAGGAAACCTCTTTACCAGTAGTCAAATCCAAAATCTCATTGATTGTACTTGACCTACTTGGAACTGGACTAGAAATTATATGTACTGTATTATTCTATACAATTGCTATTACTAGCCGTGGCATTGTTTTGTGGATGTCATCAGGTTTTCTCTCTCTCTCTCTCTCTCTCTCTCTCTATATATATATATATATATATAGATAAATAGAGAGGAGAGGGGGGGGGGGGGGGGGGGGGTTACTCCCATGAGCTATGATGCCCAAATAAGGCAAGGATATAGTAGGGACACGATATGGATACAGCAGGGATACAGATTTTACACATTAAAAGTGAAGTATCAGACACGATACGTTGCCCACTTTGAAGTATCCGTGCATCATAGCCCATGAGCATGGTGCTCACCATCTTATGGGAGGGCAACATAGTGAGGCCCACTTTATGATCCATCTGAATGGACCACACACACATCCCACTTGATAGTTATTGATTTTTGGGTTTTGCACCCATCCGAAAGGACTGGACCGTTGGATTAAGTGTCGAATGTCATTTTTTTTTTGTAAAGCCATTAAATGTGTGGGCCACAGATAAAGGGGTTACAGGCATGAGATTGAGCTGAAATTTGATACCTGAGCCCCACACATGGATCTTTCCATCCTCCCTCTGGTCCATGATCTTTGGGCCTGAGGTTGGCCCCACTAGGTGGTGTGCACAGTAAGCCTGTGAGCACTATGCTTGTAGGAAGATGTCCCATATCTATACACGCACACACAAAAATGCATGCATAAGGGTCCCCCTCTCCCGTGCATCCTCACCATGTGAACCTTGTCTAGACTCCCTTGTAAGGCCCACCTGGGGCATGACAATCATGGACAAGGTGGGGAATCGAAAGATCTGGATGGGGCCTATGAGTTTGCAAAATCTTAACCCTATTAGACCATCCTAACCCCCTTGATCCATGGCCCTTAAGTTTAACGGTTTTAGAAGTCATCATTTTTTTAGGATTTCAATCCAATGGTGAGTAAAAGTTGGATGACTGTTAAATTTGGGTTTTTGCCAATTCAGGATTGATTATAGGGGACCCTAGGTGGGGCTGACAAGTGACAAGGGAGTCTGCAAGATGGATTCCTATTCTAATGTCTGCAGGAGAGGGCCATCGTATACATAATATTTGTTTTGATTGGTTTCTATGCATGTATGTATGGGCTATGTTCTTCTAATAGGTACCTGTCATGGATTTGCGTGAGGGGTGTAACCTTTTTATCACCGCATGGGACGCCCCATGAAAAATCTGAATAATAATCACCATTGGCATTGTATATATATTTTGCTGGTGTTTTATGTGGTTTCTTTTCTTAGCAATCAACAGTAATCCTCATCTGATACAAGTTCCACATTTGGCCAGATACAACTGTGATCAACATTCCTTTTTCACCCCTTTGTAGACCACATCATGTTGTTTAACCAACTTTCTGTTAATACAGGAAGTTTGTCATGCTGCAATAGCTTTGCAACTTCTTTTGAAGCTAAAGCGGCACTTAAAAATTGTGTACAGCCTAAATGATGCCCGTTGTCAGGTATATATATATATATCTTTGGCAATCCTTAGTGTTAGTGTTAAATCAACTATGATTCTCATAAAGTGTAGCAGAATTCTCACAGTGCAAACAGGTCCATCTAACTTAATAATCTTTTTTCTTTTTCTTTTTGAAAATTTGTTTTGATGCAGGCATTTGCCCCAAATGAGCCTCCAAAGCCAGGAGAGACACTTTCCAAGCAAAGCATTCCCTTTAACATCAATGACATTCAAATCAGCTTGCCAACCACGCATAAAGCAATGATTGAAAAATACCAGGTAAAGTAGGACTCATCTCATCTCTTCTTTTTATATGCGTCTCCATGAGTGTGTGTGTCTATATTTTTTATTGTTTTATTTTTTTGCTAACCGGGGGTATCCAAGGTCTCTTTGAGCACCTAACTAAATCTCCCGAGGTGGTGGCCTCCCCATGTTTCCACTCATCGGGTTCGTCGGGCTGGAATAGCCTGGGGTCCCAACACATTGGCGGACTTCGATGCTGAGACCTTTGAGTGGTTACGGAGTGCCCCAACGAATGGTGCTACCAAGAGTTGGTGTGTGTGTGTCTATATGGGCCCCACAAGCGTGAGCTCATGGAATTTTATCCTAAGCTTGTGTGTGTATGATGTTCTGGTGTGAACCATCCACTCATAAGATCAGGAGAACTCGCTTGTGGGGCCATGCTAATCATGGGAGAGGGAGATAAAATGATCTTAGTGAAACCAGGTCGTGTTTGGATGTGTGGTGAAGTGAGGTGAGGTGAGGTAATACCGCTATTATCCAGACAAGAAAAGACAATGGGTCATATTAAAAAGAACATAATTTCAAAATTCCCTCCCATCTTTTTCAAAAAAAGTAAAAAAAGCAACATCTTTTCTCCACTAAAAGACAAAAAAGCTCCACTTTTCTATATAAAATGTCAAAAAGATTCCATACCAAACAACTAAAAACAAAACACCATCATAACACCTTATATTTTATTCTCTCTTGATTTGATGCTTCACCTCACCATACTTCAATTCACCATACATCCAAACAGGCGTGTGGAGAATATCAACATCATTAGATCATCCTAACCCTTGATTATGACTCCCAAGTGTCATCTTTTGGATTTCAATCCTAGACCGAGTGATGGTTGGATGAGTGCCAACGTTGGGCTGGTGGCAATTCAGGAGGAGGGCGGGTATGAGTGCATGTGTACGTGTATGCGTGTGTAGATGTGTGGGGGTGTCCATGCTTATGTGTGTGTATGAGTTGTTATGAAGAGTGGTTATACTTCTAGTGGATTTAATTGAAAACGTACTTCATCCAAATCAACTGGCAAACAACCTGAGCGATGCAGGGGTGAACAAACAAGTGTTATAAGAAAGGGCATGACCCTATTCTGCTATATAAACAATTGATATTACATCCGAAATTCTCAAAAAGAAAACCTATCTTAAAACATATTTTGAACCATCCAAATAACCATAATAAATGTATAAAATGTGAAAAAAATAAAAATAAAATTAAGTTCATTCCTCAAGAGTCTTCTGTTTTTGAGTCATCTATTTTTGTTCTAAAATCTTTTAACTTTTGATTAAGAATAAAAATCTTACTACAGGAAGCAAAAAAGATAAGATACACACCTGCTACAAGAAAAGGCCCGCAACGGCCTATGGAGCAACTATATGAGAAGGCACTCAAGATATCAATTCGCCAAATCACTCTCCGCCACTTTGTATGAAAATACTCTTTGAAAATTGAAAGTAAAGTACTTCTAACATAGCAAAAACCTCCGCTTCATTAGATTCCAAAATACCTGCTTCCTTAGAGACCATTGCCAAAACAACTCCTTTACTATTATGGACCCTTCCTATTCCTGTTGGGTCTGGCTTTCCCCTAGCTACTCTGTCTACTTTAAATTTCATCACACCTCTAGGGAGAGGAGAGCAATTCGGATCTACTCATCAAGATAGCCCCCATATATGCAATAAGCCATCAACTCTTATGGTAACAAATTTGCTTCTTGAAGAGAACCAGTTGGCTAATCTTGTAGTCACAAGATGCAAACATCATCCATAGACATTGAAGCCCCTCGGATGATTCTGCTGGTCCTTTCCTTCCACACCAATCATAAAATAGCAAAGGGAATAAGCCTCCAAGCAGTACCACAACACATAGGAATAATCATAATGAAGGAAAGATTGTCGATAATCACAATGAAGGATAGATGGTCTACTGTTTTTCCATGCCTTCCACAAAGCAGGCACAAGTTTGAAATAGCTGTGGACACAATTCTTGTCCTGAGATTATCCGTCATTGGCACCCTTCTAGCTCATGGTAGAATTGTAGAGAACATCTAGGACAGACAAGGTTGTGAAATTTGATTGTCACTTAAAGAACACATTGTGTATGGATAACTATTTTCTAAATATAATATGTAAGTGAGGAGATCATTAGCATTATTTCTTGTGAAACAGGAAAGAAGCCAATTTGGTTACAATAACATGCCACTTCTTAGATATGTAGATAGGACTGAAAAACGTTGAAAATGATATACAATTCCTTTCAATACATTTGATTTATGATAGCAAGCTCAACGAGTCAATCTTTCAGATCAATTTTGTCAAAGTGGATTAGCCCGAACGATCAAGCCCACAAGAGCATCCACATTGACATGACTTGGGTCCAAAAAGGCCCGTTTTGTCATTTTTGGTCATTGGAGACCATTTGGGTCTATTGAGTCAAGTGACTCAGCCCCCGAAGGACCAAGTCCACAGAGCATCCAAATTGACATGACTTGGGTCTGAAAAGGATAGACAAACTCTAGAATGAAGCTTGAGATTATAAGTTTTCAAGACCTGTGAATGCATTAATGGTTTTTGTTTCTTTATTTCTTCTGGCCATGCCAGTTTGCTGTATGATGCATATTCATATTTCAACATTGTAACAAAAGTCTGCCAAAAAGTATTTTGTTGTGAATTGAAGAAACATTCGTGTCTAGTTAGCACCAACTCTCCTATCAAAATATAATGTCAACTGATGGTTTATATTGTTTCTTTACCCTTCCTCTTGTTAGCAAAACTAAAGGCTACAATATTTTGACTGATTCCTTCATCCGATGCTCTTATACAATGGTCAATTCTTAGCTGATGATCTCTCTTATTATGTAACTCGGAAGATAGAGATAAAAATTAGGTCATGTATCCAATTTTGTTTTTTAAATGGAAAATGTGTACCTGACTGAAGCCAACAGAGTTGAAGTTGGGTTCAGTATATATAGTGTTCTTGAACGAAGAACACAATTGCCGAAGGGGGACCTGTATCCGATACCAAACCCAGCTCCATTCCAGGTTTCAGGACTGATGGCCATATCGAGATTAAATGAAAGACCCAAGACCTGACCCAGAACTGAATAAAGGGTATGCATAGAGTAGAAAATAAATCGAGTTCCAGATACTTAAATAGTTGTTACACTTTATATACGCACATGATATATAGTGGTGGTATTGAGAGTTTGTGGTCATCAAAATAATAACCAATATGTGTGTGTGTGTGTGTGTGTGTGTGTGTGTGTGTGACCTTAGTATGAGAGATAGGGCGGGGGCCCTCACATTTAAGTTGTTGGCATTGGATATAGATGTGAGGGCCCCCACCCTATCTCTCATAGAAAGGTGAGAGATGCTCTCATAGGAGCTTCTCTCTCTCTCTCTCTCTATATATATATATATACAATATTATGGCTTCATAGTAGTGCCGACTTTATTAATCATCCAAACCATCTACTCATGAGACCCCTTAAATTACATTAAATCTATTTAGTTTTTACCTATCCGAATGGATTGGATCGAGGGTCAAATTATTTTCTTTAATATAGTCTCCTTAAATTTGTGGGCCACGGATGAAGGGGTTAGAGGCATGTGATTGACTGCAAATTGAATATAGGCCCATCCAAGATGTTGGGGATGGAATTATTTTAATGTTATATCACCAAAATTAAAGCAGTGTACATGGCCAAAACTATAACAAAGCTCGTGGATAGGAGCAGCAATTCATTGCTAGTTTGTTTGTTTGTGTTTTTTTGGTTAATGTTTAAAACTGTCTACAGACCTTAATCTACTTCTGGTCGGGTTCAAGTGTTGGGTCTTTATATTATTTTCCCAAAACTCTCAAGTCTGGGTGCTCAAAAGCTTGAATACTTTATATAATGAATATTGAATTGATCTAAAACTTGGTCCTATAAAAAAGGGTAATATAGATTTGGGACTTTAGCGTCCAATATGAGCATCTGTTTATTTTTAACCCCTCTTCATTTTTGGGAAAAACTCTTCTTTGGCTAGACTGCACTAAACCTAATTTCCTTCCTTTGGCAATGCGTAGGAGTTCAAGGTGTCCCTGAAGGAAGACACTGTTGATTATGCTACTTACACTGCTAATATCAAAAGAAAGCGTCCTCCAGCCAGAAATTCGAGAGGTGGTAGATCCATTAGAGAAACAGGTGATGATGAAGATGATGATGATGGCGATGAAGACTGGAACAGTGGTTCTCGAAGGCTCAGTAGCAGCGGCCAGAAAGTAAACAATGGCAGGAGGACTAGACAACGGTTGTAAGTAGAACGCATTGCTAACCTGTACATTATCATTGTATCTGTAGGAAGTAGGCAATAGAAATTGGGTAAAATCATAAAAAGGTGCAGGCAAAGAGCTCCTGCTTTAGTCACAATTAGTTTTGGGGGAGAGGATTGAGGGTGGGTGGGGAGGCACCTTTTGGTGGATGTATAATTTTTGTAGATTTACAGCAGTTCTGTCTTACAAATGATGCCCCCTTGAATGAAAATCCTTTCCTATCAGAAAAAAAAGGGCTTTTGTGTATTACCCGGATATTCATCTGTTGACGGCTTACCCAGATGTGTGCAGCTTCAGAATTCAGCTTCACATGTACATAGTGAGTTCTTGCCTCCTTTTGCATTGGTAAGAGTGTTTACTTTTTCTTGTTGTAAGCATTTCTACCATTGGGTACTATCTAGATAAGCTGGGGTTTGGCATGGCCCCAGCTTGTATTTCAATCAATAGAAGATACATTATCATGTCCATATAGTTCTTATTGTCGTTGAAACAATTTGGATTTGCCAAAGGTGTAAATTTTTTAATGTTTTGAAGTTATTCTGCTGCTTTGTTCTAAATTCTCAAATAGATCTTATTTATTTGCTTCAAATTTCCTTTTATGTGTCGGTTTGCATGGGTTGAGCTTACGCAGGTACTTCCTTCCATGATATATGATGCCCCTTATATTTCCAGAGGCATTTTTTTACTATTTCCCTATGGAGTGTTTTCCAACTTCCTAGCATATAACCAGTGCTTTGCTTAGTAAACATTACTTGGTGCTTTTTAAGAGACTTGTAATGAAATTTTAGTATTTTCTTGTGAAGTGTTTCTTTGGGCCTGTCAGCATAATCAGTATTGACTTCCTTGGAATTTTTTGTTAGTCTGTGTGGAAGGGGCTATTAAAACCAAAAGACTGGAAGCGTCAAGGGGCCATCAAATAACTACTTTGATCCATTCAAAACATTTGTCTTCTGATTGGAAATTATCATCCAGGCTATTCCCTAGTAAATTAAATGCCAGGAAAGTGGTGGTCCCATTTACATCACCTAATGTCCATCTCTTCTTACCACTACAAAATACTCGTTCCATTAGATCTCCTTTACTACCGATTCCTGGGAATTCAATATGGAGCAGGATTTGTGAGTTTTTTTTATCTTGTAAATACCTAATATCATGGATATAAAAGGCAACGAGCCTCTTTTTAATTTTTATTTTTCCCCTCTACATGGGAGGACTTGAACTCATGTAAGCCCACGCAGGTCTTGTTCTGTATTTTTCCCCTCTCTACAAGGGAGGACTTGAACTCATGTAAGCCCATGCAGGTCTTGTCCTAACCAGCTAAGCAATAGCCGGGGATTGATGTAGTCTAGGCATATCGTTTTCTGTCGTGTTAGGTGGAGCTGATAGCTTCCTCTACTATGTCAAGTAAGGTAAATCCCCTATTTCTATAAAGAAAAAATTTCACCAAAACACTTTAATTTAAAATTCCCATATTATTTAAAAAAAGAAAGTCAAAAAGTAACTACTTTTAAATAAATAAGCCAAAAAGATTCAATCACAAACAATTAAAATAAAATACCATCATTATTTACTTATGTTTTATTATTTTCAGAAAATAATATTTACTCCACTCAACTCCATTAGTAAAGCTCCCAAATAGGCTATGTATCCATATTTTATTTATAGGTCTGCCATTAATTCCTTGAAATAACTTTAAATTAAGGGCAGTTTAATATTTGAATGGACGACCTGTTTGTGCAGTGGACTCTCAGGAAATCTTTAATGTAAAAGGAAATTCTCTTCTGGGCCTCTATGGATTATTATAGCCCAAAGGGCTGGGAATTCAGCGTTATAAAGAAAAAAAAAGAAAAAAAGAAAAAAAAAAAAAGAAGTTGAAAGAAAACATAAAATAACGTTAAGTTGATTCTCAACCAGCTTTATTTAGTAGCTGGGATTGTACAGTTTTTAATGTAAGTAACGTATGGTTCTCTGACTAGCCCACGCGCCTACGCCACGGTTGTATTGTAGTAGTGCATAATGGTTATTTATCTCCTATCATTATTCGCTCCATTTCATCGTGGCCACGTATTGGATTTATATAGTATTTAATAACATACGTCATGGCGTGGAAATTAGCAGGTTTCAATTCGAAGCAACGTTTAGGATATATTTTGAAAATATAAAGTAGATGCCATCAACTTCTCCCAAAAGCTATATAGCCAGCTGGGTTCTGCGGGTCTTTGTTCCGTTCCTTATTTCAGCATTATGGTCTATATAATAGATGTATCACTTTAAAATTTGCACAAAGCCGATGTCCCTACTATTTTGTCCATTTTAATCTGCTGGATGATGATTTGGACCAGTAGTAACATTATAACAGAATCTGATAACCCTTTGGACGGGACACAGAGACATGAAAAAGACCATTGAACAGGTCAATTTGGGAGTTGCTGCCTTTATCCTTTGCCTCTTCAAAAGAGCTGTGTTTAAGCTTGACAGTCGATTTTCCAACTGAGAAAATGATCTTGTCCAAAATAAAATTAAATATATATATATATATATAGAGAAAAAAAAAAAAAAAAAAAAAAACAGGTGACAAATAACTTGAAGATACAGATGAAACTCATATAAACAGAGATTACTTCTCAGCGCTCATCATTACATATCTCTCTCTCTCTCTCTCTCTCTCTCTTCCTGAGATTATCAACCTCTTAGGAATCATGGTGCAATAACCATTAGCGGCTGCAATACGAAAAGAGGAGCATATCATCAGCAGAAAAGGAAATTAGGTGTTTCTATTATGAGCATAGTATGATATTGAGGGGGGTAATTTGATGTGATTGAATGTTCAATGTACGCAAGACATTCACAATATTTTGGTTCACCCTATATATCTAAAGACAGTATCAATACACCAGCTGGACAGGTCCAATCAACGACCTTACCTGATCTGGTCGGGTGCAAAACTGCACTCTTTTTTTTTCCCCCCTTCATAACTAACCCAACCACCCAAGCTTTCAGCCTTTGGTCTGTTCCACACTCAATATAGAGTTGTTAGGTGTGCTCAATACCCCAAGCTTCAAGCTTTCAGCCTATGGTCTGTTCCACACTCAATAACTAACCCAACCACCCAAGCTTTCAGCCTATGGTCTGTTCCACACTCAATATAGAGTTGTTAGGTGTGCTCAATGCCCCAAGTTACCAAACTTGCAGGTTGGGGGGCTGCTCCAACCATTACCAAACTTGCAGGTCGGGGGGCTGCTCCAACCACTGCCAACCCTCATGCCATGATTGGGTTGATGAAAATGAATAGAACCAAGAAAAAAGATGACACAAAAAGAGGAGAAAAGAAACTCGCAAAGAAGAAGAGACTCACTGTGTCAACACTGACTGGTTTACCATCCTCAGCAGGTATCTCCACAATTGTTCCAGATTGATCCGCCTACAGAGCCAAAAAAGATTGAAACGTGAAAAAAAAAAAAAAAAAGAAGAAGAAGGAAGAATCAGGTTACTGCTGCTCACAAGGGGGCTCGATAAATTGCATTATTTGGAATGTAAGCATGCTGAGTTATGCACAAAACTTTAAATGAGTACAACTCAGGAAAATCATCTTTAGATCAAATGCAGAACCTTCTCATGCGACTTCTATAATTTTATAGCCCGTTTGGATTCTTACAACTCAGAGAAACAAGATTATCCAAGACCGGAACCAGAGAGTTTCAAGATAGATTCTGGAATCAGAGAACTCTCGATCTTTCTAAAAGGTGGAATTTCCCTATAGAGTCCCTGGAGCCCTTCAAGAATCTGAAGAGAAACGTAATTTCTGACACTAAGATGGACTTAAAATAGTTGGAACGCATGAATTTACAAGGGTGAGAAAAAGATTTAAATAATTCATATGAAGTAAAAACACAGCCAAATACAGGGGGTGTAAATGATTTGACGATGATGATAATGATAATAAGTAAAAGCACGTCTTATTATTCTTCTCTTTACCTTAGTGGTCATTTGGCAATTTCGTGTGCGGTAGGAAAATGGTCCACAATGTGTAAATGATTTGCATATAAATCATTTTCATATGCAAACAAGTCACATGTGAAATGCAGTCTTTGTCATTTCCACCCCTCTTCAAATGTGAATATGAGTGCATCTAACAGTTCACACGTCTTTCACCGTTTTTCACAAATTATTAAAAATCCATGATGAATCAAGTGATGAGATTCTACCCACTAGCAATTGTTGTCCTTCTGAAGAGGATCAACGAGTCAGATCAGGAAAAAGAGGCCACATAAAATCTAGAAAAGTAGATCTAACGGTCTGGCTTTTTTGGAAAATTTCTCACAATCCATGCTTGATCAACGGTTCAGATTTTAGCTCCTAGCCGCCTTTAGGAGCCCACAGAATTGTCAAATTTGAAAAACCTAGACCGCCTTTACACCCTTTTTTTTTCACTTTAGCGACAATGAATGTATCCAATGGTTCTGCATTTTTCACATATTTCTAAAGATCCATGATGAATCAGGACTTGATATTTGATATCATAGCCGTGTTTGGAAGTTTGAAAAGGATTAACAGCTCGGATTGTGAAGCTGGGACTCACAAAAGTCCAAAATGAAGAATCTAATGGTCCAAAGTTTTTCATAAATTTCTCACAATTCATGATGATCCAACATGATACTGTGGCCGTTTTTTGACCTTCTCTACAAGATTAATGGCTCAGATCATGATGTAGAGACCACCTCACGTTTAACCAGAAATTGAAAAAAAAAAAAAAAACCAGTAATGGGTGTTCTAGCGTCAAAGGCACTGCAGCAGCGCCTTTTTTTAGTGCATGTGAGGTTTGGTTTCACACCTGTTGCAATGGTAAAAATCAACCACTGTTTTTCACACCTTTTTCACATAAGCTTTTCACACCTGGTGAGTAAATGAGCGAAACAAATGTCCTTCATGTGAGACCGATTCACACGATGCCCCATTTACATACGTAAATGGCCAAAACAAACGACCCCTTATTATTCAACCAATATCTCCTTGGAGAATTATATTGAAAGGGTTTTGAGACAGTACTTAAACAAGCATAAATAAGCACTACATTGCTACATCACATTTGTAGTACAATTTTGTCTCTGAATTTGTACAGATGACTTAGTGAATAGATTGGGGATAGTTCAATTTTAGTATCATATGGAAGTGATGCCCCCTGTAGGGGCTTTACCAGACATTCTGGTGGTTTCATATTTAGTTAAATCTAACCCAATAAAGCCTTGCTGACCTTTATATTTTGGGCTTATTATTGGAGCGACAGCTTGTAATTCAGGTAATTAGTAAATTGGCCAAGTCAGGATGATCCAGGCAAAACACAGACAGCTGCCCTCCCTTATCCAATCATGTATCCGTTCGTCTATGCTGTTGAAAACTAACATCTTCCAAATGACTTAAATGAAGATGGATCATGCTCATCCATGTGTAATGAGGATAAAGGTGTGTGACCATCATTCACTTCCTCAATATCGTTACCATCATATCATGGAACAATTCCTGTGTCTGCAAGGTATTTTTAACCTGAAGAGGGTCCAGATCTAGCTTATATATGGACCTCATTTGGGTCCCACCTGAATGCATCCAATTGTAGGGAGTAGGTAGGATGTAAAGGTCTCACTTTGGACTAGGATTGGCTGCTGTTGATCATATGAAGGCCAAGACAGGTTCCACAAGGTGATCCCACATAACATAATGATAAATCCAAAAACCAAACCAAACCAAGCCTTTTCCCACTAGGTGGGGTCGGCTATATGGATTTGACGACGCCAATCAAATCTTTTTAGGGCCATGTCCTCCGTTAGATCCATGTAGGCAAGGTTATGTTTAATAGTTTCTTTCCAACTATTCAGGTTAAATCCATATGTGATAAATCCAAACATAGATAAATATGTGATAGATAGATAGAGAGAGAGAGAGAGAGAGAGAGAGAGAGAGAGAGAGAGATTACCTCGATCTCATTCATCAGTTTCATGGCCTCAATAATGCAAATGACCTGACCTTTTTGTACCTTGTCTCCAACCTGAAGAACCACAGTTGTACTTAATTAACAGAAGCACAGATACATAGAAGCAAACACCATATACCAAAACCTGTGATAAAGAGCAAGTATTCTTCACCAGAGTGAATCACATTACCTTAACAAATGGTGGCTCCCCAGGTGCACGACATCGGTAAAATGTTCCAGCCATGGGACATTTCAGTGGTGGATGTGATGACTTGCTTGACTTTGCCGGGGCAGGGAGTGCAGGAGGAGCTGTCGATGCAGGTGCTGAAGCAGAAGGCCTAGTAGCAGTCTGCACTGGTGCTGGTTGAGAAGGAAGCATAGGTGCAGAAGGGGGTTGCATCATAACCATAGGAGCTGTGGTTGGTTGCGGGAAAGCCTCCTTTTTCCTTATAATGAGCTCACAATCCCTTTGCTTCAGCTTTAGCTCCATAATATCTCTTGAATCCACAAGCCTGCACAGGTAAGAGGAGAGAGAAAGGGGGAAGGGATGGGTGAAGTTATTGAAGTATGAGCATCATCCAACATTCTGAAAATTCGATTGGCTACTATAAGTGAGACCTTCTATAACTAGAAGTCTGAAACATAATCAAAACATTGTGTAGCTACAAAAATACATTCATGGAAAAAATGAGACCATGGTTTAAAACACCGGTCTTTATGTAACTCTTTCACCCATTACATAATGCTTGCAGTAGTCACCATTATCGTTATTTGAATATAAAGGTTAAAAAATTACTTAAATTATACATAGGAACTATATTATATATGTGGAATATTTTCTTTTTGTACATTTTTTGAAATCCAAATTGGTGATCTCCAAAACATTCATTTTATAGAACTCTTTATAAAATAGTTTTTAAAGCAAAGTGACCGCACTGAACAAAAAAATGGTTTGTGCTGTAAAACCAGTCGTTACACATTATGGTTTTTTGAAAGGTAAAATTCATTAAAATAAAGCCAGCAGTACAAGAGAACTATACTGACAAGCTAAAGACAAAACAACCCAGACCTGCAGAAAGACCACAAGAAACAAGAAAAAGAAAGGGGGAAAGAAGTAGCAGGACACCGCAACATCCTTGCAATTTAGCATAATTTGGTCTAGCAAGATCCCATGAAAAAGGTGATTTGTAGACACCCAAAAGGCCACAGAAAGCTTTATCTTATCAGAAGCCTTTAATTTACTTGTTTTGTCTGGATTATGCATTTAATATGTACATGTAATCTCATAATGCATAATAATATTACAGTTTAAGACAGAAAGAGGGACGAGAGCCATCCATGGCAACTGCCGATCGGGCAGGGGAGGGGGGGGGGGGGGGGGGGGGTGGTGTGCGGGCGCGAAAGGCAATCTCTTAATGCATAATTGGAGTTACAGAGAACACAGCTCCATTTTATGTGAAGAGGAAGAACTCACGGAACCAATCCTAGATAGATGGGATATGGCCAAGATGATAATAATGATTTTAACAATACTACCTTCACCTTGATGAAAATTTGACAAAGTCTTGGATATGCCCATCAATCGTCATTATTTGCTTTGTAGGGGATGTGTATTCACACATGCCCGCACACATGCACATGCGCACATGCAGAGTTACATAGCCTTTTTTTTAAAATTTTTTTTTTTTTCTTTAATACTACTCAATAAACCAACCCAAGATAGGGCTAAGGCTATTCTCACAATGACGGAAGTCACGGAACTCTTAATGCATAAGTCAATAATATAGGAATTATGGCCAAAGCATTTTTTTTTTTTTTTACATTACCCAATAAGCCAGCCCAAGATAAAAGGGACAACTGGATAAGGCTATTCTGACAAATGATGAAAATCTTATTGCATAGTCTCAATACAATTCTCTGAAACAATGTATTGTAACTAGGTTATTTTTTTTTTCTTTTTTGAATGGTATTATTGTAACTAGGTGATAAAAGGCTATGCTACAACAATTAAAAAAAAAAAAAAAGAATAATAAAAAAAACTAAGCAACCACCAAAAGGGAGTGGCCCCAGGGTTAAGGAGCAAAATAAGCTGTCAATTAGCTCAATCTATGACCAACAATTACATTTGTCATTACTTAATGGCATCAACAATGAAACTTACAACAACCCGCACTTCAGCAAACATTACAAATTTTGTTGAGTAACATATGAGTAGTGCCTAGTGTCATAGGATTTCTCCATAAGAAATCCAAAATCAGATCATAGGGTAAATTATTACAGATTTCAACACTAAAAACCATTAATCAACTCAAGTCTCAAAGTTCCCCTCAAGCAATGATAAATGAAGTTTAAAGTTATTTGTTCTTACTTGACAAGGCTTGCCACTTCGGACATGAAGGCGGAGACAGATGAATCAGGAACTCCAGGTTCTTTAGTTGGTTCTACACCTTTAACATCAGATGATGGTGCCTCAGAATTGGTTGGGGTGGCTGAGGTGGAGTTCGAAGATTTCTCGACAGCAACCTTTTGATATAAAATGATTAATAGAAGGAAAAAAGAAATTGTTTGCAAAAAAAAAAAAAAAAAAAAAAGCTGCGTACCTCATTAATCTGGGCTTTGCAAACAGTAGGATGATTCCTCTTAGGGCCCTATAGAAGACAGTGAAAACTGAATATTAATGGCCAATCAAAAAGCGTATTCACCCCCAGCCCCTGTGGCAAAAACATTCTGCACAACAAATTTATTGGTGACCAATGTCCTCAAAATCGAATCTGAACATAAAATTATTAGTTTTTTTTTTTTTTTGTTGACATCTCTCACTCTTTTGTGGTTTTTTCCCCAATGTTATGTATTGGTAAAATCATAAGGGTGAAACCTTGGATTGAATAAAAAAAAAAAATCAGAGCATTCTTCGGTGAAATGTCGGAAAGTTTTGTCAAAAAGGAATGATAAATATTCCACAGCAAACTATATAATTCCATAGCAAACCATTACCATACCGATCATCAAATCATGCAAATTAAGACTTCTGATTTCAGTAAAGTTAAGAAATCATGACATCTCTGCAGAATGTGTGCCACATTTATCATAGTTCCATCCTACCAACAGAATTGCATCAATGTCATATAATCTGGTCTAATTGCTATTTACACTATAGCTCTACATGATTGTCACCAACCTGGTCATAGGTTTTGCAGTAACAAAAAATAAAAATTTAAACCTGGAACCCATAAATCTCCAATGGAAATTAAACTAAGGTAACTGTGGGATACAATATCAGGAGCTCCCTTGATATAACATTCACAAGTCAACCATAAACATATAATAAAAATATAAGAGGATTTCCACTGCCATTTGAGTCCTACAAGTCAACTCATCACCTCAGATACAGTTAAATACATGTATGGCTATTCATCCATCCAATTCCAGAGTTTGAGCCATTTTAAACGGAGTCAAATAAAATGAATATAAAGCTCGAGGATTTGACAACAATGCTCATAAAAAATACTCTCTATTCACCATACCAATCAATTGGCTCATCCATTCAAGAACTCATGCCGGGCACCATTTCCAATTTACAAGTTCTGGCCACAAATGACCTAGATCCATGTGGCTTGGCCTCAGAAGTCAGAAGTAGTATTCCATTTACCAGTCAGATCTAGAAACAATCGCAAGCGCAACTGCACAACCCACGGGCCAAATATCCTGCCAAAATATGGTACTCCTGACCCATAACCATAGTTTAAAAACTCAGTGTTGCTCTTTAAACTCAGTTGAGTTGCTCATATCAGTAGCAAAACAGAGCGTTCCATGAGAAACTCAGTCCTTCACAAGTTTCAGTGGGACATGGGTTAACACAGCTGACACAGCCAGAACTAGGTCAGGACTCTGTCAAGATTCAAGAATATTATTAGAAAGCATTCCTATTTTATTAATTATTTATTCAGATCAGTTCTTGGCCTTTCTACACAGTCATGACCCAGCCTGGTCTCTGAATGAACTTGGCCCAGTAGCTTTCAGTTTCACAGCCAAGACTTGATTCCCAGTTTCTAAACTATGCACATAATTAGTGCAAGGCCCCAGACAATATCCAAAGATGATGATGATTATTGAATTGAACTGCCTTCCCAAAGTCAAATGGATGCAATCAATCTGTCATATCCTGCAATAAAGAAAAATAACTAACCCTTGAACAGTTATGGAACAGTGAAACTGCTAATTCAATCCTAAGCAAAACTGCTTCAGATTCTAAAAAATCTGCCATCTGCAAAAAATCTACTAGAGATAAAACACATAAAAACCAGTTCTATAATGCAGCACACATCCACAAGCAGATGACCATTAAAAATAGAAAAAGAAAAAGTAACAGCAACATCAACATAACTAACCCCATTTCTACCTATCAAACAACAATCAATGAATCAAAACACACTGCAAATTAGCCAAATCCATATTTTACAAAGAAGTAATCACCTGAAACCGTGTAAAGCGCGGCTGTTCTAGTGAAGATCCGCCTATCAGTGAGTGCCTCCGATACGCAATCGGTGAAAATGAGACCTTCGAATGCTGCTGCAGATTCTGCAGTCGCACGCCCGATGAAGCAAATGCCGAGCATTTAGGGCACGGAACAGAGATTGAAGCCATATGGATGCTCTAAACAAAAAAAGAGAGAGACTAATAGACAATGAAATGAAGCAAATGAAGAAGATTTTAGGGAAACTAAGGAGCAGTAACCCTAAAATCTACCGATTTGTCCCGAAACCAGATGATAGAACCAAAGGCAGAAGATTTAGGGCAGGAAAGTGAGAAATCAATCAAAAATATGTTGTTCTAGACAAAATCGAAAGAAACGAAGCTAATGAAAAGCCGATTTAAATCGAAAACCACACCGAAGGCCCGAAAGACCAAAACTTTCATCAAATCAAACGAAGCAAAAGCAGACGATTAAGCGCACAACACTGAGGAATCGACCTAGAAATTAGGATTCCCGATTTCAGTCGACTGAATGCGGGAAGAAGAAAAAAAAACACGAGAATTGCCGTAAAGACTCCCAACTTTCACAAAAAGTCAGATCAAGCGAAGCGAAAAACAGAGCATTAAGTGCAGTACAGTACAGTAAGAAATCAAACCTCAGAAATCTCCGATCCTAAAGAGAATCAGAAGAAACGAAGCAAATCCCTAAAAACGAAGTTGTGCTTTTACAATTCAGATGCAAACAAAGTAAATGAAGTGGATTTAGAGGAGCTTGAATAAGACGAACGAAGAGAGCGTGAGAGAGAGAGAGAGAGAGAGAGAGAGAGAGAGAGAGAGAGAGAGAGGTATGTAGGTGAAGGAGGCGACGAAATCAAAGAGAAGAGATGGAAATTTCTAGAAGAATATATGTTTCTTCAGTTCGATGAAAACGAGAGGGAGAGAGAGAGAAAGAGATTGAAGGAATCATCGCCACCTCCACACTCGCTCGAAGCGGAAAAACGAGAGAGAGTAACTCGTTCGTCCTCTTTCACGCGGATCTCGTCTTACTGAGGGGAAAAAAATTGGAAAACAGAAAATGAACTTGTTTGGTTGCCTGCATTTCCGTGGAAACAAGATATGATAGAAAGCTGCAATTCCGTGGAAACTAATAATCATCAGCCAATGATCTACAAAGAGTGTTGTTCAAAAAGTAGACTTTTTGGAAGGATGGAAGTGCCCTTTGCCTTTGGTCATGATTTTGCGGTCTAGTTGCAATATTGTCCCATGTTTGACTCACTGTATAAAGTTCACATCGCACTTTTTTCTCTTTATCCTCGATTCGGATTTTGAAAAAAGGGCGTTGTTGCACATTCAAAAATATTCCTCTCCATTTTTTCTACTTCTCTCTGCAAACGAGTGATTTGATTTTTGAATAAATATAGAACGTGGAACTCTAAAATCACAGAACACCCAAAAAAAAAAAAAAGAAAAAAAAAGCTAAGTTAATATTGTAAATCGGAATTTCCTCCGTACTAAAACACTTAGGACACATTTGTGTACACATCCTTTTCATAAAAAGAGGAAATTGTCACGTCAGTAAATTCCATAGAAATGAAAACCTCGGAAAATGATTTTTGTAGAATTTAGAAATTCATGTTTGGTGTTGCGGCTATGGATTCCTTATAGAAAATCAAAATTTCATATTCGGTGATATAATTTTTTTAAAGAAAAATAACATAACATGTATATTATTTATTCAACATTAAATAATAATTTATATAAAGAAATAAAAAAAAAAAAATGAAAGAGTTGAATGGCTTTTGGATTGAAATGGACAAGAGAGGAAAAAAAGGGAGAAGTTTTCCGAGGAAATCCATTTTCTATACCCCTTATAGGAAATTCATTTCCACCATTATCAAGGAAAAGTTTGACGAGACATGAATGCATTTCTGCGGAATTGTTCCGCACCAAACGCTGGAAAACCGTTTACTTTTCCGTGGGAAAGTGTTACACAAATATGCCCATATTGGAGACTAACTTATAACTCATCTAAAATAGGAGTCTCCCAATCCGAAGCTTGGCTCCCATTCAAATGGAATGGATTGTTTGATTGACTTTGCACTCATTTTGGACGGTAAGAATTTGTTAGCCATTTTATCAAATGATTAGGATGATGACTTTAGCCTCCCCTCACCGTACCCAAGTACGTTGGGGGGGATCGTCCCATCCCCAAGTGGGGCACAATAAAGTGGCATGAAAAAAAACATAGAAGAAAAGAACTCTACTCCCCGAGCTGACGCATTCCTTTGACTTGCCAAATTGAGTTGGAGGCATGAGTCCACAAGGTATTTGCCAAGAATTAAAAATAAATGTTGTACTGAAATTTTAAACATGGCCCATATGTGCAATATGACTCCATAAGATAGCATCAGTCATTCACATTCTTGATAAGGGGGATGCATATTGCCAATGGAGGTCCATGCAAGGCAACGGCTAATCATCATAATCATCATTGTAGCCTTATTCCATCGTAAAAACGGCCGGTCTTGTATTTTAACTTTTTAGATAAAAAAATGAAGTACAGTGATAATCACCCTACGGTAACCACAAGATAAGAGTGTGTAAATTTTAATCTCTAATCAATTAAAAAAAAACATAAGATTAGTCATTAACTCATCAGCTTATGTACCGTTCTTCAGCCAGCTGATATGGGTACGAGACTTGAATACATGTCCTAAAATCAAACAAAGCAACGAATGTCCCTTTCAATCGATTGGGAGAGCTTTATGTTGCTACATTTAAATGGCAGTTGACACCGACGAAGAAACATTAAAAAGGCAGTTGTTCAACCACCCTCACAACCAAATTTCTCGTCTCTCAGTAAATGCCTCTCATATGGGGCCATATCTTCATGCCATGCTGATAGGATTCCACGATGCCATCCAAAAATATTCTAATCTTTTATGAGCACAAATGGTTTGGTGCATATTAAAAGAAAAGAATTTGAAATTAATTCTTCTGAAATCTGCAAAAAATCCTTTCCTTATTAATGGAAAACGATCTCTTGTGCATGGTTCACTCGGGCAAAGAATCTAGATCTGATGAGATTTTACCTCACGGTGACGTATTGGCCCACCCACACTCACCATGGGTCAAATCCTCGAAGGATCTCCATTGTCCTAGCTAAAAGGCAGAGGCGGAACGGCTCCGGCTCCAGAATGTGGGTCCCATTTAGCCATAATATATAGAGCCCTAAATAGGCTCCATTCCAAAGTCTCATCAAAACACTGCTATTTTTGCATGGCTCATCCTATAAATAAAGTTTTTTCATTCATCAAATGAAATACATATAATAATAATAATAATAAAAAAAACCAATAAATGCCGAAAGCAACATTCATCCATTCATATAAAGCATTCTTTCATCCACAACCATATGCCTAAACAAATATTTCAAATTTTTTTCACGTATCTATTATTCATCTACAACCATATGCCTAAACAAATATTTCAATTTTTTTCATGTATCTACTATTCATCTACAACCATATGTGTTTCCATTTTTAATCCATCCATATAATGCTCTACATATCCA
>QPKB01000004.1:27757382-27776017 GCA_003546025.1 Camphora micrantha | reverse complement strand
AGAACAAAACAAGGTGGCTGGAAAACATCAATTACTTGAGCAGATCAAAATGCATAGAGCAAAGGTTTTTAAAGATAAAATTTCCTGAAACCTATCCTCTAAGAAATCAAGGTGACAACTCGTTATCTAAATTAGGCTGAACACTCATTGTCTAGTTATAGAGATGCATCGATCTCGATCCCCACCATCCAAAAGTAACAAAGTTTACAGCTGCATCTCCATCATCCAAAAGTACATAGTTTACAGCTGTGAAAATGCTGCTTTCAAACCAGCATATATTGTGCCTACGCTTGTCTATTCAGAGAACACACTACCCAACCATGCAAAACATGACCCAATCACATGAAATGAGAAGTCTACTGGATTGCAAGTCTTGTAATGCAATGCCGTATATCATATAGCATAAAAAATTCTACTCTCCATTTTTGCAGGGTACAAACAGGTGACTGATTGCTAACCAGGCTACTTCCATGAGATCCAGGTTTGATAACTTTGATGGAGGTTCTATTATGTTAAAGTAGATGTTTAAATCTGTGGGGAAAAAAAATATCAAAGAACCACCATAGAAGCCCTTTTCTTGATCGTCAAAGAATCACTGAAGCCCTTTTCTTGCCCAAAGTACAAAAAAAAAGGGTAAAAAAGAAGAAAAGAAAACCCAAAAATCCACACTGCAGATTCCATCATAGAGTACTGAAACTGGAAAAGAAAATATGAAACCAGTTGGAGAAAGATTAGAGGAGGGAAATCGTCTTACCAGCAGACGTGACTTGGATCTTTTGAATGTAGATGACTGTTGAAATCCCAGACATCGTCGGAATGCCTAAGCACTGTGTTGGAAATCTGAATTCTTCGAATGCTGGAAGGCCTCGTACCATTCAGAAATCTTGCAAATCTGGCTTCCTGAATGACCGGGATTTATGATATCCCATATATCCCTCAATCAAATTAAGCATTGACTGATGGGAATTCAGGAATCCCAGAAAGCCTGAATCCATGTCTAGAATGCTTACGCAACCAAACAGGCCCAAAGGTTCCTCTCCACCCAACTAGTGGACACTTCTCTCAATCTCTCTGCATACATACAAAGTGGAGAAAGCTAACCGTGAAGAAAAAAGAGGTGGGTCCTATGCCCATTTTGATACTGCTGTTGACAGACCGGATTCAGGCTGGTCTCATTGTATCCAGGCCCAATGAGTCTGTAAAGTGTATACGATCAAATAGTAAGTCCAGGCCCAGGCCTGAACCTCAGAACTCCGGCCCGACTCCACACATTTAGGAAAACCCGTTTGTACATTTGGATCTGGATCCAGGTTTTAGGACCCAAAATGAATTTATAAAGAAAGGTGAAAACCATAAAAACTTTTTATATGGTGCATGTATATTTTATGTTGATACCATTTATTGAGGATATAAAATAATACAAAACAAAGTAAACACAAAAAAAAAACCAGGCCTAATATGAGTCTTAAGAGTCTTGTAATCTTAGGTCCAAATCTATCCTGAAAATGTATATAGGTCTCTCCCATTGGCCCCAAATGCATGGGCCGGACCTAGTCTGAGTCCAGCACTGTTGCCTTGGATGAAGAAGAAAGGTGGAAAAATTAACATGGAAGTACTGTAAACAGTTCTCTCATTTACTCAACATCCAAATGCAGGTTTCTGCAAGTTTGTCCAATTTCATTTTCTCCTCTTCCCTCATTCAGACACCCTTAAAAGAGGACAATGCAAAAACACAAATTGGCAGTCAAGATCCCACAATTATATTTGAAACTATTTAAGTCATCATCCAAATTCGTCTGTAAAATGCAAATGGTTACAATTGTTCACCCAAGCAATCCAACGCTGGAAGATGAAAGTAGAGTGGTTGTTGGCATGGCTCAGATTGTTGTATTCTGCCAGAAAATAAGCGTTCTGTATGATAACATGCAACTGTACACCGATAGGGGATAGGATGACCCCTCCCCACATGATGATCGTCATATGACCCATGGAAGGAAGAGGGTCCATGATTGGATGACTGAGATTTACTTGAAGAAGACTTTCTGCCCATGGCTCATCCACAGTAATCTAAATCACAAAAAGATTGGCATGCCTGTGCAGAATGCAGCTTGTAACTGGCAAAGTTCATTAAACCCACATGACATGCAGCGACTGAAAAAGGAGAGGTTTTAAGCAAGGCAAATGATGGGCCGCTCTATGGTGCAACATTTAGAGCTGATTATTTGATTGAGATCAGAATGTTGTTACAACGCAAAAAAATTCATAACAAAAACACCAACCATGGAAATCTTTCCATGGAAAATTGGTGTGTGAGGAGGGAAAAACAATTGGACTTCGGTTGATTAAATTTCTGAGGCCATGCAGAGGCCGTTGATAAATAATGGGATACCTAATATCGGAGCCAGTATGTGCGGCGCCTGAACCAGTTGTAGTCAGGAAGACTCTGAATGGGTCCCATTGCAGCAATTGCAATCTCCTGCAAAAAACCAACATCAGAATTCTCCAGCTACAATAAATTCCTAATTCCTGATCTGAAAAACAATGGCGTCAATGGTCCAAACTACAATAAAGACAACCTTTGCAGAGATGACTGAAGATACATTTGGGTAACTACAAAAGGAAACCCTTCACCATTATGTTTTTCAAATAATCAATCAGTGCAATTTTCTACTGATTAAAAACCTTTTTGACAACTTAGCCCTATGGAAGCATATAGATGTAAAGAAGTTGGGTTTTACAAAGCCCACCCAAATTATATGGGATAAGGCTTCAATGATAATAATAACATTTTTAAGATAGAAACTTTTACTAATACATGATTGGAAGTTTGACAGTGCCTTTAATATTGATATATGAGCATGATATAAGATCTAGTCTGAAGCACACAAGTTCATTATTGAATAGCTCTAGCTTTCAGATTGTGAAGATGCAATCATCCTTACCCTGTCAAATATAAATCGGTTTGCTACTCGTTTGACCGTGCTTGCATCGACTGCATCGATCCTAGCAAACAGTTCAGCGAACGGGATCCTGCGGCCATATGTAAGTAGCTGCAAGAACAAGCAGATCAAGTTTAGTGGGTTGGAAGAGTGGGGGCTGGGGACTCCATTTTCACTGTTTGCCGGTGTGCTTGTAAGAAATTTGGATTGATTCTACTGTCAATGAAAGATTACCTGGCGGCCAATGTCTTCTGCAACTGGACTGGTTCCATCAATGTGAAGTAGCAAAGAAGATTTCAGCTGTGAAACAATATTTCAATAAAAATTTACATGGAATTGCTGTGTTTCTTCTTTTTTCTTCCTCAAATCAGTATGAGACAATGCAACAAATCAAAAAAAAAAAATCTCTTTCAGACTTTTTCACATCTCACTCTCAAATACATTGAAGCATGATCATTCCTCTCTAAATAGTGCTGAACTCCTGAGGCATGTATCAGAAATTCACAAGTAATGAAAGCTGCTATTGATAGAATGCCATTCCAAAAGGCCAAAAATACATGTTGCCGTTTTCATAATAAGTGTTATGTAAACGGCACAATGTCGACAATACATTATGTTCGTATCATACAAGAAAGGCCTTTACGGCTTTACCACATTTCTCTATTGAATAATTACATAAATCCTTAGGTAAAAAAAGGAACTGAGCTGGATCCTTTTTTTTTTTTAATAAACTGAACTACAAATGATTAAATCATACAACTTTTCAGGTGAAGCCACATTAAGAATGAAGAAGCAGCATAATAGTGAAATGGACAAGGTGTTGAGGTGCTACCTGATTGCGAGCACGAGCAACATCAGCTTCTGAAACGCGGTATGACAACTTGCTGATCTCGTACATGATTGCATATGCCAAATCATCCAGGCAATCCGGCTGATAAGAGAAGGTTGGGAAAAAAAATATATCAACTTAATGTCAAGCTATATTCTATACATCCATGCAAACTACTCTCTTTGTTTTTATGATAACAACCTCATTATCAGTTATGCTAGTCTATCAACACAGATAATATCAGTAAGGAAAGTATGATTGTAAATTTCTATTTCATATCTAGAATTTAGATAAAATATTAACTGAAACATCTTCAGTGGATAGAAATTTCAAAAGTAGCAGGATCAATAAAATAATGTCTGTCTGCTCTTAAGGTAGGCCTTACAGCCAAAAACCAAATTGGTATCACTAATAGATTAACAGGTTGCAGGGTAAGAATGGATTTTTACAAAACCTTAAATCGATCTAACCTGCGCAATGGCATAGACACCAAAGAGGCCAGTGTCTCTGTAGTTGGTGTTAAAAGCTGTCATGCTCTCCGCTATTTCATTAATCCCAACTCTCTGTACCAACTCTGACCTGTTTAGAGTTCAGCAAAAGCAGTCAGACCACACAGACTCAACAAGTTTCAAAAAGAGATGGAGACAGAAAATGCACCAGAAACAAACATATAAGTCCCTTCGAGAAATATTAGGTGTTGACAGTCTTACCATGAAACACACACACACACACACACACATATAAAAAAAAACTGTGACAGAACTTACCCCATGTGCTTTCCACCACCCATATTCTTATTCCAAGAACCTAGCATAGATTGCATGATCATCAAAGCAATTGAATCTGGATCTGTCCAAGATGCTCCACTAAATGCAACTGCAAATTGCGCAAGTGGAACATCATCATCAATTATACGAACCTACAATATCAAGAAAAGAGAACAAGATTAAGAAATGTCTTCAATAAGGAAAATAATTGAATACTAACATTTTTTATTAAAAAAGTAAAAGTCCCATAAATATTAAACCAAATTCCAAACACAGTCGAAGGCCTGGAAACCCACTCTTTACAGGAGACTTGACTGGTAGTTGCCTAGTTGGCTCCTCTTGGTACATGCATGATGCTAGTACATAGGGAACTAGCTGACTCCCTAATCAGCCTGAATTGTGAAGGGTATCCAACAGGAATCGAAACAGAGGTGGCATGTCTCAGAAACAGATGAGATTGCCACAACATGAGAACAGATAACCTCACCTCAGAACCAGTAAAAACAGCTGGCTCTTTTGCAACCAACTCAGAAACTGTAGTAGGATCAGAAGACAGCTTTGTGAAGAGCTTCTTCACTTGCTCAACTATATCTTCGTGTTTAACTGCACCAGCAGCAACTATCACCTGAACACACAAAAAGTTTGCAGGGAATCAATTGTCTTACCGTCAAGATCAACTTTGAAGTTATAACTCATGTAGCCTAAAACTAATAAAAAAGACACATATATAAAATAGGCCGCTATCATTTAAGCTAACAAAAAGACCAGACAGAATACTTAACTGTCTCAAGTAAAGGGTCATACCATTCTGGGAGCTGTATAATGAGTTGAAATATAGTTTTGAAGATGAGCTTTGGTGATTGTCTTAATATTTTGAGCAGGTCCCAATATGGTTCTACCCAAAGGGGTGTACTGAAACGCGGTTGCATGCAAATGGTCAAAAATAACTTCTTCCACTTGCCCCTCCACCTACAGAAAAGAACACGAAATCTTTATGAATCCATCAGCATGTATTCAAAATCATATGTACAGAGTGAAAAAGTTCACGGTCAGCCAGTGAAAACAAAGGGAAAGAAAAAAAAAAGACAAACAGATTCTCAATTAGTCAAGATGGCATTTATCAGTAATGAATATAAGGAATGACTTGAACAAACAAAGAAAAAATGCAAGACATATGCAGACGTCTACATGGATCCATATTGTTCTTTATGTAGGAGTCACCATGGGTGATCACAGCCCAAAGTTTTAACCCTTCATCTACAGAGCTTCAGTTTATTCATTTCCTGCAGATATCGATGTTCATTCCTCCTGTTTCTTCATTAGTTTCACAGTCCTGCATAAATACAATGAAAAAACATGGATGCAGAAAAGGTGATCGACACATTTGTCTCTCGCCTAATTTTCTGCATCGATTTCTTAACCTGACAACTATGCTTCTTTCCTCAATAATCCTCATACTTTCATAGAAAAAATAAAAAATAAAATCCTCCAAACAAATGGATAGCTTGATTGGAGTTAACTTTCAAGTTTCAAACCACTGATCACCTTGGTCTATGTCATGCATGCTTTCCATGCGTACAAGTTCAATTCAGAGTTTGCAATAAACATCCATCATCAATTTCAATTTCATCGAGAAATAATGCACCAAAAAGTTGAAACTATTCCAATACAATTTGGGCTATCTTCTTTGCACTGTTTTATAATCTATTGCAGTGCATGTTGTAGATTCGGTAGAGAGGTTCGGGTAGCAGAAACCTTGACCTGCATCTCATCTGGGCTAGGCTATGGCAGACACTCTTCCCACTTCTCAAAAACAATTCAGGCATTCTCCAACATAAAAGTTGGAACTCTTCCGAGCTGTTTTGGGTTCTTTTCAAACAGGTTTAAAAAAATCACCACTTATAATTAAAGAAAAACAACTAATGCATTTCTCCAAAAGTGCCTGTTTGTTCGCATTAGAATATATAGGAATTGAATATATAAGGTGGTTAACCAAAAGAAAATACAATTTGATGCTCATTTTTTGGAAAATTCACATCTATGTTTTGAATTCCTATGTATTTAAATATGCAAACAAACAGCCCAAGTGCACAACATCCAATTTATATAGCTCACTACTAAATGAGTAAAAAAATTCTTTCAATCCATATGGGGCTATATGTCATTCCCATTCTATCATCTATTATGGTGTGTGTTGCAAATTCAGTGAACACATTAAACCTAGAAATCTACTTGCACATACAAGATACAATCTTTCTGCCAAAACAGAAAAAACAGAATGCAGGAATTTCAATTTGGGTTGTTTTAGGCAAGCAAAGAGAACCAAATTGCAATATAAACAGCCATGAAAGTAACACATGCTGATTTAATAAAACATGAATTCATCTACAATCCCCCCAAAAATCCTACCTCTTGCATCTCTCTTAGTATGACGCCGCGCTCGCGATCCATCTGATCCTCTTTGAAGCAGGAATTCTGGAGTATATCTGCAAGAATGTCGAGCGCCTTGGGCACGTCCTTATCCATGACCTTCGCGTAGTACGTCGTTTGCTCTCTGGAGGTATACGCATTTAGGTGGCCCCCCATGTTCTCGATCTCCTCCTCCAGCACCCGCACCGACCGCCTCTCCGTCCCCTTGAAGATCATGTGCTCGAGGAAATGCGCGGTGCCGTTCGTCCCGTCGCTCTCGAATCGGCTGCCGGCGTCGATCCAGACGCCGACGGTGGCGGTGCTGGCTGCGAGTGAGGACTCGGTGGCGACTCGGAGGCCGTTGGGGAGGGTGGTGACTCGGGTGGAGGGGGCGGAGAGGATCTGCGTGTGGTCGGAGAGGGCGGGGTGCGGCGAGGCGCGGCGGAGGAAGCGGTGGTCGGGGTTGTCGAGGCGGCGGATCTTGGATTTGACGGCGTCGGCGAGGTGATCGTAGGGCATCGTCGGCGGCAGGATGGGGGCGGATTCCGGCGATTCTGCGGCGGCGATAGCGGCGGAGGAGTGGGAGAAGGAGCGGCGAGGGTGGAGGAGAGAGGAGGGTTTTGGGCGGCGGAGATAGACGGCTAGGATTTGTTTGATCCCCATCTTTTCTACTCCTTCAGATTTCTAGGGTTTGGAGAGAATTGCAGGGTTTAGGGTTTGGAGAAGAAGAAAGGATTTGTGATTTCGTTTGGAGAAGAAACAGGATCGTGCGTGTGACACGTGCGAGGACTTGGCAAGTGTGACACGTGCGTGCAGGGTCCTCAAGCCCGGCTAAATAAAAGGGGATTATAACCTCCGGTGGGTGGGTCGGGTCGGGTCGGGTCTGAGTTGAGAACCATGGCCCATGGGTAGTTTGTTCATATCCAACCTAAATTCAACCCTACCCACGGAGACTGTGAGTAGACCAATCACGGTACGGGACATTACTATGGGCAACCTCAATTTGGACATGTCAGGTTGCCTACGGTGATGTTGTGGACCATGATAAGTCCACTCATGGTGACCATGGGATAAAGCCTTATAGGATTTGAATTTTAATAAAAAAAAGGGTTCAACCATAGGATATGATAGTGGGTTGGACTAGGGTTCATTCCTCAATTGTATATTGTCATTGAGATTATTATGAAGAATTATTGTCTCAATAAAAAAAAAAAGTTGTTTTTTCTCCAAATATAGGGCTTTCCTTGAGATGTTATTGGGAAAAATTAGTGAAAGATGAGTGATGTTATATAGATGATCAAATAAAAAATTAAATATTTTGTATTGATTTTTTTCCTTTCCCCATTTTCATGTTTTCCTGTGATATTATTGACAACACCACCTTTGAGGCAAGTTTTCGTATGATTGCGGTTTACTCTATTTCATGACATTTTACATGGGCTTGCTTGGTAACTCTACTAATAGAGTCAAGTAAAATAAAGTTTCCATTTCTCAAAAAAAAAAAAAAAAAAATCACATCAAAAGCACTTTAATTCAAATTTTCCATTAAATTCTTTAAAAAAAAGAGCAACAAAGTAACTCTCTTTCTCTACTAAAAGACAAAAAATCTCCACTTCCCAAAGGTAAAAAAGATTACATCACAAACAACTAAAAATAAAATACAATCACAACCCACTTATATATTTATTCTTTATTCAAAATAAATTTTTCTTCACTCAATTCCATTATTAAAGCCCCAAAGAGGCCAGGGAATCTATTATAATATTTTAAAGCCAAATATATAAGGTATGAGATTTAAACTCATGACCTTTTGTCTTTTTAAATAATTAATTTCCACTGTGCCATATAATACTGATATGTAATTGCTTCACAAAAACAATGTCAAAAGTAGTTAGATGGAGCGGAAACCTTGCCATGTGAGTCATGCCCATGCCTGACGCGGGTTATTATGTTAGTATAATGTTAACAATGATATCACTGCTTACTAAAACATTGTAAAGCAAAAAAAAAAAAAAAAAAAGAAACACTGTCATTCATAGATAACTATTGGGCATTTTCTCATTCATGGGGCATCTAAGGGGTTTTTTCTTGTTAAATCCTAAGAAAATCAGTTTTTTTTTTTTCAAACAGCTAGAGTTTTCCTCGAGATATCATTGGGAAATTTAATGAAAGATAATTGGTAATTTAAATATCTAAAATAAAAAATTGAGAAAATCAGGTTATTTCTTCAAACCTAGAGTTTCCCTCGAGATGTTATTGAAGAATTTAATGAAAGATAATTGATATTTTAGATAACTCAAATAATAAAAAAATTGTTTAAATCTGCTTCTTTTTTTTTCCTTTTGCCATTGTGATATTTTCAAATTTTGCGATTTTTTTAGGGATATCATTATTGTTTTGGATAAATATGGAGATGTTTTCAAAATATTTTTCACAAAGACTTCGAGGCTAGTTTTTGTGTGAGTGGGTGATCTGACATTTTTAATTTTGCAAATAATTTTATTTGATTTTCTAGTTTCTAATTTTTGTTGCAAGAAGCACTGAATTAAGTGCCATGTGTTTGCTACAATGCTAGACATCGATAATTACGTTGAATGAGATTGTATATTATCAAGAGGCCCGAACAAGATGGTTTATCTCATAAAAGTTTCTTCAAAAGGTTTCCATGACAAACTAGAACAGTGGGGCGGAGAAACCCTCTCAATATGGTCGGGGCATTCATTTTGAGCGGCTTGGATAAAATTTGCGGACCCCGGCTGTGGAGTTCCAAAAATTAAACAATCAGCTAGTAGCTGCAAGGCCAAAGCAAAATTACTTTTGGAGTAATGGTTTCATGAAATAAGGATACTGTTCTTCCCAAAAATCTTGTGACATCCCAAGTGTTGGAATCCAGCTGAGCATGGTTGTGCCAAGTAAAATTTTGACATCACAACAGACTAGCTATAGCTGTTCGAGGAATTGTAGGAATTTTAAAGACAGTATTAAAAGAAAAAAAAATTCTAACCATATTCAATTGTTTCTTTGATGTTTGAATTGCTTGTTACTAATTACTAAAAGGTCTTATTGCTATAGGAGTTGATAATGGAAAGCCTGTTCTATATTAAAAGACAATGATCATCCTCCTACATGGCATATGCAGGGAGCTTGGAGACAAAGTTAAGTAAGTAGCCTTCTCAAGTGCTCGGTTCAGTGGACATGTTTGGACATTGAAGCTTCATCTTCACATGGACATGTTTGGACATTGTGTTTCAAAATTTATTGTCATTGAAGCAAATTTATGAATGCTTTTATCCAAGGTTCAACCTCACAAGTGCAAGTCCTTGAGCCCAACCAATGACATCTTCAGGAGAGAGATGTTACACCAAGCAGGTGGATTCCTTTGTTCAAACTCTAAAGACATATGTCCATGTGAATGCTCTATCCAAGGTTCATCATCCTCACAAGTGCAAGTTGGGAGAGAGACTCCTTGAGCCCAACCAAGGACATCTTCAGGAGAGAGATGTTACACCAATCAGGTGGATTCCTTTGTTCAAACTCTAAAGTCTGTATAGATATACAGGCTTCAAATCAAGTCCCATAAAAGTGTTGGACTTGATGGTTTCATGTCACACACGAAAAAAGTAAAAATAATAGATATACAGGCTTTTTTCAAATCAAGTCCCATAAAAGTGGTTACACACGAAAAAAGTAAAAATAAAAAAATTATAATAAACATTGCAAATCCCCTACTGAATTATTTTCCGAAAAAATGTAATTACATTGGTTGCTGTAAAGAACATACAATCAACGAAATGCGATGAAGAATTCTTCATTCACCAATAAAGAAAAAAGGACATTTAAAGCCCTCTCCTCTCTTCACACCATGTCTTCAGTCAGCATGTTGGCACTGATGATAAAGGTTCTTGATGCTGTTCCATGGCACTCATTTGATCTTCTTGTGTTGAGGAATCTGAATCTCGACGCTTTCGGCATTGTTGAATGCTTCAATGACCTTCAACATGCCAGCCAATTTCTCATAATCTTAGGATACTAGATGCAATTAAATGACTCAATTTCAAAGAAGGATAATAATGCATTTTTTAAGTGTTCTTTGTACATAGATATCTTGTATGCACTCAAATCAATCATAATTTCTCATAATAGCTTATATATAGTATGTTGCATGTAAGTATGCATTAGATGTATATAATAGTCCTGGCAAGAACTTGTGTGATAAAGTACATAGATATCTTGTATGCACTCAATCAATCATAATTTCTCATAATAGCTTATACATAGTATGTTGCATGTAAGTATGCATTAGATGTATCATGTATATAATAGTCCTGGCAACAACTTGTGTGATATAAAGTATGCGATGTATGTATGCTCTTGACAAACAGGAAAATGGTGACAAATAATAGGAAAATGGTATTTGGTATTTTAAAGATTCATTCATGCTCATCTAATCCCTTTTAAATTAAGGGAAGTTACAATAAATTCAAATCAATCTAACCCTAGTCAACACAGATATTTACATTTGGTATGATACTCCTAATTATATACAAATAGGATTCCACTAATAATATATACAATACATTGGTCTATGAGACATGCAAGCTAAAACATTCACAAAAATCCAAATCCCAAATTAAAAAAGACTTTTACCCATTTGTGGCTCCCTCATTTGGTATGAGACATGCAAAGCTCAAAAATTCACAAAAATCCAAATCCCACATTAAAAGACTTTTTACCCATTTGGTATGATACTCCCACATTAGTGGAATCCAAATCCCCCTAGTCAACACAGATATTTACATTTGGTATGATACTCCTAATTATATACAAATAGGATTCCACTAATAATATATACAGTACATTGGTCTATGAGACATGCAAGCTAAAACATTCATAAAAATCCAAATTTCAAATTAAAAAAGACTTTTACCCATTTGTGGCTCCCTCATTTGGTATGAGACATGCAAAGCTCAAAAATTCACAAAAATCCAAATCCCACATTAAAGACTTTTTACCCATTTGTGGCTTCCTCATTCAACATGAGGTGCAAGAGATGCAAGATAAAATTTCCTAGACAATAGATTACATATATATAGCAAGAACTTACAGAACATCATTCAACATACCCATAAAAGAACATTCCTGGATAAACAATAATCATTCAAACTCCTACTCCCCATAGTACAGTACATTTGTGGCTCCCTCATTCATGAGGTGCAAGAGATGCATGCTCAAAAAAACTCACAAAAATCCAAATCCCTCATTCACATGAGGTAGAAGACTTTTCTAGACAACATTTGTGGCTTACAGAACCTCATTCAACATGAGGTGCAAGAGATGCAATATAAAATATCCTAGACAATATATTACATATAAAAACAAGAACTTACAGAATATCATTCAACATGCTCACAAAAATCCAAATCCCTCATTCAACATGAGGTGCAAGAGATGCAATATAAATTTTCCTAGACAATATATTACATATAAAAACAAGAACTTACAGAACATCATTCAACATACCCATAAAAGAACATTCCCCATAAAACATTGCTGGAACATAACTTGGTTACCTTTTGGGGATGAAAGGTCTGTCAAAATAAGGCATGGGTTGAGCCCTTGGCACAAGTTCTCTCCTCAATCTTCTGATTTCTTCCTCTTCTTCCAGCTAAAAAGAAACCCACATATTTCAACTTTAACTGAAGAATTTTCTCTAAAACAGTATATTAGATTTTCATTTCAATCAGTCCTTTTAAATATAATAAAATCATACCTTTTGTTGCCTCTCCTTTTTCAATCTGTATTGTTCCATTAGGGATAACTTTTCAGCAACCTATAAATGAGAGAATCATAGTTAAAAATTAAGGGAAAAAGTGGCTCTCATGTCAGTTGCAGTAATGCCAGTAATATACCACACAATCTAAACAGATGAATGCTAATATTTTAACTAATATTATAAATAAATGAGAAGCTTACATGGTTATCAAATTCAGCACGCTCCACTGCTCGCACATCACTGTGAAGTATCAAATCAAGCGGCATTGTGTTGTCTTTCATTGGGGGCTTCACCAAACACTGAGAAATTACGCCCCCAATATGTTAAGCAATATAAAAATAACAACAATATGGCACATTAGACATTACAAGCAACATTTTGCATGTATGAACGCATGAGAATTTAATCAATTATGTGAGACGGGCGAAGTAAGAATTAATGACTTATGTTCCTCAGCATGCTTTACCAAAATGAAAACATACTATAATTAACCTTAATTTCCTTACCTAATGGACAGGAGATAAAACTAAACAGACTTACAAAATCAGTTTTATTCCTTACCTAAATGGACAGGAGATAAAACTAAACATATTTACAAAATTAGTTTTATTGTTTATTCAAAATAAAATATCTTCTTAAAAGCTATTCTAAATAAACAGGGAATCGAGCCTGCAAGAGAATTACAATATTATTACAATGTAGGGCAAGATGACAACCTTCACATTAAAGAATGAAAATCTTTCATAGTAATTTAGGTATACTCAACCTGAATGTCATCACATGTGTCCCATCAATTAGGGTTCACCTTATTGAGTTATTAACTTTGGAAGTTAGAACTCTGTGTTTGGTTCATGCATGTATAAGTCAACTTTGTGATTGTATTTTTTCGGACCTATTCAAAGCCATGCTGCTCTCTGTCACTCCATTAATTAGGGTTCACCTTATTGAGTTATTAACTTTGGAAGTTAGAACTCTGTGTTTGGTTCATGCATGTATAAGTCAACTTTGTGATTGTATTTTTTCGGACCTATTCAAAGCCATGCTGCTCTCTGTCACTCCATTGTCTTCATTGGTACTTACTTGAACATGAAGTTGAGATCAATAGTGGGAAGGACATTTAAAATGTGGTTTGCATTTTAATAAGATATAATTAGAGGTGTTTGAGATTTGATTTTAATTTTAATCTTAAATGAGGAGATTGATCTCTCTTGATAATTTTTTAGCATTTAGATTTAAAACATTTAGCCAGACTGATAAGTTACATGGTGAGACAAGGTTTTTTTTATTTGTTTTTTAAGTTTAATTGATTTTGTAGAATTTATCTATGTATGCGGATTCACAGTGTTACTTGAAGTGAAACTTTTCTGCATGGTTTTTATTTTTATTTTTATATTCCTTTATTCTTTTATATTCTTTCTTCATTGTTTCTCTTCTAGCACGTCATGTGTGAGTTATTTCTGCCCTCCAGTGTACATGAACAAACTATATCAAATGACTATTGTTATCCTTGTCTTCTTCTCAATCCGTTTGTATCCTTTCTTCTTTTTCTTCTTCCACTCATTCCTAGATTTTTCCTTCCTTGTACCTCCACAAACCGGTCTTACCATTTGCATCTCAATCACATTTTATTTTGTTTCTTCTCATTTCTTTTTCCCCAACATTCTGCTCCAGACAAAAAAGCAAGTCTAATTGTCAACCTATAAAAAGAGATGGCCCCTCAATCCAAATGACACTTGATGATTGCACAATGCTCAACTAGCTTGTCTTGAAAGTAAGCTTTTACAATGATAGAAATTCTACTCCCATGTTCTTCTGATTGCTTCATATTTATTGTCTTTGTTCCTCACCCATGAAGATAGACACAAAATTGGAAAAGGCTTATCAAACATTTGTAAGATACTTATATTTTGCTATCAAACTTCCATAAAAGAATATCATTATGGGATTGATTCTTTACATCAAATATCATTCGGTAAAGAAAATAATAAACTTCCACCATGTTGGAACTTAAAAAGAACTTAAGCATGCAGGAATTGGAATCAGAAACATTCAAAATTCACAAATGGCTATATCCCCATAATGCAATAATACTTAGGCATCTTAGTCACTCCCATGAAAAAATGCCAGGAACGAAATTGATGGTTTGTTACCTCTGGCTCATCTGTTGTCCATGGGAGGCCCTGTGCGACTGGTATTCGTTGTTTCTTCTCCTCCATGATCATCTCTTCCACTTTCTTGTGGAACTCTTCTTTTTTAAATCTCCCTCGTTGCTGAATTAAAAATTGATTAGCTAGATTATTACACAAATGGAGTTGATTCAGAGTTGAAAAGTATAACACCTATAGTTTGCAAACCAAGAGGCAAGTTTACTCTGATATAAAATCGAAGATGTCTACCTAGTTAATTTCCATGATAGTATGCAAAGCCAAACAAAAACACAAATCAAATATAGGTGTTAATTACTACCTGCTACTACCATTCTACTGCTGCTGGTGCTACTACTACTACCCCAAGTACTATTTGATGGGAACAAACAATGTCAATTTGGAAGAGAGACACCAAGCCGAAAGGTATTGTAACAGGAGGACTCGTGCAACATATCATGATCATCATCAAAGACTTATCCCATCAAGCCAGGGTTGGGTAAAAGAGTTCAACCAGTGAACAACCAGACAAGCTAGCATAGCTCTCTAGGGCCCGTTTGCTTGCATGAGAAATAAATACATAGGAAATCATGGTCAAATGGACTCCAAAAGGATTATTAAAGAGGTGAGAGGTGAAGGATATATTAGATGCAACCCTCACTTTCCTAGGATTTGAATTTCTAGGGTATTCATTTCCCATCTTCCCTTAATTCATTTTCCATGTAAGGGGTGATAATTGGTCATTTTTGGAAATTCATTTTTGGCCACTTTTATAAATAGAAATCTTACCATTCCTATGTAATCAGTTATACTAAACAAACAGGTCCTAAGGAGCCAAGCAAGTCAAGTTAGTCTCCCCTCTTTGTGTGTCCACATGCACAAATGTATTTGAATTAGAGTGACCATGTTAGTCTAAAGAAAGTACACAAAGGCTGGCTAGTTTATTCACTAGCAAAGATCTATTAAAATCTCCATCCATGTGGCTCGAACTCATCTCTTTTGGTTCGGATCACATTTATGAGTTTTGCTCCTCCACTTGACCCATATGAGAAGCCATGCACTCAGTAGGTTCTTTCTCAGAAGGGGGAAAAAAAAGAAAAGAATAAAAGAAAAGCAAATACAACCATGTTTCACAGGATCATCTTGTTCTTTCTAGAGAAATTCAAAAACCCGCTCCTCTTAGTACCTAATTCATTTTTTCAGAGAATAAGACAGAAAATCCCAGTCATTGAATTACTGAATAAAAACCTAATTTACCAGCCTTTTTACATATGAATGAAGACCACTTCTTTGATATCTATCTACTTTCACGCAATCAATAAAAGGTCAGGATTGTCCCACTGGGGCCAGCCAATATTGGGGGCATCATCCTAGTATGAGCCCCCATCAAATCAACCATATGCACCACACCAATGGGTTCCATTGTGCATCATCCAATATTGGGGGCCAGCCAATATTAGGGGCTGCATCCAAGTATGAAAGCCCCCACATCAAATCAACTATGTGCACCACAACAATGGGTTCAATTGTGCAAATTCATGGCCTGAACATACTTTGCATAGAAGATCATATAATGAATCACACACACATACACACACACAGAAACTTTCATGTTTAGAGCTTTGATGGGATAAGGCTCTCATGATGGTGATGATAGGTTTCTCCAAATAACCTTGATAACAAGGTGGTGTTTCACATCACTAGCCACCTACCTCTGTTCTTAGCTTAAATGGCTGTTGGCTGGTGACCCTTAGTTGTTTCTCCCATTTCCTTCCACTCTCCCTTTCTGAAGACTCAGAGCTCTGAAAATCCACAAAAACTCAAAGTTATCAACACAGAAACTAATAGTACTAACCCTTTAAATAGAAACTCATTACCCATATTCTTCACCCTCCAAAAAAATGGGTGGACAAATGAAAGTAAAAAAAACAGGTAGAATGCTTACATTTCTTCGGCTCCTCCTTCCTCCTCCCGAAATCCTACTTCCAATGCTAAGATCAAGAAAAAATTGGATGAAGTTCAACATAATGGAAAATAATGTTCCATTTCCATGGCAGTGAAGCACTCCAATGATGATGATGATGATGATGGAAAAAAAACTGAAAACCAAGACATGTCTAGATTTGTGTTTTCATTGATTGCCATTATCATTTCAATTGCTTACCGACCTTCCATGGCTGCTGCTGTCTATCGAAGAAGAGCTGACCGCTGAATCCATATCAAGGTTCTTCGATGCAAAGAAAAGATCACCTGACAAGAAAGAAGGCGAGGAAACGTCGGTCTCTACGGCCTTAGGTCGCAATCCAGGCAATGCCCATTTCATAACTTTGCTTCTTTCTTCCTTCTCATCGTCTTCTTTGTCCTTACAAGGGCTGGAATTTGGAATGGTGAGAATGCTCTCAAAGGCCTTAACCAGATGCAACACCCTTCCAGACCCCAGTTCCGAAATGCTACTTCTGGCTTCTTCAAGCATCCTATTCCGTACTCTTTTCGCCTTCAAACTGCCCGTTTCGACGGAGTACTCGATCTCCTCTGGGTCTGGTATCTCTGTTTCATTCTCAGAGGACCCAATTCCGTCAATGTCTTTGCCTTCTGATTCTTCCCCTGTTTTGCTCTCTCGATCTTCCTCTGCTTCTCTTCTTCCATCGCTTTTGTGGTCAATAGTTTCACTCGAATCGTCTCTCCTTTCAACGCATCGGGTTCCGAAGAAATCCTCCTGCGATGCTGGGAGACTCTCAAAAGCGATACATGGGCACTTCTTGAATCTGCCGGTCTTTTCTTTGCATTTGCAGACAACTGTTGTGGGTACCTCCAATTTCGACTTCTTCTTTGCTACTACAAACTTCCTTTCTTGAATGGTTCTGCTCTGAGAAGTCCCATTTCGAGTTGGTGTTTTTGGGGCAGGTTTCTTCGATTTTGCAGACCCAATTGCTGGGGAATTGATGGGTTTCTTCAAAGGGCTTTGCGTGGAGAGATTGGGATTGGCATTTTCAGAAACTCTAGCCTTTTCAGAGATCAGAGGCCTGGATGCATGTGGGCTTTTTGTGGGGGTCATGGTTCTGGTGTTTCACTGCGAGAAATAGATCAAAGATGAGCCAGAAATTGAAGAAAGGTTGCTGAAAATGAGATTGTTTTCAACAAGAGAGAGAGAGAGAGAGAGAGAGAGAGAGAGAGAGAGAGAGAGGAGGGAGGGAGGGAGGGAGGGAGGAAGAGGGAGGGAGAGTAATGTGCATTGAATTGTTTCTGTTTGTTCCTCTTTTTGAAGTGTGATGGAGAGAGATGAGGTGAAGAGAGGGAAAAGAACGTTAGGCTTAACGCTCTTGTAACGGCTAGTATTTTTGCTGGGGTCTTTTCGTAACCATTGGATGCATTTTTTGAATTCTGATTTAATCAGAGCCGTTGGATTACATTGAGTAGCTTGAGATAGTGATATCGTCTGAGGTGTGGCATAAAAAAGTCTCCAAGTCTGAGGTGTGGCATCAAAAAGTATTCTCTTGCCGCTGATAAAGTGTGAATTTTCAAAAAGGTTCTGCCTTTTTACCTAATTCTAGAAGTGCACCTTGGTTTACGTTTTTCATAACATAATCCCTGAGAGAAGTATAATCTCAAAATCAGGCCTCAAATGGCTCCATTGATAGTTAGTTTTGAGGTCGTTTTTTATTTGATTTGTTTTGTTTTGAGGGTCTTTTTGTTTTTGGGTAAGGAAATAATTTTAAACAAAAATGCTACTTGTCCCGGGATTTTTGTCCCGGGACGTGGCCCGGCTCCATGGGA